>JAJJWW010000794.1:0-142920 GCA_023531295.1 Papaver armeniacum | reverse complement strand
TTGTACCTTAGCTTATCCATCATATGAATACTATACATGGAAAAAAAGGAGGTAAAAAGGCATTATGGGTAAAATTGACATGGCAAAGCTTTTGGACGAGTCTGCATTGGAATTCCTTATGAAAATTATGGCTCAAATGGGTTTCAGTCCCCGGTGGTGTAACTCGATTATGCAATGTATCTCTACTACTAATCTTGTTGTTTTGGTGAATGGTTCTCCTAGAAATTTATTCAAACCCACTAGAGGACTTAGAGTCTTAGGCAGGGGTGATCCTCTCTTCCCTTACATGTTCATCTTCTCGCATGGAGGCCCTTTTCTATATATGATCTTATGCATGCTAAAGCTCATAACATGATTCATGGTGTTAAATTAAGTGTTGATGCCCACGTTATTAGCCACCTTCTCTTTGTCTGATGATTGTATGATTTTCTGTAAAGCTAACATGAAGGAATGCATCAATCTTATCAAGGTGTTTCGTGATTTCGGTCAATCTTCAAGGCAAAATTATAAATTTTACTAAGTGTGGTATCTTTTCAGTGAAAACATCGCTTCTTGACATCTGCTGATAGCATAAGCCATCTCATGAAAGTTCATAAGATTGCTATCAAGGATAAATATTCTCCCCTCTCTTCACCGACAAAAAACAAAGTGTAATCCTTCAAACCTTGCATAGATAAATTAAAATTCAGACTAGATAGATGGAAAGTTACTCTATCAACTGCTGGGAAAGTTACTATGATTCAATTTATTACCTCTACTTCAAGTATCTACCAAATGAACTGCTTCAAGCTTCCAAAGGACATTTGTAAGGAGATAAATGCTGTTCAGAGAGATTTTTTTTGAAATAAGGATCAAGATAAACCTAAAGGTCTATAATACATAGCTTGGGATGTTGTTAACAAACCAAAAGAACTTAAAGGCTTGGGTTTCAAGAATACGAAATATTTCAATAATGCCATGATCACCGAAATAACCTAGAGATTAATCATTGAACCTTATTCATTATGGAGCTGCTCTATGAAGAAATTTGCTCATTTCCAAAACCATGAAGTCTTAAGGATGGATACCAAACCCAAACCTTCTGATTCTTGGATATGGAAAGGTATTCTTGAAGGCATTACTAATATCCAAAAGTACTACATTTGGAAGATTGGGAATGATAATATAATTCACATTTGGGAGGACAGATTGTTTGATGATCAAATTGACACCCTTCCAAAACCACCCAACTACCATTCTAACCTTAACACTGTCAATCAACTACTCAACACCAATGGTGATTGGGATCTTGATATTTTAGCTTTATGGTTCACTGAGGATGTTCAACAGTCTATTCAACTTACTCAACACAACATTAATACTGAAGACAAAATAACCTGGAGACTTTCTAAAAAAGGGGTTTTCTCTGTAAAGTCTCTATATGATAAGCAGATTGCTGATAAGTATGCCAATGATGTTCTCACTTCTCCTTGGGATAAAATCTGGAAACTTGATACTTCTCTAGCTATTCAGTTATTCATATGGAAATGTGCTCATCGCATTCTTCCAACCAATGCTAAGAATGCCAGTATTATGACATATATTGATCCAACCTGTAATATATGAAAGAGTGCTCAGAAAGATATTACCCATGTCCTCCTCTCCTGCCCTGCTGCTTACGACGTCTGGGGAAAATTGTTTGGGAATACTCATCAGCTATTCAGTAACTTATGTTATTTCCATGATTAGCTTAATAGCTGGCTCACTACTTACAACCCTAATACCAGGCTACCAGCTGGAAATACAACTTTTGCTACTATTTGCTGGTACATATGGAAAGCCAGATGTGATCTGGTTTTCAGGAATATTACCCCTTCTACAGATAGTACTGCCTTGAAAATAACTCATCATATTTGCTCTTTTAATAGAGTGATAAATAATCCAGGGAACATTCTGAACAATATGTACTATCAGGATACCAACAATGAACACCTTGCAAGAAATGCTAGGATTATAAGCCATCATAAGGAAAAATTTGGAATCACTATTAGCATTAGTTTTTTGTAAGTAAATACTAACAACGCTAATGGTGATTTACCTCCTTATACTAACTTTGCTTTAATTGCTATCTCCTTTTCAGGCCAATGTGGGAGCAAGGACACAACAATTGGACTCAACAGAGCAGTCAGAACAGACATAGGAGCTCATCTAGCACTGGAATAGGGCAAAGATATGCAGAAATCCAATATAGACTTTGCAGCAGAAGATGATGAAACTTTACAGGCCATTAAGAAGGGTTACCAGATGGAGGTTCAAAAAAGATTCCAAGTAGGATTCAACCAAACTCATGGAGGCAATTTTGAAGCTATTGATTTTTTTTCTTAGGCACCTTAATTAAAGTAGCTTCTCATCAGAACCTCTCAGCGATTTAGATTAGCTAAAATTTCCATTCAGTCAAACATATTACATAATTTAAATTGGAAAGGTCCTAACCTCCAACAATTTTTTGATACTCTCTAGTCAGTTCATGTTTTGACCGCTGAAACAAATATTTATAACTCTCAACCAACTGTCGCTGTTCAGAATGGTACTAGTCTTAGCTTATCTAAACATCGTTATGTATCTTAGAGTTAGTTGCTCTTTTTTTGGGCACTCTCTCTGTTAAAAAAAGCTACGCTACGTAGCTACACATGAGATACTCTAACCAAGAGCTACATAGCTAGACATGAGATACTACTCCCTCCATCCCAAATTAATTGAGCTATTTGGTTTTAAATTTTGTCCCATAAATAATTGATCTATCTCACAAATCAATGGGGTATTTCTAAAACTACCATTTTAATTGATTATTGTTACTATAAGAAATATGTATAATTTGATAGCCATGTTTATATTCATTACGTAGGTGTTTTAAAATGCTTTTCAACGGTATGAAGTTTACTAAAAACCGTGATATAATTTAAGAGATAAATCATTTTTAAGTTTTACTAGTTATTACCATAAGGGTATAATTGTAAAAAATACTTAAACACACTCTCATTTTCTCCTTACCTTAATAATTGTGGTCAAAAAGTTTATTTGACTTGCATTTAAGTCCCTATTTGTTTGGCGATATTACCTTCTCTGGTTTTTAAGATAATACCACAGTAGTGGTTCTAAACAAACCGATAAAAAAAGAACGCGCAATTGGGGGATATAAAAAGTAATTGGGGGATACAAGAAAAGGACAAAAACTGGATCCAGATATCAATTCTGGGTCACCCCTTATCTAAGTATTTTTTTAAATCCTAATCTACCCCTCACTAATCAGGTTTAGTGGTTAATAATAATTAGTAAAATCTTAAGATTTTGTTAAATGATTAGTGTGTGTTTTATTTGTTTTTTAGGTGAGTGAGGTGAGAGTAGAAGGAGGGAAAAATATTTTGAGAGAGAAATTTTTTTGTGGAAAATGGAGGATGATTGTGAAGAGAGGATTGCTGCCTAATCTTTAGCTCAACTACAACAAGGAGCATATCTTGAATCTTCAGCTAACGACAACAACTCTCAATTGCAACTCATTGTTGAGCCAACACCCTTGAATGATGATTTTGACGAGTATGGAGAGTTTCATGAAGAACCAACACAAGAAAGTAAACTTGCACAACATACTAGCATCCCCAACACACGGGTAAAGTCATTAAGATGTCGAAAAATCCAATTTTTCTTTAAACCCGCCATTTTTTCAATTTGAAAAACCTCCTGCAGTATGGTAGTTGTATGAATACCATGCCGGTAGTCCAAGTACCGGCATTGTATTCATACTACGACCATGCTTGCGTACACTTATATCCCCAATTTGAATTATCAACCTAGGCATAGAATTCGACCAAAACTATGCCGGACAGAGTTAACCTTTTTACCTAACAAGGAATATACTACGGAATATTCAACCCAAGCATGGTTTCATTGATCGTATACCATGCCTAGTATTGAATGAAAAACATACAGAAACAATTCCATCCCAAACCAAAAACTGGCATTGAAACTTAATAAACATTAACGCTGAATTTAGTACTTAAGCGTGGTACCATCACTATCGATAATGCCGCAACGAAACCGGCGTTGTTAAGTTACAACTTTTTAATGCCGGTACCTACAAAAAAACATGCAGGAATAAATTTTTCCAAAGCTAAATTCCGGCATTCAATATCGATTATTTTTCAATGCCTAATTAAACCGGCTTGGAACAATATGTTACGATAATGCCGGCATCCTTGCTTCCGCATTGTAGTCTTACGAAACACATATGCCGGAATAAGTTTCAAATTTGGTCTTCCGTTTTGGTAAACTTATACTATGCCGAACAATTATCGAGCATGCCGGGTGGGTTTCGGATAGTGTTTTAATGTTGTTTGGAACTAATTTTCATTGGATCCTTAGGTGGTGCCATATATTGATCCAACAAATGCAAAGCCGCTTTATCGGGATACGTCGGAATGCTATAAAATCCCTCCGGTATGTGACCAAATAATACTTTTCACCTAGTATCTTGAACATTACTAATGGATTGCTAGTAGTGAACCTTCTAATGAATCGAAATTGTTCTTATGTAGGGAATAACTGATCGAAAGGAAGCAATCGCTTGGGCTAAAGAGACGGCTCTTAAGAACATGTGTGTGTTGGTGAGGAACACCGAAGGTTCGAAGAGGCGTTTTGAGATGGCTTGCGAGAGAAGTGGGAAATACAAGGAGAAGAATAGCCACAAGAGAAAGGATTATGTATATCCAAAGAAGACTAATAGGGTATACAAGACTCGTACGAGGAAGAATGATTGCCCTTTTAAGCTTGTATTCCGTTTAAATGACATGAACAATTGGGACCGTGAGGTTTTGTGTGGCTGTCATAACCATCGGGATCCGAAAGATTTTGTTGGTCACTCCTTAGTTGCGAAGCTAAAACCTGACGAGTTCGAGGATGTAAAGAGATTGACCAAAGCACTTATCAAACCGAGACAAATTCTCAGAGGCTTTGATAGGATCCGGAGATGCCTATGTAATAAACCGCAATCGCACGGCGTCTAACAAGTAGACAGGGGCAAGTACGGGTCGTTCCCACGAAGAGCGGTGGAAATACTGTAATCAATAATTCTGATCGACTAACCAGAAATAATGTTTTTGGATTTTTGAAAGAATTACGGAATTAAAAGGATGAAAACAAAACTCAACTAAACTAAAATAAATACGATAAGAGAGAGCGCCGGTAACTAGGGTCAATGGATTCCACTACTATTTCTAATTGAGTTCCGAAAAGAATTCGAATTCCAAATATGAGTCTATATCTTTGTTCGATTGCAACACCTATTATTGGTATAACTTTCTCTAATATGACTTGCATCTCCTAAGTATACCCCATCAAAGTATTCCAAGCATGGGCTATCAAATTATAATGACAAGAAAATTATTGAAAAGATAATTAGTAGGTTCACAATTGTTATTTGCCTCGTCTAAGCATAACCCATCAAATGATTTAACCTAAGCATGGATTATCAAATACTATAACAAATTGAATTGTAAAACTATCACATTTATGCATTTAGGCTTTTGTATCGTACAAAGCCGGTGAGACAATAACACATATTCTCTATAAAATCAATAAACCATAATTATTGGATTTCAAATTCAATTCACATAGCCTAATACCAAATTATTCAAAATCGATTCAAATGGTCTTAATGCTCAAGTAGTTTTCTCCATAAAACCCTAGCTACAAAAGGATTAGAACATATCAAAGGGTTTCTTAAAACCCATCAAAAATAATAGCAAAAGAGAAACGATTAAACCAATATTATTCGTCTTCGTCGCCTCTTTTTCTTCACTTGTTATTCTCCTTCTCCAAAATATCGCAGCAGCCACAGCCTTCTCCCCTTCTCTCCGTCCGTGGTGAGCCGCGGCGGCCTCCTCTCCTTTTCTAATTCTGTTCGTCTCTGTATATAGATTATGCGATGACTCTGATCGAAACCTAGCTGGAATGCTAGAAAGCCCAGTCCAGTACCCACGATTATTCCTAAATCCGTGCCATTGCTGGAATCCTGCTCATCGCCCGTATTTGTCCGTCCAACTCCTAACCTGCATCCGGCCACAACACCGGTCTTTCCGTCTCAAAACCGACCTCCAGTCCGAACATCACCCCTATCCGAACCTCTTAAATATCCGCCACTTTAAACTCCACAGGCTTGTAAGAGTCGCAACAAATTCCAATTGAGCTACAAAGAAACCCATCTTCACTTCACCGATTTCTCTTAAACTTGATCCAACAAATAACCTAGTCCAGTCCTTCCAAAACTTGCGCTTCGACCACACAGCTCGGTTTCCGTCTCACTCGAGCACCACCTCATTCGAGTCAATCACCGAAAGCAAAACAAACCCAATTTCGGTCCTGTTTTCATTGCCATACAACCACCATCACTTGTCCAAGCTTCCCATGCAAAACCCATTCAACAGACCCTGGTTCACTCCATATCATCGGTGGCATCACCATCGGCTCCTTGTCTCGCTGCCATTGCAGCCACCGACTATCCAGGACCACCAGTTCCTTGTCTTCGACATAAACAACACCTTCCTTCCTGATTCAGACTCGAGTTTCTCCCTGTGTAACCATCACTACTTCATTGCTTCATCTCGACCCCAGCACCTTCTTCTCTTTTCCGTCTCAGTGGATGAACTGACTGTCGGAGTGTAAACACCAGCGAGACAATCCTCTCTGCCACCCATCTTTTTAGCAGTATGAACCACAGTCCAAATTAGTTGTCTTCGCATCACCAGTTCCTTGCCTAGCTGCGAATTTGTCACTGCCTTCGACATCTCGGCTACAGCAATGAACTCCATTCTCACGACTGGCATTGCATAGTGAGAAACCCAAGTTCCATTTTGTTGTTTCTTGCTTCTCGGTGAATCTCCAGCCTCACTATTTACTGCCATCGATCTCATGACCGAAACCCTTCATGAACCTTGATACAGAGCCATGAATCAAATCCATCCGCTTCTATTTTCTTTTTTACGTCTCGGCTCTCCGATTCATCTCCGGAGTCTCCATCTTAGCAGCTTTTTCTTTTGTTGTTGTCATTAGACATTACGGAGACCACCACCGCCCGCACCGCTTCTTCGACTACCTGCTGCAACCATCACCTCCTTCTACTCATCTACAACACTTCAGCCATCCTACCCAAAGCAGATGCCAACCTCAACAAAGAGGAACCATTGCGGCGATTACATCGGTTCTCGCCTCATTCATTAACATCACCGCGCCATCGATGCCTTGGTTTACATCTCGGGTGAACAAGAGCATCTTGAATTGAACATTGCTGCCTTGCTTTGTTGCCGTGAACCATCACGAGAATGACAAGACTCCATACTAATTTCTCGACTTGCGAGCAAATCACAACACCACCGATTTTTCCGATCAGAACCGAGATCCTTGTCAAGCTGCCATGCCAACTAACATGCATCTCCATTTCGAATTATTATCACCCAACAAACAGTCCATCTCCGAGTTCCCATTGATATCGTTAACTATCACCAACAGATTCAATCTTTTGCTGCCATCTCCATTCGAGTATCGGCAGTTCGATGCCATCTCCATTCTCGCTACTTTTCTTTAGCTGCGATGACTCACGTGCTTATGCATTGCATGGAATTGATGTCTCGGCCGGTGATATGTATGGGTGGTGCACTAGCTTAAATGGTTAACTAGGCAGCCCACATTCCATTAAGCTCCATGTGGCACAGTGAATTGCAGCATTGATGCCTTTTGTCTCAAGTGTCACTATAACTCCCGGTTTAGCTAGTTATTTTCCGGGTTATCAAAATTCACCTGTACTTTCTACAAAAGCACTAAAATAGTATCGTTAGTCAAAATATCGAGTCCTAGCTAATATAAATATGGGTATAAAATGTAGCACTTACGTGCTTATCAAACACCCCCACACTTATATTTTGCTAGTCCTCGAGCAAAACATAAAATTGACCGCTCCACAAACGGTCATCATTTTTTTCTAGACCCGCTCAACAGTGGTCATAAGAAAATGATAAGAACACAAATGAATAGACCCGCTACACAAACCGATCATTTTTTTTTTTGTTTTTTTAAATTTGAGACCCGCTACACACTGGTCATAGAAATGTCATGCTAAACAAATGAGACGGATCCACTAAAATGTGAATAAAGATGTCTCATAAGCGACTAGACAGAAAGACCCGCTAAACAAATGATCATAACATTTTTTTTTTTTTTTTTTTTTTTTTTTAGACCCGCTCAACAGCTGGTCATAATATACCTACAATCCTGCAATAGACCCGCTCAACAGCTGGTCATAAGTTGCAAGAAAAATCCTGAAAAATAAAAGCAAAAAGTTAACCACTCCCCCACACTTAAATTTTACATTGTCCTCAATGTAATTGAGTCATTCAACGTAAAAATTAAGATGGGAAATTCATAATATGCGAAAATAAGACAATAAAATAGAATTACCTACTGGAATATACAAATAAGACTCTCCATATATCAACAACCTAAAAATTTGGGGATCAACCCAGAGCACAATATATACAACCGATGGTAACTTCAAATCCTCGGCAAGCAACGTAAAGATATAGAGATTATCAAAAGGAAAGAGCTACCCCCAAACCTAATTTTTGCAAAGGAGATATCAATCAAGAATAAGAATTACCGACTCAAGTGGTTCATTAGGGATGGGAACCGAGACGATCTCGGGAGTCATGCACAGGTAAAGAGAAGTCACGAGATGCAAAATAATCTAGTAATACTGGAGAAGCACGCAGTTCTAATCCAAAATTAGGAAACTTATGAAAAGTTGTGCCAACAATTCTAGGTATATTAACTTCTCCATTGGGTTTGTAAACTTTGTACTAAATCATCATCATAATCATCATCAACCAAGAAATCAATAGGAATATCACAATAAAGATGATTAGAAGTAACCTTATAGATAGAGTGTAATGTCTCTAAGTCGTTAGACTTAACTACAAATGTCCTCTCGAATTAACACATTCTTCATAAGCATCATTGTTATAGCACCGATATGTCATACCGTCTAAAAGAATGGTGTCCTCAATCCTAAACTCATCCTTTTGAATAGGCGAGTGATCATTAACACGATCAGGAGTTGGACTAAATACACCACCTTCACTTGGTATGACAATGTCTCTATTCCTATGATCACAACTATCAAGTTCATCATCATTCTCCATACACATTGATTCACAATTTAAATCGGTTTCATCATAAATGTCAAGAGTATTAGAAAAATTAGAACATGTCTCCTCCGTAAGACCACAATCTTCTACCGATCACGTTAGTTGAGCAATCGATAAAGCATTTTGTTCAAAGAAGTTTAGCTATATGAGCATGGGCTTTACTAAGCTCGGCAAAAAATAACTCATTAGCTTTGGTCTGTTCAGCAATGTCAATATTGAGGCGTTCTAACAAAGATAGTTGTGATGCCGATGGGTCACAGTAAGATTGATCATCTCTCTCATACTGGGACTCATATGTGTGTGAATAATAACTGGAATCGATATAATTTGTCTCATAACCTGGGTAAGGTTGGTAATGATCATAACCTTCACAAGGTCCGGAATGATCATACCTATGAGAATAATTCCAATCATTATTTACACACTCTCGAGGTTCTTGATAATGAGAAGGTGCATACGCATACTCCTCATGTGAAATATCGATGACTCCTCTGTCTCGGCTCTTTTGGTAAGATTCCAAAAGCTATAAAAGAAGTCAACTCCTTGGAAACCATTATACAAAGTAATTCTCAATAACTCACCTTGCAAAAGCTTTGCGAGAATATCAAGTACTTACTTTATGCCAGTTGTTGATTCCAATCGTCGTTCTTCAGACAAAAATACCTGAGAAAAATCAAATAAGCTACGTAAAAAGAACTAAAAGAAATTATAAAAATAAAAGCAAAAATAAGCTATGTACAAAAGAAAAATAATAACTATGTACAGAATAAAACGAATAAAAATAAAATAACTTTATATACAAAATCAAAAATACTAATTACAATATTCCACAGCCGCTCCCCGGCAACGGCGCCAAAAATTGATAGGATCCGGAGATGCCTATGTAATAAACCGCAATCGCACGGCGTCTAACAAGTAGACAGGGGAAAGTACGGGTCGTTCCCACGAAGAGCGGTGGAAATATCAGAATCAATAATTACTGATCGACTAACCGAAATAATGTTTTTGGATTTTTGAAAGAATTACTAATTAAAAGGATGAAAACAAAACTCAACTAAACTAAAATAAATACGATAAGAGAGAGCGCCGGTAACTAGGGTCAATGGATTCCACTACTATTTCTAATTGAGTTAAAAGAATTCGAATTCCAAATATGAGTCTATATCTTTGTTCGATTGCAACACCTATTATTGGTATAACTTTCTCTAATATGACTTGCATCTCCTAAGTATACCCCATCAAAGTATTCCAAGCATGGGCTATCAAATTATAATGACAAGAAAATTATTGAAAAGATAATTAGTAGGTTCACAATTGTTATTTGCCTCGTCTAAGCATAACCCATCAAATGATTTAACCTAAGCATGGATTATCAAATACTATAACAAATTGAATTGTAAAACTATCACATTTATGCATTTAGGCTTTTGTATCGTACAAAGCCGGTGAGACAATAACACATATTCTCTATAAAATCAATAAACCATAATTATTGGATTTCGAAATTCAATTCACATAGCCTAATACCAAATTATTCAAAATCGATTCAAATGGTCTTAATGCTCGAAGTAGTTTTCTCCATAAAACCCTAGCTACAAAAGGATTAGAACATATCAAAGGGTTTCTTAAAACCCATCAAAAATAATAGCAAAAGAGAAACGATTAAACCAATATTATTCGTCTTCGTCGCCTCTTTTTCTTCACTTGTTATTCTCCTTCTCCGGTCGCAGAAAGCCGCAGCTTCTCCCCTTCTCTGTCCGTAGCCGCGGCGGCCTCCTCCCCTTTTCTAATTCTGTTCGTCTCTGTATATAGATTATGCGATGACTCTGATCGAAACCTAGCTGGAATGCTAGAAAGCCCAGTCCAGTACCCACGATTATTCCTAAATCCAGGCCATTGCCGTAATCCGCCATCGCTTTGTATTTGTCCGTCCAACTCCTAACCGTGACCGACCACAACACCGGTCTTTCCGTCTCGGCTAAACCGACCTCCAGTCCGAACATCACCCCTATCCGAACCTCTTAAATATCCGCCACTTTAAACTCCACAGGGCTTGTAAGAGTCGCAAAGAAATTCCAATTCGAGCTACAAAGAAACCCATCTTCACTTCACCGATTTCTCTTAAACTTGATCCAACAAATAACCTAGTCCAGTCCTTCCAAAACTTGTAGTTCGACCACGGCTCCGGTTTCCGTCTCACTCGAGCACCACCTCATTCGAGTCAATCACCGAAGCAAAACAAACCCAATTTCGGTCCCTGTTTTCATTGCCATACACCACCATCACTTCATCCAAGCTTCCCATGCAAAACCCATTCAATGGACCCACAGTTCACTCCATATCATCGGTGGCATCACCATCGGCTCCTTGTCTCGCCGCCATTGCAGCCACCGACTATCCAGACCACCAGTTCCTTGTCTTCGACATAAACAACACCTTCCTTCCTGATTCAGACTCGAGTTTCTCCCTGTGTAACCATCACTACTTCATTGCTTCATCTCGACCCCAGCACCTTCTTCTCTTTTCCGTCTCAGTGGATGAACTGACTGTCGGAGTGTAAACACCAGCGAGACAATCCTCTCTGCCAGTCCATCTTTTTAGCAGTATGAACCACAGTCCAAATTAGTTGTCTTCGCATCACCAGTTCCTTGCCTAGCTGCGAATTTGTCACTGCCTTCGACATCTCGGCTACAGCAATGAACTCCATTCTCACGACTGGCATTGCATAGTGAGAAACCCAAGTTCCATTTTGTTGTTTCTTGCTTCTCGGTGAATCTCCAGCCTCACTATTTACTGCCATCGATCTCATGACCGAAACCCTTCATGAACCTTGATACAGAGCCATGAATCAAATCCATCCGCTTCTATTTTCTTTTTTACGTCTCAGCTCTCCAGTTCATCTCCGGAGTCTCCATCTTAGCAGCTTTTTCTTTTGTTGTTGTCATTAGACATTACGGAGACCACCACTGCCTGCACTGCTTCTTCGACTACCTGCTGCAACCATCACCTCCTTCTACTGTCTACAACACTTCAGCCATCCTACCCAGCAGATGCCAACCTCAACAGCAGGAACCATTGCAGCAGTTACATCAGTTCTCAGCTCATTCATTAACATCACTGCGCCATCGATGCCTTGGTTTACATCTCAGGTGAACAGTAGCAGCTTGAATTGAACATTGCTGCCTTGCTTTGTTGCCGTGAACCATCACGAGAATGACAAGACTCCATACTAATTTCTCGACTTGCAGGCAAATCACAACACCACCAGTTTTCGCCGACTGTAACCAGATCCTTGTCAAGCTGCCATGCCAGCTAACATGCATCTCCATTTCGAATTATTATCAGCCAACAAACAGTCCATCTCCGAGTTCCCATTGATATCGTTAACTATCACCAACAGATTCAATCTTTTGCTGCCATCTCCATTCGAGTATCGGCAGTTCGATGCCATCTCCATTCTCGCTACTTTTCTTTAGCTGCTGATGACTCACGTGCTTATGCATTGCATGGAATTGATGTCTCTGGCCGGTGATATGTATGGGTGGTGCACTAGCTTAAATGGTTAACTAGGCAGCCCACGTTCCATTAAGCTCCATGTGGCACAGTGAATTGCAGCATTGATGCCTTTTGTCTCAAGTGTCACTATAACTCCCGGTTTAGCTAGTTATTTTCCGGGTTATCAAAATTCACCTGTACTTTCTACAAAAGCACTAAAATAGTATCGTTAGTCAAAATATCGAGTCCTAGCTAATATAAATATGGGTATAAAATGTAGCACTTACGTGCTTATCAGGCTTCAAGGAAAAGGACGAGACTAACGTGTCTTCTCTACGTACAATTTATAGTGCACAAGCAACTATTAGGAGGGTGGAATGGGAAGGGAGGTCCGTTATGCAAGAATTTGAGAAGATAGCTTGGGATCACAACTACACGCGTATCATTAAAAGAGGGCCCGACAACAAGCCCCTTCAAATATTCATTTCGCATCCGTTGCTTTCACAGTTGGCAAATACATGTTGTGGTGTTCTTTTGATGGATTGCACCTACAAGACAAACAAATACAATATGCCGTTATTCAACATCGTGGGGCAAACCTCGGACAAGGTAACATTCACATTGGCTTGGTGTTTAATGGAAAACGAGAGGGACCATAATTATCATTGGGCATTACGACAATTGAAGTTGTTCTTCGGGAAAATCAACTTCCGAGGGTCATCGTAATCGATAACGATGCCGCATTAATGAGAGAAATATCCGACGTCTTCCCGGACGCACAAAATTTCCTATGTACATATCATATACGTAATAATGTGATAAAAACTTTCCATGCCTTGTTTGAACCCGCAAAGGCGGATATTAAGAAGAGAATGATGGTACAACTAGAGGAAGATGTTCGAAAGAACAAACTATCCCCCGAAGAAGAAGAAGATGAGAGAGGCAAGATAAAGGAGCGAGTGGACAAAGAACATGCGGAAAATCATAAAAAGTGGTTGGAATTTCTAATAGATTGGGAGAAAGTTTATTGGTCTCTTACTGAGGTTATGTACGAAAAGAGATTGGAGAAGTTTATTGCCGATTGGAACGAAGTTTATCCGACCGCCGTCTGGTATTGTCGGACTCAATGGTTGGATAAGTTTAAGGAAAAATTTGTACGTGCATGGACAAACAGGTATAGACACTTCAAGACGGAAGCAACTAGTGCAGCTGAGGCCGCTCATGGGAGATTTAAAGATCTCATCCAATCCGGTCAAGGCAATGTGGTTACGGTCACCGAGGCAATGGAGCAATACTTTAAGCAAGATATCAATAGGATCAAGGAGGCTTTTGAGAAAAGCTCAATGGAAAGGATGACTCCATTTCTTCGTTATGGTAACTTTCTCCAAGGAATAGAATTCAACGTCTCTCATTGGGCAATAAAACATATGATGAGACAAATGGAATATGAGAAAAATTACGGAAAACCGGGTGATGTGTGTATTTGTCCCGACATGTCTTCATTGGGGCTTCCATGTCGTCATATGCTTGTGAAGTATGAAAAAACTGATACCTTTGGAGGTTATTGATCCGTTTTGGAAGCAACTATCTTTCGACCCTCCCCCTTCGGGAGATCCCGGGCAATCTCCATGGGATACGAACGAAGCAAAGGAATTCTTCGAAGCTTACTCTCGTGGCACCTCGGTAAGCCGACAAGTCTTGTTGAGCCAACTAAGGCTAATTGCTCGTCCATGGATCGCACAAAGCGAAGAGCCAAGATAGGGAGATCCAACAGGAAGACCACAAACTAAAACAAAAAGGAAAAAACAAAGGGTAGAATTGAAACAAATGACTCAACGTGAAGAAGAACTCGCGGCAAGTAAGAAACGAGATCTAACCGCATGTGAGATTTCGGAACAAAGGTTCGTGGAAGCGCAGGTTCCAAACAAAAGAGGTAGGCCGCGAAGGAACCGCTAAGTCAACAACTAACCCAGGAATCCGTATCCACACCAAAAGCCAACTCATTGGAGGTTCCAAGGAAAAGGGGTAGGCCGCCAAAGGTAACATCATCCAGTGACAAAGAACAACAAGGTGAGCATTCCGAATCCATACCCATAGTCGATCTAGCGGAGGTTCCAAGGAAAAGGGGTAGGCCGCCAAAGGTAACATCATCTAGTGACAAAGAACAACAAGGTGACCATTCCGAAGCCATACCCATAGCCGATCTAGCGGAGGTTCCAAGGAAAAGGGGTAGGCCGCCAAAGGTAACATCATCCGGTGACAAAGAACAACAAGGTGACCATTCCCGAAGCCATACCCATAGTCGATCTAGCGGAGGTTCCAAGGAAAGGGGTAGGCGCCAAAAGTAACATCATCTCGGTGACAAAGAACAACAAGGTGACCATTAGAAGCCATACCGATAGTCGATCTAGCCGAGGTGACAAACCAAAGTGATAGCAAAGTTGACGTAGTTTTAGTTCGAAGGAGAAGGGGTAGGCCAAGGAAGTACGGACTCCCATCACATATCGAAGACATTGCAAGTGTAGAGATTGCGAGAGGATGGTTTGGATATATTATTGTTACAAAAGGGTAATATGAAGATGTATAAGGATCCCGGAGCAGGTAGGACAATTAGAAGTTATCATACCAAGATACGAGTCTTACATAGACCAACTTCACGAGGTTATTCGCGAGTATATTTTATATACGGATGATGTCGACGGAGATGGAAATTGTGGCTATCATGTTGTGATCGAACAATTAGGAATCTTTGACACGGCGGTTAGTAGAGGTATGACACCATGCAAATATGCTAGAACGAGGATGGCCGAACAACTTGTGAACAAGAGGAGCTTTTATGAGCAATTGCTTGGTGAAGGCGAGGGTTTGATGATATGCATGCTCAAGTATTGGGGCCGAACAACGGATGAACTTTCTTCCTTGAATATTGGATGAGAATGCCGCTTTGTGGGCATCCGGTGGCGGATACATTTAGATGTGTTGTTCATTATTTTACCCCCACCGTAGAATGTACATTTACCCCAAAGTGGCAAAAATGCGAAGGATCCCTTAAGAAGAGAAGAGTTGTTTTGGCGTTCGTGAACGGTAATCATTTCGTTATTCTAAAACTCGGAGAAAATTGTCCATTGCCACTGTTTGTGGGATGATTAAAAACAAGGCTCTAGATCCCAATATCTGGAAGGGATGGATGGCATTGTATGAGGAGAATCACCAATTTTGGGATGCGTTGGCCTTATCAAAAAACCTCTCCCGGAGGAGAAGATGCAACTTCATTCGTGTGGAAGCGACGATGAATAATTTTGATGTATGTTGTTCACTAGTACGCAAAATTTTCTTTTTTTTTTGGAAGTGTGAATTGTAAACATTAAATCATATTTTGATGCCGGTCTTAGGCATAGTTGTGTTTTATATTGTCTACTCTCTAGAACAGGTGTGGCGTAGAATCTTGTTTGAAACAATGCGGGATATGATGAAAAAACTTCGAGAGAATTCAGTGACCTTTCCGATTGACATTAACCTCGATCTTGTCTTAGGTTTTACTGTCAAAATCGTATTTATCATGGAGATTACGAGATACCGGCATAGTATCCAAACACAAATAAATGCTGGAACTCTGTCATTTAGAGAACCGGCATTGTGTTTCTTGTTCTCGAGCATGCCGGGTATGAAAAAAAAAACTCGAAAATTTAGGGGATTTGACACAAATTTAACAACATAAAAAATATAATAAAAATACTAGAATGTATAAAAGAACAAACTCCTAAGTTTTGTGGTTCCAAACCGAAAACAAATCAAGCAAACACATTGTTCAAGACTCACAAACAAACATAAACCAACACTAGATTGTTCAAACCAAACTAATACTATAGAATAAACACACGATCACTCGGTTCTTGGCTTCTTTTGTACCCTCTTCTTCCTTTCGCCCCACAAGTCTTTTGTCTTTGGATCTTCAATTTTGTCCATCTTTTGCTCGACGTTACGCATTTCTTTCTGGGTCGACACCTCTCCTTTCGTGTTTTTTTCTTAAAGAACTTTGTCAAATTTCCAATCCGCCGACGTTTGTTAAGGAAATTTTAAACATGTCTTGAGTATGTTCGATTGTATAAGTTCATAGACATAGATTAAAAGAATGGCAATGAACAAGACGTGCGTACCAACAACGTAACGAGGCTGTACAAGTGCGGGTGCACGGTTTAGGAGTTGTGGAGGCATGTCTTTGGTGGTGGAGGAACAACTACTATATCGGGCGTACAACATAAGGATGCGTGAACTTCCGATGGCCTCTTAGGAAGGTTGGTTCGATCTCATAACCGTTCTCGGCCAATTCCCAATCAGCCCTATCCAACACAAGTCCTTTTTCTTCCCTTTCACTCCAATGTGCAAGAATAGGTTTTGGGTCGTAAACCACGAGAGTATGGTTCTCACTTGATTGGCATTGAGGAAAGTCATGAGAGAATTTACGATAAGATGTATCCGTGAGATCTTTACTGCTTGTACCCAAGTTGGCGCATTACACGGCGAGGTTGTGCATAACAAATCCTTTTGGATGAAATAACGGTCCGTTGTAAAATGAAACATTGTCACGCCGTTGAAAGTGAACTCCTCGGCATTCCTATATGGATCAAACACTACATCTTGGACCTCCACCGAGTCCAAAGCCAATCTCATTGCTAATAACCGTTTTTGTTATTGGGCCTTGGGGTATTGTCGAAGAAGTATTTCGACCTAGAGGCCTATTCTCTTGATATTCAAAGTGAAAATCTTCAATCCTTTGTCCTGTTTGAACAATTTTTTGAAGTGTTCATAAGCCCACACCTACGCCAATGAAAGATCGTTCCAATGATATGTATAAGAAAATTAATAATTGGAAACTAACAAATTTAATCACAACAATCAAAAAAAAAGTAGTTGACTATACCTGGAGTACAGATGAAATTCCCATTAAATTGATGGGCGTTAACGCCTTAGATGCTCGACGCATTTACAAAAATGTGCCAAGAAAGAAAGTGCCCCATGAATACTCATGAACCTTTTCCAAAGGATCCAAGTATTGTAGGTTGTTCATATGCACCCTATTACCATTGGCGTCGGGGAATATAGTTGTGCCCAAGATGAACAACATATAAGCCGCGGCGATTCTTGGACTTGTTCGGGATTCAATTCCTTGTTCTTCGTGTTCCCAAACAATTCAACGAGTTTGACGAATGTGATAGTCTTTGTCTGGGAACGACTAGTCTTGTACATATTTGCCAAAGTGGTTTCCTTGTCCCATCCAAACAACTTTTTAGTCGGTTCATAGATCTTGTCCCATTCCAAGTCCTTAGAGTCATCTCCTACCTTAACGGGTTTCCTTTAACCTCAAGACCTATTATCCTTTGGACATCTTCGGGGATGATGGTCATCTCGCCAAAAGGAAAATGCATGGTATCGGTTTCACCATAAAACCTCTCCAAAAGCGGTTTGCCGTGACGGTATCGGTGGCCACATAATTTTTATCGCAGGATACAACCCGGATGCTTTGACTACGGCTTTAACGGCGTCACACTCAAGCTTCAAAGGCCATACATCCGATTGTTGATGGCGGCTAACACGGAAGACATTCTTGTGGTCCTATAAAAACACAGTAGTAAATTACATTCACTTGATCACGGATAAATAATATAATAACAAGATGCAAACGTCTTACATAAGTTTGATATATCCGTGAGCCCAAGAGTATTTGTAGGCAAATAAGAGTTGCGGGTTTATCGGTTCACCCCAATGTTTGCCATCATCTCTATGCAGGAATCATGTCATACTTATCATGAAAGTGGGATGGGGTGCCTTTACACTGATCTTAAGGGCTTCTACTCAGACATCGGTCTGTCCTAAGCCACCTGCTTGTGAGGATGAACATTTTTTTCAACAGAACACCGGCATAGTAAGTTAACATATCGACAACGCCGGCACTTAGAACCGGCATTGTTAAGAAGTAAGCTTAAATGCCGGTACTGTGGGATTTTAGTACAGAGATTTTAACACAGAAAACGGCATAGTATTGATGAAATAAACAAAGCCGGTACTCCAAACCGGCATGGTATTCAATTAAATGTGTATGCTTAAAAAGGCATGCAATAAAATCTGGATTCGGGACATATATTCGGGCATGATTTTCAAATTGTATTCTACCGCCAATCAAACATGCAACCTGAATTTCAATTTGATTTTCAAAGACTAAACAACCAAGTTTCACTTTGTGTTTTCTACTATGGGCTAAACCTAAAAGTAAAAAAATTCAATTCAACATATACATCACTTACCGCATCAAATTTGTTATTTCCACCTCACCAAATGGACTCTTGGGCACTTGTTGCGCTTTTGATTTCGATTTACCACCATCATCAACAGATTCTTCAGGATTGGGTATTGGTTTTTCACCGGGTTTGCGACGACCCATTGTGTTTGAGAATGAATGATTTCCTTTCTATAAAAATGGAGAATGAATGATTTCCTTTCTAAAACCGTCACTTAAATAGAATGAAGGAGTGTGTAACTGACGCATAAAGCTGGTATTAAGGATTTTGTAACCGCCAAATAAGTGGGATAAATTAGTTTGTAACCGTCAAATAAGTGGAATGAATGAGTTTTGTAACTGCCACATAACTTGTGTTTATAATCGTCGACATGCGGCATTGACAAATGGAACATTTCAATGCCGGTATTATGACAATAAGTATTTAATTGAGCGAGAATTCAACGGAGGCACATGTAACGGTATAGTATTTGGTTTATTTTTCGATGTCGGATAAGGAAAGAAAATTGATGAAATAAATAACATAGACCACATAAACTTTAGGAAATAAACTTAAAAACATTAACTCAAACCAATTGCAACTAACATCATTTCTTGGAACGAGATTCAATAAGCATAGCGACTTGAAATGCCTAAAGGCTCTTTTCTCCATTTGGTATATGCGTCCCGAGCTTGAAACCTATTCCCTCGTATCTTGCAAGAAACTCGTTGTATTTGCGACATAACTTTATGAGTGCAATTGTTCGATTTTGTACATAGAGATCACCGTAATCCATTCGGCCTTTCTTACCTTCCAAGTAGTTATTCTTGTAAGGACCGAGTCCTAACAAAACCCCAAAAAGATTCGAAGGGCGGTGATCTTCCGGAAATCGGATACTATGTAGTAATTTTTAATCCACTCGGTTTCTTCCTCGACATCCGCTTCTATCTTAGATTGTTTTTGGCGTTTAAGGATTTCTTTAGCTTCTTTGCGATAATGTTCAAGCTTTGCTTCCTCTTCTTCTTCTCTTTTTCTCTTAAGTATCTCTTCTTCCATTGCGGCAATTGACTTGGTGGTTTCTCCCTTCCTTTTAAGTTTTCTAGTATAAGGGAAACTGAGTTGGTGGTTGATAATTGATTTCCCAACGGAGTGGATAGTTTGTTCTTCTTGAGTTTTTCTTTTTCCATGGCAATGATGGAATCGGTAGTTGATGAAGTATTTTCCATTGGAGGTATCAAGTGCAATGGGTGAATCCATTGCATTATATAGATGATTGCACAACGGCTATTTAGTGCCGGCATTGTCAGTGACCTACAATCAATGCCGGCCCCTCTAAAGCCGGTTTATGGTTCAAAAAAATAGCCGTTGTGCACTGATTTTTGAACATTCCGGCATTGGTATAAACTTATCGTAAATGCGGCACTAGGTACCTGCCGGCATAGATTAATATACTACATACTAAGCCGGAATCATTAGGCAATTGAAATATGTTTACATACTAAGCCGGAACTATAATTTATTTCAACGTAATCCTTGTCGACGGAACAACGAATGCACTTAGCACGTGCATCAAGCCTTTAAACCACTTGGTGGCCCAAGTGGACGAGTTATAGTCTCTTGAGGGCTTACATAGAGGTATACCCACAAAACCTTACGAAATACCTAATGGATACACTAAAAACCTAAGAAAATTACACTAAACTATCAATCTTCTTAAGAAGAATCCGTTTCGATTCCCCAACTGGTGGTACTCGGTGACTTTGGTTACAATATGGTTCACGTTGGCTTCAAACATGAATGGTTCTCCCTTTTCACCGTAAGTATCGCGTTTTCACGGCTTCATTCTACCAAAACAACACACAAACTTTGTTGGTTACATAAAAATTGAAAAATAGTAGATTGTGCGAATTATTCATAAAGATACTTACGAGTTGTTGGGGGACAACCTATTGTATTGTGATGAGCGTTATCGATCCGGTACTTCATTTTTAGATACTCAACCACAACATTTAGGATGATGTCGTGTCGTTGCTCGATTTGTTGAGCGATTCTTCCTTTCGGGTTACCGTAATCGTGAACAAACTTCCTAAAAATCTTCAACCACATGGAATCCAGCGTGCTGCTATCTATAGTTGAAGGACGAGTTTGAGTACCATGCTTGGGTGATTGCTAAATCTTCCTCCGAGTCAAACGATGCCATTTGTTGTATGTGGGATTAGGTTCTATAATAAGCTATTTATAGATGACTATTCTAGGGTTTAGGGTTTCTTAAGTTAAGATTCTCAAGGAGATATATAAGAACGCGAGTTTTTGCTATTTGGGTCCAAGAATTAGCTCTCTTTATATAGAGAAAAACCTCAACGGATAGTTTTTTTGAAATTACATAACTTCCGGCATTGTCGTAACTGTGAAATACAACGCCGGTAAATACAACCGGCATTGTATCGATAAACTTACAATGCCGGTAATAGGAAAAAATTTTAACGAGATTGCGACAAATATGCAACCTATCTGGCATGGTTTTAAAACACTTGAAACGCCGGTAGATGCAACCGGCATTCAATCTATAACAAAGTCTATGCCTGGTAGTTGATGAATTCAAAAAAAAAAACGGCTAGTTTTTTGAAAAATAAGACCGTTGGAGATTCATCTCTATATAATACCCCCATTCCTTTGGAAAATTATACACAAACCAAACAACCAAATAACAAAAATCATTCTCTCAAGAAAGCAAGCACGGTTAAAGCTTCACAAAGGATGGGGGATTCATCATCTTCCTCTATTTGCAAAGTAAGTAGATTTACTAACAATATGATCTTCACTACTATGACCCACGACTAATATAATCTTCTCTTACTGAGTCATCATTGCAAGTGTCAAATTTGCAAGTCGCCTTCTCATCTAGCCATGGACTGTCCTTTTATTTATTCAAAGTGTAGAAGGCTGTGATGGGACACGCGGTTTTGGATTGCAAAAACTGATGATGCTTTGAAAATGGAAGAATGTTTCTAAGGTGTTTGAATCACCCAAAGTGCGATGAGTTTCAATGGTTTGTGACAGAGTTCAACTAGCGAGTCAAGAGAAAACCACAAGGGCCAATGCAAGCCAATCGATGGGTGTGATGGGTGTTATATGAAGGGAAAGGAATATGTTGAAAGAGAAGAAGAACCAATGAAGTTGATCCTTGACACCCCACTCCCGGACGATGTCTTGAAGAGGTTCGAGAAAGGCTCAAAGGTTCCGTAATTGTTGAAAAGGGATGGAAGTAGATTATCTTTAGCATGTTTTAATTAAAAGATTCAAATCCAATGTAATAGATTAATTATTAGGAATAAAATAGAAGAGCATTCGAAATGAATTTTTATTCAAAACAAGCGATGTCTAGGCATGGAAGTATTCAATTTTACGATCTTAGGTTTTAGAAAAACTATGAAAATTTTCAAATTATCGATGCCGGCATAGATGTCGAGAAAATACTACGTCTTGGGTACCATCGAATATCTATACGAGGAACATTGAATTTTTGGTATTCTTGTCCCGGTATGGTTTTATAAATACTTTCAACGCGGTTATCGAACCGGCATTGATGTTTAAATATTAAACAATGCGGTCCCAAAATCCGGCTTTGTTATCCTAATTTATCTATCCGGAAATAGTCACAAATAAATCTTGCAAGGATAACACGCTCAACATAAACCAACCAACTTGATTTTGCTATCAAATGTTCTTAATCCGGTATCCTAAACCAAAAGCAAACCAAACAACTAAAGAGTTTAACACGAGGTACAAACGAAAACAAGTTTGGAATTGTTCAAGACGTGACAACCACGATCCAAAAAAAGAAACACAACTAAAGAGTTAAATCACTGGGTCTTTTGCTTCTTTTGGGCGGGTTTCTTCTTAGTTTCCCGAACAAAGCTTTTGAACCGGGGTCGGTTGCTTCAATTCTATCAAGCTTTTGCTCGAATTCCTTCATTTCTTCAAGGGACAAGTACCTCTCCTTCCGGTATTTGCAACCCAACATCTTCTTTAACTTGCCAATGAGCGACGCCGCTAGTTTAATATAACAAACACATAATTAGTATACATATATGATTATGTGTATATTAAACGACGAAGCAATTAACAATACTTACAAGCAATCCAACGGTGTTATTTAGTTGGGTCATCGTAGGGGGTGCACATGCGGGAGTTGGAACCGGAGGGTTTTTTCGGGGAGGAACTTGGACGTCATCCGGGCGGACGACATAAGGATGTGACCATTCAGGTACTCTTCCATGTAATCGGCATCAACTTCATCACCGTTTTCAGCAATCTCCAACTTTTCCCAGTGACTAAAATCTACCAAACGACGTGGTTCCCTATCCCTCCAATCTGTTGGGTCCGGTTTGGAACATACTCTACATGCAACCGATTTGGAGTTGAATAACACCGAGAAAGGTCGAGATCAAAACATTGAAAAGAGGCCGTGCGGAAAAATGCTAATTGCTTATATCAAGTTGACGCATCACACGCGTAGGATTAGCTATAACGTATCCTTTTGGGTGGAACAACGGCCCATGGTAAAATGCAACGTTACCAAACCTCAAAACCTGCCGGTTTCCTCTAGCCTCCTTGTAAGGGTCGAACACAACATCTTTGGTACTCATTGCGTCCAAAGCCAATCTCATATCGATCAGTCGACCCATGTTCTAGGGCTTTGGAGTCTTTGTTGAACTCGTATCTCTTAGCTAGAGGCGTATCGGGTTACGGAAGATCTATGATCTTCAAGGAGGGGTAGGCCTTGAACAAGGTTGGGAAGTGTACATAAGCCCACACCTATTCCAATGTGAAGCAATAAGTTTTGTTTCTAAGTTCACGATAAGAGTACATATGAACAATATACACAATAACATAAGTTTAAGAACAAATTTACCTGCGATAGAGTGAAATTCCCGACAAATTGGTTGGTTTTAGCCTTAGAGGCCCTTCTCATCTCCATCATCAAATGTGCCATTACGCGGTGCCCCAAGAATATCCATAGACATCTTCCAACGGATCCAAGTGCGAAGGTAGTTCGCACTAACCATGTTGCCATTGGTGTCGGGGAATACCCTAGTTCCCAAGATGTACAACGGGTAGCGGCGGCGATATAACAATTTGTTTAGGGTCCCATCCATCCTCCAAACTTCTTTTCTTTGTCTTTTCAAAATTCTTCTTAAGCGGCGTCAACTTGATTGTCTTTGTCTTACCAGACGTGGATTCATAAAAGCTCTCCCGTGAAGTTTTGTAGTCCCAACCAAATAGCTTGTTAGTCGAGGCCGTGCAACTTCGACCATTCTAGGTCTAGAGACTCAACTCATTACGCAATTGATTTGCCGAGATAACATTCAAGCCTAGAATGTTACGAGCATCTTCGGGGATGAAGGTCATCTCCCCAAAAGGAAGTGCATGGTATCGGTTTCACCATGATACCTTTCGACGAAGCAATTGACGATATGAGAATCGGGCTTCACATAATTTTCAACCAAAGCATATAGACCGAGAATCCTTTCTTATTCTTTGGACCTCTTCGCATTCCTCGGACAAGTCCCAACCATCCGCGGCTTGGTTTTTGGCAAACACGCACAGACCTTCTTATGATCCTACAATTAGGAGAAACAATACAATTAAGAGATTTTACATAAATACACAACAATACATATGTACAAGATAGAAAATGCTTACATAGGTTTGATAGATAGTACGAGCCCACGAGTCCTTGTATCCAAATAGTATTTTCGGTTCGGAGCTTCGCCCCAAATTCTACCACGATCAAGGTCATGAATCATGTCATCAATGTGAGGAAGGTGAGAACCCTTAACTTTCACTTTGACGTTGCCCTTCCCCTTCTTGCCATTGTCTTGTGTTGGTTGTTGACTTGGGCCACCAACTTCGCTTTGGCTTGCTAATTGACTTTCCTCTTCATCTTGCTCATCTTGCTCATTGTGCTCACGGATTGCAAGTCGACTACGGTCAACACCACTCTCCCAAATTATCCCTCTTGTACCAGCCCCCAAACGAATCTTACGACCTTCATCTTTCCCTCGAGGAGGCGGAGGCGAGGAGTATCAAGACCGTCCCTCCTTCTTCTCTTAGTGACAACATCTTTATTTTTTTCTTTTGTTGGCTTCCTTTGCTTTTGACCTATATCGTAAGCACACGGAAAGCAATGAATATAAGACAACTCACCTTCGGTTTAGTACCTAAGCATTGAATACTTTAAACTAGACCACGCTTGGGGTACAATGTTCGACGATACACATTGGTATCGAAAGTCCCAGTACCAACTTCAGGCATACAAATGAAACCTAAAATCTACGTGGCATTGTTGACAATGTTCACCGTATGTTTTAAGTCCACTCTAGGCATTCTCTAATTATTTAAAAACAACGCGGTACAAATAACCGGCATGTAAAGAAACCAAAAATCTATCTAGGTACTAGTGACAAATTCATACACTCTCCTGTATGTTTTAAGGGTACTACTTAGGCATGCTCGAAATATTAGAAACGAATGCTATTACTTAACACTAGGCATAGAATGAATCCAAAAAACAATCTCTGCAAGTCTTGGTGGCAAATTCATAAACTCTTACGTATGTTTTTAGTCTACTCTAGGCACACACGAATTATCATTAAACGGTCTGCGGTACCACAAAACCCAAACCTTTGTATTCATCCTAGATTGAATGCGGTAGTGAAAATTCAGTCTCAGTTATTAAGGGTTGTAAACCGGCACTTTGTATTCATCCTAGATTCAATGCCGGAACTCATAAACCTAAACCTTTGTATTCATATAAATTTCAATGCTTAGGTTCTCTACGAAACTCAAGCTGTTTGAGTTAGGGTTCGCGATTCTAACTTTGAACCCATTGCCATAGATCGATTTAAACACCTAAAAAGTAGTTTTAAATGACTTACCTTCTCACGAAGCCATATATTTGTGTAGTTGATCGTCGGATAACGTTTCTTCTTCGTGTTCTTGCTCTTGAGCAATCTTAGCAAGTCTTTTCCGCTGTTTTTGTTCGAAGAATCGATGATGTTGAGTTCGATTGGGCATTTGGTTTCTTTCGTGGAGGCATTGTTAATGATTGGGTTGGTTAATCGACGAAGAAATTTTTGAATCGGCGATTAATCGGCGAAGAACGATGAAGATGAAGAACGATGAAGAACATCTTGAATTTTTTTCAAAAACTAAACCCTAACAGTCTTGATCTTGAATTAATGAAATGGGGGATATATGTTTTGGTTTTTGATTTTATTGTTTTAGTAGAGAGGGTATTATGGTATTTTCATAATGTTTTTAATTAACCAAAGGGTATTTTAGTATTTTCATACCCAAAAATCACCCCTTATCGGACACCATGGGTTGGGAGAAGTAATCTATATCCCCCAATTACTTTTTTCTATCCCCCAATTGCGCGTTCTAAGAAAACCGCTCTAAAACCGTGGTATTCCAAAGATATCCCTAAAAGGGGAATGTTGAACCCTTTTTAGAGTGTGGTTGGTCCCAAACTGAAGCCCGGGATCCAGTGGAGAGATGTTTTGTTAGAGGCGGTTTTAGAGTTGTTTTTGGGCACCGTTCATTAAGAATTTTTGATAATACAGAAATGATCAGACATTTCAAACGAAAAGGTAAAGCAAAAAGACAAAATCTCTGGATACTGAGCACTGCACAGACGAGCTCTAGCTAATAAAAGAGAAAATGGTGGGAAAAAGCAGCAAAAATGGGTCTCAGTTTTTCCACCAAAAACCTCTCATACACCACACCAGTAGAGACCAGAGAGTACTAGTGAAGAGAAGGATAGTGAGAGACTCAATAGAGACAGAAAATGGAAAGAGGGTTGGAAACCAGAGAAATTATCAACATCAAAGAGAGAGTTGACGAAGATGAAGAAGAAGAAGAGGAGGAAGAGCAGATTTGCAGGATTTGTTATGGCCCTGGTGATTCTGAAAACCCACTTCAGTACCCTTGTGCTTGTTCTGGGAGTATGAAATTTGTTCACCCAAAATGTTTCCTCCGCTGGATGAAGCAACGCATCACTCCTAAATGCGAGGTTCACTCTTTCTCTATCTCAATCAATTTGTTACTTAGGGTTTTATACTTTCATTTTAGTCCGACTGAAAAAAAAAACACAAAACTAAATAGAGCAATTTGATGAAACAAGGGATTTTGCCTTGTATTTTTTTTTATGTAGATTGTAGACTAATGTTGTTAGTATGATTTTTACAGTGTGCAAACATAAATATTCTGTATATCGTGTTTATGCTGAGAATACACCAACAAGACTACCTCTCAGAGAGTTTGTGGGTGGGATTGCAATGAAAGCATGCCATGTTCTGCAATTCTGTCTGCGGTTTTGTTTTTCAAGTTCTCAGCAACTCCTTGTGGCTCCCTTAATTGCATTTTGGACATGGCGTTTGAGTTTAGTAAGGAGCCTTTCTGAAATTCAGGGATTAGTTCATAGTCATATGTCTCCTTCAACAGTTATGATGGACTGGTTGTATGGATCTGTAATCAATGTCTTCTATATGATCTGGGTGTGTGTCTTTGCTTTAATAATGGGAATAGATAATGATATTCATATTGCTCATGAAATTGGTGAAGGTGCTGGGGAACCGCAAGCTATTGCTGGTGTAAGAAATGAGGATCATGTCGCACCGGCGTTAAGATTGTTGGTAATATTGTTGGTAGCTCCTCTTCTTTGGGGTTTTCGAAGAGTGGTGGTGATTGCTATCTCTACGTTTGATGTTCCTCTAAGACGTACTGGTATTTTTCTGGTCAAGATTATCTTATTTGTAAGTTCCATTCCTTTTTTACCATTCTATTTACATTAGTGGTACCAGGAATGTCAGCTTTAATTGATAATATATGAGTTGCTTCCTAGTGGTTCAACATAAATGCTGAACCAAACAATTATTGCACCAGATTGTAAACTTACCTCACTGGAAAAGTTCAAAAAATTTCATGATAATTTAGGCATATGACATATCAAAGATAGATATATCTAAGTTCTAATATGGTGAATGATACTGTTATACGTTTAAGATCACTTCCAGTTATAACAATTACAAAGAAGTAGTATTCAATTATCTCAAACCATTGCTGATTTATTATGTGAGCTTCTATTATCTTTGTTGGACCAGACATTGAGCTCGACATTTTTTTCGCATTTATCTAAGTCTTGTAAGTTGAATCATTGTGACCTAAGTTTCACTTTCCGTTTCTTTTTCGCTTATTTCAGTATGAACCTTTTTCTGCATCCATCAAGTATACTTATGTGCAATTCTGTGACTGTTCACAAATCTTTTGTCTGAGGATTTCATACATTATATTACTATAATTACACTCTCTCTTTCTCTCTTTGCAGTATCTGATTGCCAACGGTATGCTGATATTGGTGCCGTTCTCGTTTGGACGAATTATTGTGCATTGTCTTTCATGGCTTTTCTTTGTGGCTTCGTCGATTTTCATGCTATTTATAGAGTCAGCACTCTATGTAGGAAATAACTCAGTGAAGAATGCATCACATGCCGTTAAAAATTTGTCTGCTGAAATTCAGAATGATTGCCTGCTTTCATGTGCTATAGAAGTGGTTGTTGAAACCCTGGCTGCAAACAGTATTGGACTAGGAGAAGCCTCAAGCAGCGTATGCAAGCCACTTTCAGTGTACCGAAGCTCAGGCCTATATGATGGTATTACTCTTGCAACTGGATATTCGATCGTTGTGTCTTTGGTCTTCGTTTGCTCTGGTATCCCTATTACAACTGTTGCATCAAAGATACACTACGATGTGAGGGTATTCCTGAGAATTATAATATATCCATTCTTTCTGATAATTCATCTTGGAGTCATTCCTTTGGTGTATGGTTGGTGGCTGGATGTTTGTACCGTTACGATGCTTGGGAACTCATTTTCTGATAGGGTAGAATTCTTTTCGAAATTCCCTTTATTAAGTTCTTCGATGCATTGGGCGGTAGGAATCATATACATGTTCCAGATACACATTTCTACTTGCCTTCTTCAAAGGGTATTATTCTTTAGCCTATTTGATGAAATTGACTTCATTACTGCACCAGTTTCTTGTTAGTAATTTTTGATGATATATTACCTTTAACTAATTGTTCAGGTTTTGCGTAAAGAAGTTCTGGAGTTTCTTCAGAATTTAGCAGATCCAATCAGCATCATTTTACATGGACTTACCAATGAAGTGCATTTGCAAGCTAGTCGATTCCTGTTCTCCATTGCCGTTAATGGCATTTTGATGATATATCTAGTATATTTACCAGTTACACTAGCCATTCAGTTAGCACCAACCATCTTCCCTCTGCATATTTCGTAAGTTGTCAACCACATTTCTACTTCTTATTTTGTGTTTGCTGCGACTGGTAACACTAAACCAGGTTCTTTCCAAATTGCAGTGTATCTGAGCCATTCACAGAGATTCCCGTAGTCATGCTTCTGCTCCAGTTATGCTTACCTTATGCAATTGAACTGCGGGAAACAGTTGCCGATCTAATCCATCAGTGGGTTACCTCAGTTTGCTGTGTACTTGGCTTAAGTGATTTCTTGTGTTCGAGACCTGGGGACATTGGCGGGCAGGACAATGTGAAAGTGGAAAGGGAGCAGGACGAAGTGCATGATGGAATTGCTGCTCAAGATCCAAAAGAAAATACTTTCACCTCACAGAATTTTGATGGTGTTGAAAACTGTGCAAGTGATCCAAGTGATAATGGGTAAGTGATTTTAACTGTGTAATCTATGTTTATGATTTTGGGTGGCAGATTTTTTTTTTAGTTTTATCATATTCACGTGCGGAATACTATATGCCAAAACATATTCGAAGTGAAATATCTAAGATGTTCAGTAATTTCTTTTGAAATGTCAAATTTGGTGACATTATTTTCAAGCACCTGGTACTGTATCTTGTCTTCGGTACCAAATTTAAGCTTAAATCTTCTACTGGATCTCTCAACTATTTGCAGCTATGCTTTGGTACTTCGTGTTGTGTGGTTGGTCGTACTGGCATGGATAACGTGGCTCCTTTTCAGTTCATCTTTGATTATCGTATCCCTACCACTAGGACATGTACTGTTCAGTTTCATTTCTAATCTCCCAATAACTCATGGCATCGAGTGCAACGGTAATGTAATTGTAGAGATCGTAGTTTCTGCTCAGTTCCATGCTTATTAGGTGAATACTGTTATTAACTAAACTTCGGACTTCTTTCCTTAGATCTGTATGCCTTCTTTATTGCAAATATTTCCATCTGGACTTCTTTCACTGGAGCAAGATACTTCATCAGGCACTTTAAACCTAAAGCAGGGATAACACATATACGGTTCAGGGATTTCTGCAAGTTGTTTTGTATTATCGTTGAGAGTTGTGTTATATTATCACTTTGGGTATGGGACTAATTCGACAGGTACTTTCTATTTCTCTCTTAGCATTCTATATTTAAAATCTGACTTCTAATGTTGATACTTGTCTTTTGGTTTCAGATCATTGTTATTCCAGTGTTAATAGGGCTTTTATTTGAGTTTTCATTCATGGTGCCATTTCGAGCATTGGTGGTTAAAGCCCCACCTTTACTCTTGTGTCAGGATTGGGCAGTGGGGTTCTTCTTCTTTAAGCTGTGGAGGACATTGGTATGTGCTGTAACTCTTTACTGCCTGTATCACTTTTGAATAGCATCTAGTGATGGACCCTTAGGGTGGAGGTGCACATAGTGTCACGGAGAAAATGTGATTGACATAATCCATGAGTGGGACAAACTGGGGTTGATGTCTAATTGATTCATCAAAGAAGCGTCTCGAGCATGAAACTCTAGAATTTGCCTACATAGATATACACAGCTCTTAGAAGCCTCCCTGAATATTAAAAAAACTTATAAAGTCTGAGAATACTAATTCAGAGACAAGTTTTCGCTGGGTTCAAAATTTGCTTTTAAGTAACTTGAATTTTGGTAAGGAACTGTTATCTTCTAACATTTTTATCGACTGTTTTTCGTTATACAGGTGTTATTGAACCATAAAATTGTTCTGGTAGATGAAAGCTGGCGGACTAAGTTGGAGAGGGTGAGACATCATGATTTCTTGAAGCTTCCAGGGAGTTGGATGCTGCAGGAGATATTGATCCCAGTCGTTATGAATCTGCTAATGTCTCTCTGTCTTCCCTACGTTTTCGCAAGATGGATAGTCCCCTCGCTTGGTTTTTCGCTAACAGTTAGCTCAACTGTCAATCGGTTTACTTGGATAGCCTATGTGACCATAATTGTACTGTTTTCCTGTGCCAAAAGATTTCCAGTTTGGATCACCAGCCTTCACAATTCAGTGCGAGATGACCTTTATTCCAGTTTGGGGCTACAAAATTTTGGTGAAGCAGCAATAGAGTGCGAAAATGAGATTGGTAAGTTGGTGAGATGGATTTCACAGTCTCAAGGACGCTAATGTGTGGGATACACTTAGATTTAATGTCACCTAGGAAGTATCTTAAAACTCAAAAGTGAGCTGTTTAGCTGTTATGTTCTTTTGTTTTCTTGACAGAGCATTCTTTTGTTACTGGGAGCACTTTGAGAGAGAATCAAGTGATTCAATTGCCTTAAACTGTGAAATAAGCTCCACAGTGTTGCTTGTAAATAAGAGGAGCTTGGCTTAGCGAGTAGGATTTTCTTTACTACGCTGTGGAAAAAAAAAAAAAAAGGATTTTCTTTACTACAGAAAGGAAGGTTCATATTTTAAAGTTTTATCTAATAACATGTCCAGAGTACTGCAAAACGCAATTTAGACATGAATTCTAGTCTATTTGCAATCTTCAGTCGCTGGCATGTCCGCTGGGGAGCCACTGATTCTAATGCGATATTATGTATAGCTTGGATTGGGTGTTGGACTTGTTTTTTTGTGCATTTCTTTATTAATAGCATATTTTTCAGACAATTGGTTATTTGCTGTAGATATTGTCTGGTCATGCTAATATTGTATACCTCAGAATCGGTTTGGAGGGATTTTTCCGTGATCAAGTTCCTTATATCCACAATCCAGCCAGAATGAAATAATCGGTTCAGATGATTTGTTCCAAACTTCCAATACGGTCTGCAAATGTGTACTGTGTAGGGTTCTATTGTCGCATTGGATCCTAATACCGTCCTCGCCACATATTTGTAAACAGTAAGTTCTTGCATCCCAACTAAAATTAGAAACAGCTTGAATTGGATGCTAGATCATTCCGTTACTCGCATACTCGGCCACTTTGGCTTGTCTTGCTATAAAAATGCCCCATCTGAAAGACACAAAAATTGTGGGATTTAAATGCCTTTTTGACCACTTAGCGTATAGACAAAATTTGATTTTTTTTTTTCTTTTTTCTGAAGCATGCATTTATTTAAATAACTAAGTTACAATTACATCGTGGGTATGTAATACCCAAAGAGTCATAAAGAGTAATAATTTGATTAGTGAAATTTGGGATTGCCTGGTCCCAAATTTTTCTGGATAAATTTCCCTCTTGACTTCCATCTACCGCGTGATTGGCCATGTCATCTGCTGCCTGATTTCCTTCCCTAGAGTTGTGCTGGATAGCTGCTTGCGGGATTTGACTCTTTATCTTCTTTATTTCATCAATCATATCAGAGATATACCAAGGAGGTGCAGCCGGAGAGATAACGAATCGAAGGAGGTTTTCTGAATCTGTTTCAAAAAGAACTTTTGGCCATTGCCTTTTCTTGGCGGTTCTAGTTGCCAGAAGTAAGGCCAAGGTTTCTGCAGTTAACGCAGTCGTTATTCCTAGAGGTTGCGCCAAAGCCATTACCGTTCTCGCTTCCGAGTCTCTGCAGATGAAACCTGCTCCCGTAAATCCCAGGTGTCCCCTAGCAGCCCCATCAGTGTTGATTTTTATCCAGTCCATGGTAGGAGAGGACCACCCGACCGAGATTGTTGTCATCTTTTTTGTACCTCGTAAATGGTTGTACGATGGTGAGTCCCCTGGTAAAACATGAGACAAAATTTGATGGTTACACTTCCGATGGATGATTTTGTTAGACTTCTTTAGGGTGAGTTAGCAAAACACATAATCTTATCTATTGGTGGGGCAAAAAAAAAAAAAATAGGCTCTAGGAGATTTTATCCAAAAGCATGGACTAGCCTCTGCAAATTTATGCAATCAGGAGGCTTGTGTTTCAGAGATGCTAGAAAATTTAACTTCTCTCATAAACTCTCTCTTTCCTTCAAACATATCATCCTTGATCTGTAAAATCTATCTGTTTCTAGGCAAATCAAATAAACAAAAACAAGACAAGCTTAGATGAACTCTAACAAAATCAGAAAATTATACAGTTAAATCAATATATGATTAGCTTAATGAAATAGGTTTAGAAGTGGTTAGTCTTCTCTTCAAGAAACTTTCTGAAAAACTTTATAGAAACGAAACATATCTCAAAGAATAAAAGTTTTCTTCTGGAAATGCATCTAAAATGCTCGGGCCACTAATACAAAAATATATGGAAAAGTAAAAGACATTGATCCTTCTTGTCCAATGTGTGGAGAAGAACTAGAAACAACAAAACATCTACTCATTCACTGTAGATATGCAAAATCTGTTTGGGAACAAGAACATAATCCAATTAGAGTTCAATTTGATCCAATAGTCAGTATTCCCGACTTATGTAAATAATGGTTTCATAACAGATGTTGAAGTCGTAGCTCAAGCTAGAAAGGAACGGAGAAAATGAAAAGGTTCAGATTTCAATGAAGCTCATTTTGCCATCATCAAGGACTTTTTAATAGATCGTAGGGGATATTAGAAGCAATTTGTAATGCGGCCCAAGTAAGTATTTAATGGGTTGTAATATGGTTTAATGAATGAAAGAATTTTTACACTTCAAGTCGTAGTGTGTATGTCGAAACTCTAAAAATTTCAAATTGGATAGTCATTTACGGCTAGGAAAGTTTCTTATCATAACTTATTATCCCAGTCGTAACGCAGACACATGTGATTTTGTACTGAACTTACGGTTACAAGTTCTTAGTTTCCTAACCATAACTATTGCTCACGGCTGGGAGACTTAAGTTTCCAGCCGATAGTTCCCACTTACGGGTTGGATGTAGTATTTGTCCCATCCGTAAGCATACTCTACGGCTGGGTCGACCTTATTTTCCAGCCGTAACTGCATAAATAAACTTAGATTTTCAACGAATCAGAATTAACAAGTTTGTAATAGGAGTTAAGTATGAGGTTTTCCTGCCTATTTGAGGATATGTTTCATCATATTCTTCTAAGGTTTTCAAAAAAGTTCAAAAAATATCCTCCTTCTAAATCTCAAGACAAATAAAATAAAGTTCAAAAAATAAATCAAATAATTAAGCTAATTGAATCGCTAATCTTGACTAGTGATGTCAAATTCATTAGGACTAATTAAATCGAGGGCATGCTAGCCATTACCAAAATTGGTTGGATAAGGGGTTATGGAGATCACTACCTCATGACCATATTTTGACATTTTGTGAGCCCCAAAAATTCTTTGCTTGCAACCCTAATAATAGGGTTCTTTCTGTAACCCGAAACTGCTTAACATATTTTGTAAAATGATAATAAATATTCTAAAAGTTTAGAAAATTCATATGGAAAACAACCATTTAGGTACTCGGTATCCCATGTTTATTTCTGAGTTCAAAGATTAAGTGTTTTAAATCTATGACTAAAATATTCAAATGCTGATTACAGAAGGAATTTTTTCATAATTAATTTAATGCCCATGCCGTTAAGAATTCCGTCAGGACCCACCATTTGAGTAAAATATCGTTTACTTAGTCAATTTCTCATATGAGGAGAAGATATGATCGTGTGGAAATTCCACAACTGTCCATAACAAATGAACGGCTCAAGATGGATCTAATGAATCGTGACCGTTCGATTCTTTTGAAACCCTACCATCCCCTTCGTCTCCTTTCTTCTCCCAAGCACTTCATCACTTCGAAGAAAAAAACAGACAGTGGCCATCTCTTTATCTCTCTCTAACTCTTCCTAATCAAAAATCATCATTGTCATCTTATGAATCAGTGGGCTCGAGTGGGTTTGATCAATTGTGTTGGTGGAGAGAAACCAGGGAACCAACTGGGGTTGTGCATGAATTGAATTTTTTATTTTATTGGTTCCAACTAAAACCCAAGCTCCAGCTACATCGTCACCATCATCACCAAAGGTTCTTATTTTTTTGAAATTGGTATTAAAGGCAAGAACCCTTCCACTGTAAGTTAGTAACCCCTTTTCTTCTATTCTTGCATTTTTTTCTTCAATTAGTTGTTTGATTGATGGAATTCTTGATTGTAATCAGATGCATTTTTTTTTTTATTCTTTTCTATTAATGGGAATGTTATAATCATCTTGATTGGAATGTATTTTGGATGCTTGAAATGTTAATCGTTGGATCTTTGAATTTGGAGGTGAGTTTTGGAAGAAGTTCCTGGTAATTTAGTTCAGTCGGACCTTTCACGAGTTAGGTTCACACTAAGTGTTCTGAGTCATGAGTAGAGTTCAGATTTACTGTTGCAACTCTTGCGAGTTGTACGATTCAGGGGTATAAATGTCTTTTGCTATACCTGGTTTAATGTCACCTGTCCCCTAACGGCTGTTAGCCGTTTTTTTGAAAAAACGGATGGAAAAGGTCAAGATATGGGCATTTAATATATATTGAAAAAAACGTGGGCATTTTCTTAATTGCATTTTCCCCACATGGGCATTTTATTAAAAGTCCCATTACAGAACTGGAAGGGAAGGAATCCCTCTCTATATGCAAGAACTGTAGTAGTAATAAAGTATACATTGGAATCATTTCCTATCTATCAGATAAGATTTTTTTTTATCCCTAGAATTTTCACTTATCAACTTACTTCACTCCAACGAAATTTCTAGCTGGGAAACATAAACGACAAGAAATGATTCTTCATGAAAGCTTGGCCATCTCCGAGTAAACCAATTATAGCAAGGGGACTGGGATTTGGGGATATCGAGGCAAACAATTTAGCCCAACTAGCATGGAATCTTTTGACAAGCTCTGGTTCACCTTGGAGTGACACCCATAAAGGTAAGTACTTTAGGAATTGTAGACACCTTTTAGATCCCACGATAACTAAATTCGGAACATGGATATGGACTTTTCAGAAAAGATTTGGTCGTCTTCGACCTTATTGCTTTTACGAAGTGGATCCTGACCACACTATTAACATATGGGAAGAATGGTGGATTCCTGGATAGCATTCTCTTCCTAATAATTTTTATTTTCCCCTGACTCTTGTTAGTGAACTTATTGATAGTTCATCTAACTCTTGGAGTATATCCTTAATCAATGCTTCTTTCACTCCTAACATTGATAATACTATTTTTAGGACAAGGATCAAACCCGGACAATAGGATACTCTTGAATGGTTTGCAAACAAGACTGGTGAATTTAGCACCAAGTCTTTGTACTCCCTTATCAAGTCGTCTACTAACAGTAACAATATCCCTTGGAACAAAATTTGGAACATGAGAACTTCCCTTAGAGTTCAGTTGTTTATTTATAAGTACATCCACTTCTTATCTATCCAGGTTTATTGATATCAACAACACATGCAATTTCTGCAGCCAACAAGGAGAGACAACGGAACACATTTTCTTCCATTGTCCCTTTGGTAGAAGTGTGTGGTTCATAAGTACTTTTAACCTTTTAACTCTTATTTCATTGCCCCACTCTGTAAAAATCTAGATCCTTGCTTAGTGGAATGCGCTTTGGGCATCGAATCTTTGGAACATCTGGAAAGCCGGATGCGAGAAGACCTTTAGGGGGAAATCTACCTGACTCGAGAAATATTTATATCATGGATAGAAAGTATTAGATGACAATCCAAAATGTAATACTAATCAGCAAACTGACCAGTCATCTCTAGTCGTTAGTAGGTGGCAGTTCCTTTCTTTGGACAAGCTAAAGCTTAATGTAGTAGTGAAATGGAGTCCGAATAAACACGTATGAGTTGTTGCTATTATTCCAAGAGACTATGGGTTTTTTTTTTTTTTTTGCAGGGAGGTAAGGATCAAAGCAACGGTATTTCACCAAGGATGAGATGGAGTTACTAAAATGGCGGAGGTTGTTGAATGGAGCATCTCTATAAGAAAACAAGACACATTATGGAATCCAGCTGCAACAATATCATCAAAGGGCTGCATGGAACAAAGAACCAGTAATAGCGGTATGCTAAGTCCCACTGGGAAGACTACCGAACCAACGATCTTTTGAACAATGTCTGTTAAAGATTTTTATTTTCTTCTATGTAACTTAAAAAGTTCATCAGGTAGCCTTTGTATTAGTCCACAATACTAATGCAAAAGCAACTTGTTCTATTAACTATTATCCTTCTAATAAAATGTTTGGCATTCTAAATTCTGACATGATACATGCCGATAAGCAGTATCAGGTCCATGTTTAAGTTTCTGGTAACTTTGGGTTTGCTTATCAAAAGAAAATCTCAAATTATCGAAAATTGCATAACCATACGAGTTTGGACTTGGAGCAATATGGATATAGGTTTATCTCAGCCGGAACCGATACACCGGTACCACTTTGTATCGGGGAAATTATCGTTGAAATATCGCTACAATCTCGGTCCCAAATTTACATTTTCTCGGGTGTATCGACCGAGATTGACTAGTTGGTTTGGAGTCAACTTTCGCTACTTATGCATAATCATTTTGGTTATAGTCATAGTCCATAGTCCAAATGCTATAGAGGACTGGTGTGAATAAGAACTGGACATAGATATTCGTACCAAGAGCTACGTAACTAGACGTGAGATACTATTTGATACTCGGAAGACCAAAGCATAAAAGCTTTTAGGGTATTTACAAAAACCGTCACCCTTCCTTAATCCGGTTTACAAATTAGTCACACTGTTACAAAGTATTTGCAAAGCTGCTAAATTCAGATCCAATGAACGGCTAACTGCAACGTTATGTCGCGTGTCAGAGTTATGTCCATACTGAAGTTTCCTAGTTAACCCTCGCATAAATTATTTACACGTGTGCCCTCGTGTTAACAGTGGGACAGATATTGAAATGACGTCATTGCCCCTCACACGTTTCATTTACACGTGACAGTGTGAATGAGTAAATCTCTAAAAAACTAGGGTCGTTGGATCTATACCAAAGAAAACCCTAACAAAAATACTGGGAAGAACCACTTCCCTCCTCATTTGATGTCGCTTCTGTTAGATATCTTTTTCTCTGAAGAAATGGAGAAGATGGTGGCGAAAACATGATTCTTGGTTGTTAATACCTGATAGATCCGAAATTTCTTCACTATCATTTATTGTTCATCATAGTATACTAAAGTTGTTCCAAAAAATCGAGTTTAAAGAGATCTTCTCAAACTGTTCATCATTGTTACTCAAGTTCTGATAATCACTGTCAGTTTCTCTTAATCAAGATGTCACAAACATCACGAGGTAATAGTTCTTCCTCTCTATACTATTTTTGTAGATTTAAAACTCGGTTCAGAAACCCTACTATTCTGATTTTTGATTTTTGATTGATAAAACCCTAAATTTCTGAAGGAAAAATTGGGGGTTTTCAACTTTCCTGTAATTTTGTATTTTATTTCATTCGATTATATGTTATCCCAAAACCCTATTTTTCGGATTTGGGATTCTTTTTCATAAACCCTAAATTACAGAAAAAATTGAGGATTTATTTTGGTTTCTGTAATTTGTTTTACATTTGATTACAGTTGCTTTCTTAATGTAAATTCTTATGTTAAATTCACATTTGTGCAGGAAATATGTGAAGTACCCAACTAGGAATTTTAGGGTAGAATGGTTTTGGACTAATAAGGTTCAGTAATTTGAAAGGGTTATTTTGTTTTTGGTACTCAAGTTTTGTCCAACTTTTGAGTTTGGTATAACATTTGTCCAGCTTGGCGTTTGGTACTTGGAAAAGACGTTGACCAGCGTTGACTCAGATATATTTTGACTTCTGTTAAGGAATTAATAAATAATTTTTAAAAAAAATGAAAAATGGTAATTATTACAGGAGTTTACTATCATACCCTTCACTTTCCTAATATTTCCATTAGATCCAACGGATTTGGTTTTCTTTTCTTCTCTTCTCTTATTCCGCTTCCCACTGAAAAAACTCCCATGGATGAAAGATTAAACCCTTCACTAAATCGGGAACCAAGTTATTGAAATCGTTAAGAATCTTAAGATCTTCCATAAAGCTCAAAGGAAAAACTAACAGGGAAGATGTTCATGGGGTAAAGAAGAGACGATGATTTACTCGCTTACTCTGCTTTGTTGATGAAAGGAGATAGTGGCGGTTGATTAAGATGTAATTCGAGATGTTAAAAGAGGGTTTTGAGTTTGATGTTATGTTCTTGAATAATTGATGGAAATTTATAGGTTCGGGCTTGATTTGAGATTGATTTCATATCTCCTGAGATAGTGATGAAACTAGGGTTTGAGTTGGAGGAATTTAGGGTGTGATAAAGCTTCTTCCGATGAAATTAAGAGTGAAATATGGAGCTACGAGTGCTTCGGTGTGAGGCTTTGTGAAGCGAGAATGGCGAGAGATCTTTGTCGTAATAGTTGGGTTGTGTCAAAGCCTAGAGAAGAAATACAGGAAGGGTTTTCGTGTGAGAAGTGGAGCCGCAACAAGGGAAGGAAACAATTTGATTTCGAGATAGAGATGGATTGATTTATGGGATTTCTGGGGGTCTGATGTAGTGTTACTTAAGCAATAGATGTTGATTTATCAACTAATATATCGGTTGAGTTAAGTTCTTCTTCTCGAATCTGTGCGTGAGTTCTAGACGATACTGTTGATTCAAGATATCGACAGTTGTGATGGGGGAAAACATAAAAGAAGTGATGGATGTATGCAGATGCTGGTATTTGTTTTGCTTATGGTGAAGAACGGAATGGGCTCGATCTGTGTTGTTTGGGATTGTTTGCTCGGTCTGGGAATTGAGTATAGATGGAGTTTCTCGACTGAGAAACAAACATAGCAGTAAGGGATTCAAATGGTACGAGTATTGGCTGTTTTGTGATTATGCATCGAAGGTGCTTGGTTGATCTGGCAAAGGTGTTGTGGTCGGTACTGAATAGAGCTTGGATTTGGCAGAATTAACTTGGAGATGAGGTTTGATTGAGGTGATGGAAGAATTATTGTTGCTGTCGATTGAAGTGATAAATGGAAGAGATTAATGAAGGGTTTGATTGGTTTGAGAGGTGTTGTTACTGAAGATGATGCTCGACGGTGGCTGCGGCGGTGATGTGTTTAGAGAAAGAAGAGAAGATGAGTTTGATGTAATGGAAATGTTAATAAAGTGATGGGTACAATTGTAATCTGATTTCACAATTTAATTATATATATATATTTATTAATAATATATACACAGAAATCAAGATTTAACCTGGTCAACGTGAGTCAACGTTATTTTCAAGTACCAAACACCAAGCTGGACAAATGTTAGACCAAACTCAAAAGCTGGACAAAACCAAAGTACCAAAAACAAAATAACCCAATTTGAAAATGTGGATGTTAATTAAGGAGGGTTGAAGGCATTTTGTGATAAAGTTCATGCTTCTTTTAACTTAGCACCAAATAAGAAGGTTGAGGTGATTTGGATTGGTACTGATAAGCTAGAATATATGGTAATGATTCTCATTGGTATGAAATGTGGGATAAGGTTGTGGTTGAGGATGGGTATGTCAATTTATGGTGCAATGTTAGTGACAGGATTGTGCCTCCTGGTGATGGATGTGTTGAAAGTCCATGTTGTGCAAGGCGTCGCTTGCGCGCTGCCTAGGCGTCAAAGTGGCATTATTTTCCACTGGGCGCCACGCAGTGGTAAAGAAGATGCCATTGTAAAAGGGGGCGCCCCGACGACGCTTTTATGGGCGTCCGGGCCAAGGCGCCAATTTTCTGGGCGCCTAAGAGGCATTTTTCCAAAAATAACCCTTAAGAAATCTTCTCTCATAAATGATATAATTATATATAACTTTACTAAAATTAATGGTATAAATATCTAAACAGCTATTATACAAGAAAAAATCTTGGTCAATCACCATAATTAGTCAATTTCCATCAATTTTGGTAAATATCATACTAATCTGGTATTCCTATATTATGTTTATTCTCCATTGATTTTGGTATTTTGTTAATTTTGGTTTTATAATTACGATAAGTATTATACTACTTTGGTAAATGTATAACATTCCTATTTGTGTGACTGTTATAGTTATATGCTGCGGCTTCGTCGTGCCTCGCCGCGGATCGGGATTTTACCCCCGACGCCGCGCTGCGCCTTACGCCTTGAACAACATAGCTGAAAGTTCTGGGATATCAAACAAGAGGGACTCAACACCATCCAAGGTTAGAATTAGTTCAATAACATCAATTGGTGTTGATGGTGGATTTTCGACAAAGGTCAAAATCGTAAAATCATGATACCGCATGTTTCAGACCCAGCTTCATGAACGCATGTGACGATTCATATTTTACGATCCGTGAACCGTTTCACGATCTCTGATCGAGTTCCTCTCAGATCCATGATGAATATGTTTCTTGAAAGGCATCCCACTAGCTGAGCGCTTGATGCTACACATTTCATCATGACCTCTATGTAGAATAACATGATTGGGCGGTCCTCCTACATAATTGTTTGTTGAGAGGGCTTAACGCCTTCAGGACGTCGGCGACACTCGATGTTCCCTGACTACATAGAGAGACCCACCTCTATATAGAAGAACTATTGGGCGGTCCTCCTACATAATTGTTTGTTGAGAGGGCTTAACGCCTTCAGGACGTCGGCGACACTCGTTGTTCCCTGACTATGTAAAGAGAACGTGTATAGATTCAGGCGACTCTCCTACATAATTGTTTGTTGAGGAGGCTAAACGCCTTCAGGACGTTAACAATGCTGCACGTTGTTCCCTGACTATGCACCTTTCATAACGAGTATGATGCTTCAACTATCTCATATCTCGATTCTAAAATGGATTAATTCTACCGTGACATTCAGCACTGAATTCCTAGAAAATAATCTATTATATCTCATTACTCCGTTCCATGAATCCCCGGCTGACTCCATGGATTAGTAATAGATAACCAATCCATCTCATTACCCCGTTCCATGAATTTCCCGGCTGAATTCATGGATTAGTAATAGACGCACAATTCATAATTATTGCTCCGTTTTATGAATCATTCTTCGCTGAATTTCATGAATTAGTAATAATTACTCAACAATCGAGCATCTGGACTATCACCGAGTAAGCCCCAATAAAATGGTACAAGTGTACTCAACAATGATGCACGAACGAGCATTCGAAAATATGGATAAATGAGGAATCCTACAAAAACTAGGAGAGAGAAAATAATAATTAAAAAAATAGAAAAGAGGCGCCCAGGAACCGGGCCCACCGGCCAGCCGGCCATGCCGCCGTGGCCGGTCCCCCACGCCTCTTCCTTTTATTTTTCTTATTTTATTTATTTTCATGAACTCATGAAAACTCCTGAATTCAAGATACTTTCCTTGTTTGAGCAAAACTCACGGTTTCTCCATATTTTCACGGTTTCATGAAAAATAATAAAATAGGGAAATGTGTTGCGGGAACGAGCCACCGGCCGGCCGGCCATGCCCTAGCCGTGGCCGGTCCCACACCTTGCAATCCCTTATTTTCATAATTATTATTTCCCTCATCTCATGAAACTCCTCCGTTTGAGCAAAAATCATGGTTTCTTCATATTTTCTCAAATATTGCTCAAACCATGAAAAAGCCAAAAACTCAAATGGTCACATGAACGACTAGGCTACACACGCCAAATATTAAAATATAATTATTTTAATATTTTCCAAATTTTGATCAAACGAGCAAAGTCCTACTTGGTCATTCGAGTGAAATCAAGAATTTCAGTCAAAGATCAAACTCTTCTGAAAATCCAAAATATTGCTCAAACGCACACCAGAAAATACCGAAACTCTCAGGACTGAGACACGGATATTATGGTGACACGGGCATGCTTCCTTGACAGACCAAGGCCGGCCCTAAGGCTTGCAAGGAGCCGGTCCCACACATTCTCATAATTTTGACCTAATTTGCTCAATTGCTCATATTGGATCCAAACTCTTTCCAACAACTTGGAATTTGCTCAAACGACCATCAACTGGTCCCACGACCACCAAGGGACGGTTTCATGCCCCCTTGGTCGGTCCCTCACTTCTCCATAAATTAGGTTTTATTACCTAATGCTCAGACGAGCACTATTTTAATAAATGATGAAACCGACATTTAATCATCATTCTTTCACCAAACGGTTAACTAAGGACCCTGGTGCACGCTCTCTCGAGCACTTGGGAACCACATGGTCGTCCATCATCCCATGTGGTCGGTCCCTCCCTCACTCATGACCTATTTTCAGCAACTCATCGATTGACGAACAATTGATCAAAAATTAGGGTTTCGAACAAACGCTCCACAAATCATCATTCTGAGCAAGTTCTAACACTAATAAATTTATGTTGATCCAGTAATCAACATTCTGATTAATTACATAATATTTGGTAGTCTACCAATATTTTAATTAATATTTTATTGGGTCACGTCACCAATAAATAATTTGTCGAACCGAGCAATACTCGGTTCGACTATTGAGCAATACTTGCTCAGTTGCTCGAATATTGATCCAACTATCAATATTCAGTAATTTATCAGTAATTCATCGAATTGATCAATACTTGCTTAGTTGCTCGAATATTGATCCAACTATCAATATCCAGTAATTCGTCGAATTGAGCAATATTTTTTCAGTTGCTCGAATATTTATCCAACCATCAATATTCAGTTATTTATCGAATCATGCTCGGTTTCTCGAATTTACAATATTTGCTCAGACGAGCAATATCTAAGAATGTCTAACATGTTCAATCCATGAATCATTGAGCATTCGATCACTCATGCTCGATTCAACAAAACTTAGACTCATTGTCTAATCAAGTCAACGACTGACTATTCAAATACACGTCTGCCTTGCAGACTCCACGTTCATGAGACATCAATCACGTCACATGGGGGGATATTACTTAGGTTTTGGTCTGGCGGCCTACGGCACGTGTGTTCATCCACGATGACAAATGTGAGTAAGTCGTGCAAACAATTGAAGGAGTTAGCAAAGTAGTGGGTGGAAGGTTAACCAAGTTTCCGCACGACATGGAACTGGTTTTACCACGATCTCCCACTTTCCCACTCTTTCACTCATGAAACCGTCATACTTACTGTGATCAATGTGTTCGCTATTCTTACAATATAAATAAGTCCTTAATTGATGACTGAGAACAACATTCGTTTTACATCAACAACCGTCTACACACAAGTCCTCTTGATCAAACTTATTTACACATACTTGCAGAAACCTTCAACACATCCACAGTCCTTGATCATCATTGATCCTATAATTCCCAGCTTCCCTCCTACAGATCAACACATCTCCCTCTTTGTGACCGAATTGACTCTGGAATGGCCATTGACTTGGTTTAGGCCGGAGTCCTACAGATTGATCTCTCGAACTCAAAGCACTCCCGTGCAGTGCATCTGTGTGAGGTTAAGCAGTTTGCTCGGTTGAGGAGTCTCGCTCAAACCGCCGTCTCTTCACTTCCCTAAAAACCAGCAAATCGTTTTCCCCCATCTACAGATTGGCGACCACAGTGGGAGATTAATCTCTCGATTGCAATCTCAACTTTCACTAAATGGGTGATCTTAGGTCAGGTTCAGATACAAATCCTAACACAAACAACGTTAGCACTAGAAACAACGGTGATACTCCAGAAACTACTCCTGCTTCCAACACCGGTGTTGTTGATACCACTCCTCCTCAAACCAACGTTGGAGACCATCCCCTGTTTGGCCGCTCTCCCTAAGAAATCAGAGAAAGTCCACCTACCATAGGTGATCTCATGAAGGTGCAAGAGATTCTCGCCACCAGATTGACATGGCTGCAACACAGAAAGAGTTGTGAAATTATCTCAAAACTCTCATTGACAAGATGTCAGAAAAAAACTCAGGAGAAGGGAAAAGCCAAAGAAACATCTTCGACTGTTGATCCTGAAGTCACTCCAATCCACGTGGTAAATGATGATGAAGTCCGCAAAGTTGCAGACGACTCATCAGCAAAGGAATCTACAGGTTTCATCACTCGTGAAGACCTGGAACATTTTCTGGAGGATCGAGGAAAAGACAAGGCATTATCTGTTCACCGTCATTAACCTCCATATCCTGCTGCTACGCAAAATATTCCTCTCCCAAAGGGCTACACTTCTCCAACGTTCACACTATACAATGTAACGGGGAATACTCGAGAACATGTCTCTCGATTCCTGGAAGTACTAGGCGAACATGAACACAACCATGTCGTCCGTCTGAAGGAATTCTTGAAATTTCTGACAGGTCGAGCATACACATGGTACAATAACATTGCACCAGGGAGCATCACTAGTTGAGGAGAAATGGTTATTGCTTTTATCGAAAATACTTCTTTGTCTCAGAGCATATTACTCTATCCGAATTAGGAAGAATGTCTCAGAAGAGCAATGAACATCCGAATGATTATGTGAAGAGGTTCGGAGTCCAAGCTTTGGATTATCATGATCCAAATATCACTGAACAACAACTGGTGGACTTGTGCATCAACGGAATGATCTCAGTCTACAGAGCCTTGTTGGAAAATCTCTGGTTCCATACTTTCTCAGAACTTCATGAAGCAGCCAAACGATCAGTGACTACTGCACCTGTTTTACTGGAAAGAGAAAAGTCTGCAAAGGTCGAGGAACCTCGAAGCAGCCGACGCATAGTCAACAAATAATATAATCTCCAGCCTTCCATGAACGTTGCTGAAGGAAGCAAGAGGAAAGCTGAATCGCAGCAACATAAAAACGTTTCTCCAACGTCCCATCCTTCAAAAGCATCACGGAAGGATAACCATGCACAAACCTCGACCCGGCATCAATGAACGGGAAATGATCAAACGGGGACTCAAACTTGCCTCTTCCCATTGAAGAAGTGATCGAGTTACTGGAAGTATGGGTTCAAGATGATGCAATCAAATTGCTATTCATCAGAGATAGCCAATTGAAGCAAAAATGAAGAATTTCAGGTACTGTCACCTTCATAGATTCATCAATCATCCAACAAGTAATTGTAATATTTTGAAGCACATCTTCAAAGAGGAGGTTGATCCATAATAGCTTCAAATGGGGACTGAAGGACTACACAAGAATCCTCTCCCAATCAGAACCTTTACACTGTATGAACAGCCAGTCAAAGAAGCAGTTCAATCGTTGATCGAGCATATATGTGAAATTGCAAGACATGTTCACAACACCGAATTACATTGTGTCAGACGTCTGTCCATCCCGGAAATACTCCTTGAACCTTCATCCACAGACAAGGAGATGCACCTGGGGACTGCTTACCATAGACCATATCAGAGGAAATGAATTCGGAAGAATGTTGATCGATACTGACACCGCCATCAACATCATTCCACCGAAACCCTCAGATACGCAGGCATCATTCGACAAGAAGCTACTCGTGATCCATCTCAATCAGAGATCTTGAAGGAACACTCAGAAATACTTATGGCTACATCACTCTCAAAGTGAACATAATTTCAACCTGGGAAGAAACCAAGTTTCACATAATAGGAAGATCCAGGATATGACATGTTCTTCAGACGAGCATGGATCCGTGCTGAAAATATGGGTACTGAAAAAGCGCCTTTGGTTGGACATCTCTCCAATAAAGAAAGTTCTAATCCAGAAGATTTGGCGGACATTCCATCATCAGATCACTTGGAGGAATTTTGAACTTTGACGAGGTTGAAGCAAGAACCTGCAAAAGATGCATAAACATTCATCAAGAGGTTTGGCACTCAGGCAAGTCTCATTCCTTCCATATCTATGTCATTTATTTCCTCACATGCTATCATAGCATGGGAACTCAATTCTTCTAGCAACTCTGCTATTGGAAGACGAATGATAGCTTCACCGCATTAGTATTTTACCAAGTGGTTGAATATGACATTTCTCCGAATCGAGCACTGAGACATTCATTACTGAGATGATATCCAAGCATGGCAAATAAAACTTTGGGTGTTTCTCCATAGTCTTGCGGGAGTGTTCATGTGTGTCACAAAATCAGAAAGCTCTGATGTCTATACAAGTGTTGAATCCCACTACCGCGACTAAAGGAATTCTGAATCAACAGAAGATAGTTGGGGCCGAGACGATCAAACCTAAGACATGGTCAAGGGATATGACGCTTCAACGCTCAAGTATCTAAGAAGCCTTCAAACCGTACTCCCAATCAAAGAGTACACCTTCGATAATGGCGCATCTGGCTTTAGCACAAATATCTCGACGATGACACACTGATTCAATACCAGCATGATCAAAGTGTAACTGAACTACAATCGATAAGTCTTTATTATCCCATGATAAGACTTCTGAAGCAGATGCAACATCATTCATCCATGGATGGCATAAACTCCTTCAACTCTGCTAAGCGAATGAGAGATGCACTGGGGACTTGATCTTATTGGAAAGATCAATTCAATATATTTCAATAAATGTTATCCACATAACAAGTTATTGCAACCTGATGTGATTCCATGAAACTTCATCAACGAGTCCTCTATACGTCACAAGCCCCTGCACGACTGAGGAACTTACTCTCTTCACCAACCGCATCCAGAATTAAGACCGATGCTGCTATCACCGATTCACTGACAAAGCCAGTTCACAGTAAACTCAACTCATCAATTAGTTCGTGAATATAAAGGCTCGTCGGATGGAGGATCAAAGACTATATCGATAATCATGGTTCTATATTTTTCGGTCTCTTGAGAAACTTCAACCATGCTATCAGCATCAACAATGATCTCTAGAGAAATTCAGTTCATGGTCTCAGCATCAACAACAATCTCAGGAGCAACATCTTCATGATAGGGCTTCATCAACTAACCATTCTCTGAAGTGTTACTCGATGAAGCGGACTTCTCCAAGCACTAATGATTCACATCAAGTTGTGTAGAAATAAAAACATGTTCACATGAAAGTCTTCCCAAAGCTTGCACGACGGGCGGGAACAAGCCAAAGTCTTCTACAAGATGTTCTCATCACCTCTACAAATGAGATACACCACACTTCAGGCCATGGGTTTACAAAAAGTACCATTGGGTGAGGAATGGGACAATGCTTCCTCAATAAAAAATGTTCGTCAATGTCTCTTCTACAACATACCAAAAGGGCACATCAATCGGACATACGAGCTAAAAGATATGGCATTTACCATCAGGTCTACGAAATCTGAAAAATTTGTACGGGATTAAAATTACAAATGTGCACGCTTCGTTGGCTGGCCTCTATAACTCCAAATTGAGTCATTCTTTTCTCATGTGATAACTCAGTCTCTTAGCTTCAAAAGTTGGGTCAACCATCGAATTACGATGTCGTATGAGGTTCCTACAGCTTCCAGAGCATACAACATGCAAGCAGCAATTCTTAGACGGGATTCATAACTTCCACAGTCGATTGGTGTCCACCAAGTCTTTCCACTAAGTCTTTCATCAAGGTACCTCCAACTTCGACCACCTAGGTGTTTGCATTCTACCCTGGTCCTCTATCTAGGTCTTGCCGGAAGAAGGGAAAACGAAAGGGAGAGATTTAACAAAATACTTTGGACTGACGGTCCACTGATCATGACGATCAATTTCACAGTCCAATACTCGTGGCGCTGGGCTCTCTAGTGCTAATCATTCATCGTAAAAGGAATGCTACCACTGGGACATGCAACCATGGTCATTACATCATCCTCTCTTGAGATCAACCTCAGTTATGTTCCCGTGACCAGGGTTTCAGAAGTGATGTTTCTACGACTGTCAGAAACAAGATGTCATTGCAAGCACCATGCTCATGTATCAATCAAGGGGTCCCGATATTAAATGAATCAATGACATTAAAATCCTTCACCAATCGTTCAAGACACGAGCGAATGGTCTAAATACACAACATGAGTGTTTTACAACAAGCTCGTCTGAGATGATCTTACACTGTCCTGCACAAATCTGCGAGCTGGGAGAAATTAGTGAAGAATCTAGGTATGGGTCATATACCATTCTCTTCGTATGGATGTCCTCTACAACATATCCAAAATTCACTGCAATTGGATAAACGATCAAAGATATGTGGCCAAAACATTGGACTACATGCCATCTGAAAAATTTATGTAAGTCTCCTGGAAGTTTACTGTTTCGCCTATTTCGGCCCCTAAACATGCTCAAAACTCAAAAATATCCATTTCTAAATCTTGGAAATTTCCTAGGCATGAAAAAACATGGGTAAATCGCGAAAATCCTACATTGGACGAAGATTCTACATCGTTTTTACTGAAAGACTGAAGTCTGGATTTTTCTGGTGACGTATTTCGGCAAAATTTCTCATTCGTTCATATGGGTTCTCATTTATTCATCCCTAAATCATCAATTTCATACTTATATGAAGAAAGTACATGGGAATATTTACTTGAGGGGTCTCTAAGCCGTTCGGAGGATCAACATTGCCGGAATCACCATTAGTAGCATTATTTCCTTCATTCGGTCATGGGTTTTGAGAATTCTCCGTCTCACCATTTTCCAAGGAAGAATGATCATTGTCAATACTTTATTCATCCACGAAATCTCCTCCTGGATATATCAGCAACAATTATTAATATTTCATTCAAGGAGTGCTATGAACGATTATACGAAGATGTACTTACATCAACTTCTTCTTCAACGCTCGATTCAGGGACTGTTTATTAGCAGCAGTGAATTGAAGACCGTCAAGGCTCGATGGGGCAAAGTTCTGAAACGAAGTAACAAACATTGGTTTTATGATCCTAATTTCATGGACAAGAAAAAGTCATGGTATATGGAACGCTAACAACTCACCAAAGAAACAGCCGGGGACTTTACAATGTTCGGTATCATTCTATAATCCTTCCTTCTGGATTCTCCGCCCCGAAGACTTATTGGTTATTTCTGAGTAATCCACATCGATCCGAGGTCTCACAGCACAACCGTCCTATGGATATTTCAATCTTGGCCGAGCGGAGACCATCTCAACAGTAGGAGGTTCTTTTGAGGGAGTCCGAGCAGTTATTACAAAGTCATGAAGGCGTTCAAGTTGCTGACTCCAGAAACCGATATAATCCGGAGTTTCATACGTGGTTCGGTTAGAACAAGGAAACATATATTCACGACCATTCAGTATGAAGGATCTCTCACCATCACTCAGAGGTCCCAGAAGTACCATTTCTTGAAGTTGCATCCGTAGAGATGTCATCTCTGGAAACATCATCTCTGGAAGTGTCATCATGGGAGTCAATCATTCTTGCAAAGTGGCTGTGACAGATGCATAACATTTGTACTCCAGCACCTCGTTCATACAAAGCGCGGGATTCAACAAAACAATGAATCATGGAATAAAGGTGCTCACAACAGTGTTTACAAAAATGGTAACTTTCAACTCTTACCTGTTTACGATTCCACTAACAGTAGTGATTGTGATACAAGAGTTAATACTTCAAAATTTGCTCGTCTCCTCGAACCTGCAAACACGAGCAAAATCTTTATTCAAAATCATAACTTGATTTTCATGTGAGCAATCCATAAAATTTTCACCGTGTGAGCGATTCCCACTGAGTGAACACTCATTGGTTTTGTGCATACACTATCAGATCACAAAATCCATACAACAATATTTTATCAAAAATTGTTTACTTCTAGCAATTGCTGAAAATCAAAATTTGATTTCAGATAAATTTCACTGTGTGAACATTCAATGGTTTTTCAAAAATTGGACAGACATCCATTCTACAATTGTGAAAACTCACATACAAACATTATTTCACCGTCAATAATTGTCTACTTTCAATAGTTGTTCAAAATCAAAACATTGATTTTACAAAAAATATATATTTTTTAACGTGAAACTTACGTAACTTTGAAAATATATGTATATATATATATTTTTGCTCCCTCTCGCGAGGATCTGTCTTTGAAACGAGAGCATATTTTCAAAAAATTTATGAAAGCTCACATATCGAAAATAATTTTTTTTATGAAAGCTCATAGACAAAATTTTTATTAATAACAGACGCATGTCTATTAAAAAAAAAAAAAAAAAACTTTTCTCTCGTACGAGCATCCACCTTTGAAACGAGAGTTTATTCCATTTTGTGAAATCTCACAATTTTTTTTTTTTTTTTTTAAAAAAACCCTCTTATGCTAGGGATCATTGTTTGTTTCTTAAACTAGCGAACGAACATCCGTTCCTAAAACAAGGATTTTCTTTTTTGGGCTCAGTCCCGCAAACATTAAACCGACCAAAACAGGATGCCCGATTGTCTAAATCAGCAGTGACTCCTCTCTTCATGCTCATAGGATAACGCTCTATCATACTATCAGGGTCCTTACCTGAGCATTTGATCGTACATGACACCATTGGAGCAAATCGAGGATTCTGAAAATACCTTTGTACGACCGAGTTCAACTGCTTATCTCGTCGACTGGAAAATCACCATCTAATGCTTACTGCGGAACATGTCTGTCCCTCACTAAGCAGGGGACTTAATGTTGATGGTGGATTTTCGACAAAGGTCAAAATTGTAAAATCATGATACTGCATGTTTCTGACCCGGCTTTAGGAACGCATGTGACAATTCATATTTTACGATCCGTGAACCGTTTCACGATCTCTGATCGAGTTCCTCTCAGAGCCATGATGAATATGTTTCTCGAAAGGCTTCCCACTAGCTGAGCGTTCGATGCTACGCATTTCATCATGACCTCTATGTAGAATAACATGATTGGGCGGTCCTCCTACATAATTGTTTATTGAGAGGGCTTAACGCCTTCAGGACGTCGGCGACACTCGTTGTTCCCTGACTATGTAGAGAGACCGTGTATAGATTCAGGCTGCTCTCCTACATAATTGTTTGTTGAGGGGGCTAAGCGCCTTCAGGACGTTAACAACGCTGCACGTTGTTCCTTGACTATGCACCTTTCAGAACGAGTATGATGCTTCAACTATCTCATATCTTGATTCTACAATAGATTAATTCTACCATGACATTCGCCACTGAATTCCTAGAAAATAATCTATTATATCTCATTACTCCTTTCCATGAATCCCCGGCTGACTCTATGGATTAGTAATAGATAACCAATCCATCTCATTACCCTGTTCCCTGAATTCTCCAGCTGAATTCATAGATTAGTAATAGATGCACAATTCATAATTATTGCTCCGTTTTATGAATCATTCTCCGCTGAATTTCATGAATTAGTAAGAATTACTCAACAATCGGGCATCTGGACTATCACCGAGTAAGCCTCAATAAAATGGTGCAAGTGTACTCAACAATGATGCACGAACGAGCATTCGGAAATATGGACAAATGAGGAATCCTACACAAAACAGGAGAGAAAAAATAATAATAATAAAATAGAAAAGAGGCGCCCAGGGTCCGGGCCCACCGGCCGGCCATGCCGCCGAGGACGATCCCCCACGCCTCTTCCTTTTATTTTTCATATTTTATTTATTTTCATGAACTCATGAAAACTCATTCATTCAAGCAACTTTCCTTGTTTGAGCAAAACTCACGGTTTCTCCATATTTTCACGGTTTCATGAAAAATAATAAAATAGGGAAAGGTGTTGCGGGAACGGGCCACCGGCCGGCCGGCCATGCCCTAGCCGTGGCCGGTCCCAGACCTTGCAATCCCTTATTTTCATAATTATTATTTCCCTCATCTCATGAAACTCCTCCGTTTGAGCAAAAATCATGGTTTCTTCATATTTTCTCAAATATTGCTCAAACCATGAAAAAGCCAAAAACTCAAATGGTCACATGACCGACTAGGCTACTCACGCCAAATATTAAAATATTATTATTTTAATATTTTCCAAATTTTGATCAAACGAGCAAAGTCCTACTTGCTCATTCGAGCGAAATCAAGAATTTCAGTCAAAGATCAAACTCTTCTAAAAATCCAAAATATTGCTCAAACGCACACCAGAAAATACCGAAACTCTCAGGACTGAGACACGGACATTATGGTGACACGGGCATGCTTCCTTGACCGACCAAGGCCGGGCCTAAGGCTTGCAAGGATCCGGTCCCACACATTCTCATAATTTTGACCTAATTTGCTCAATTGCTCATATTGGGTCCAAACTCTTTCCAACAACTTGGAATTTGCTCAAACGACCATCAGCTGGTCCCACGAAAACCAAGGGCCGTTTTAATGCCCCCTTGGTCGGTCCTTCACTTCTCCATAAATTAGGTTTTATTACTTAATGCTCAGACGAGCACTATTTTAATAAATGATGAAATCGGTATTTAATCATCATTCTTTCACCAAACGGTCAACTAAGGACCCTGGTGCACGCTCACTCGAGCACTTCGGCACCACATGGTCATCCATCATCCCATGTGGTCGGTCCCTCCCTCACTCATGACCTATTTTCAGCAACTCATCAATTGACGAACAATTGATAAAAAATTAGGGTTTCAAACAAGCGCTCCACAAATCATCATTCTAAGCAAGTTCAAACACTAATAAATTTATGTTGATCTAGTAATCAACATTCAGATTAATTACATAATATTTGGTAGTCTACTAATATTTTAATTAATATTTTATTGGGTCACGTTACCAATAAATAATTCGTCGAACTGAGCAGTACTTGCTCAGTTGCTCGAATATTGATCCAACTATCAATATTCGGTAATTTATCGATAATTAAATCGAATTGAGCAATACTTGCTCAGTTGCTCGAATATTGTTCCAACTATCAATATTCAGTAATTCGTCGAATTGAGCAATATTTGCTTAGTTGCTCGAATATTGATCCAACCATCAATATTCAGTAATTTATCGAATCATGCTCGATTTCTCGAATTTACAATATTTGCTCAGACGAGCAATATCTAAGAACATCTAACATGTTCAATCCATGAATCATTGAGCATTCGATCACTCATGCTCGATTCAACAAAACTTAGACGCATTGTCTAATCAAGTCAACGACTGACTAATCAAATACACGTATGCCTTGCAGACTCCACGTTCGTGAGACATCAATCACGTCACATGGGGGATATTACTTAGGGTTTTGGTCTGGCGGCCTACGGCACGTGTGTTCATCCACGATGAGAAATGTGAGTAAGTCGTGCAAACGATTGAAGGAGTTAGCAAAGTAGTGGGTGGACGGTTAACCAAGTTTCCGGACGGCATGGAACTGGTTTTACCACGATCTCCCACTTTCCCACTCTTTCACTCATGAAACCGTCATACTTACTGGGATCAATGTGTTCGCTATTCTGACAATATAAATAAGTCCTGAATAGATGACTGAGAACAATATTCATTTTACATCAACAATCGTCTACACACAAGTCCTCTCGATCAAACTTATTTACACATACTTGCAGAAACCTTCAACACATCCACAATCCTTGATCATCATTGATCCTACAATTCTCAGCTTCCCTCCTACAGATCAACCCATTTCCCTCTTTGTGACCGAATTGACTCTGGAACGACCATTGACTTGGTTTAGGCCGGAGTCCTACAGATTGATCTCTCGAACTCAAAGTACTCCCGTGCAGTGCATCTGTGTGAGGTTAAGCAGTTTGCTCGGTTGAGGAGTCTCGCTCAAACCGTCGTCTCTTCACTTCCCTAAAAACCAGCAAATCGTTTTCCCCCATCTACAATTGGATATGCTTGTTCAACAGTCATACTTGATCCAAAGATATTTGCCACACCTAAGAATAAGTCTACGTGCACTACATCACCACATTTGGTTAGAAGGAGTCCAAGGCTTATTAAGAAATTCGTTGATGCAGTGAGTAGGAGTAATGGCATTAGTAAGAGGTTGTTTGAGAATATGGATGGGTATGTGAGTGTGGATGATGGTGATTATGAGAATGTTGTATTTAGTGCTGAAATACAACAAGCTGAGCTGGAGTATGAGAACATTCAACTACATAATGATGTTTAAGATGTATGTCATCCAATTGATGATCATAGAATTCCAGTTTCTGATACTGAAGAAATGGGCATTGGTGTATACCGTGATTTTGTGAATAATTACTTTGGGGACCACCATTGTGTTGACTTTGTACACTCACAAAAGTATATGCAAGCAGTCAATGAAGTTCAAGGCTGTGGACAACCCAAGTACTATCATGTATGCAGGTGTAACAGAAGTCCAAGGACCAGTTGAGGGTGGTAATGATCCAACTCATCAGAAAGAGAATCCATGGTATAATCAGTTTGAGCAAGTGCATGGTCCAGATGTTGATGCAGAGGCAATGGAGAGTTGTTTCCTGATGCTGATGGGAATACATTACTCATGGTAGATGTTGTCACAATGTTTGTGGGTATGCAGTTTATGACAAAAATGACTTCAAGAAGCACCTAAAAGGTTATGCCATTAACAAAATATCCCAGAACAAGCTTAAGCCCAAAGACAATGAAAGGATAAAAGTTATATGCTGGTTCAACAAATCTCAAGACTGCAAGTTCTTTATCTGGGAAAGTGTTACCAGTGGTGAACCAGCTTTCACTGTGAGGAGGTTCAAGTTAAAGCAGACATGTACAACTTAACTGAAGACCAGGAATAGAGCAGCTAATGCAGAATTTTTTGCTGAGTATTTGTATGACAGACTAAAGAGAGGAGATGCATTGCATACCCAAAGATCAATTCTTTACTAATCACAACACCAATGTTCCATATCATGTGGCTTGGATATCAAGAACAATAACTTTAGAAAGACTCAATGGAAGCTATGGTGACTCTTATAGGCTGGTTCCAGCCTTTTGTGATATGGTAGAAGCAACTAATCCTGGTTCTGTTACAAAGTACAGTTTTGGAAGGTGAGTTTCCATCTAATTTACTAATTTAGCTTATTTCTTATAGCAATAATAATCATAACTTATTTCATTATGTATAACATTAAATCATAACTTATGTTTTATAATTATATGTTTTCTTTTAGTGAGGACAAATGTTTTGAATCCATGATGATTGCATTTGAAGCACCAATTCAAGGATGAAAGGATGGTGGTAGACCTTTCATTGGTTTTGATGCCTGCCATTTGAATGGAAAACATGGTGGATGTTTAATGGAATCTACTTGTTTAGATGGACAGAATATTTAGTGAATTTAGCCATAAAGGTGGTTAGAAATAAATGTGCGAAAAATTGACACTTATTCATGAAAGAGCTGAAGCCACTAATTGAAAACTACCATGCTAGGAAGCTCACCTTTATCTCAGACAGACAAAAAGGTCTCTTAGATTCATTGGATGAGGTTTTCCATGAACATTAAAAAAGATACTGCCTTCGGTAAGTCTTATAATATTCTTGAAAAGATGAGGGTACCCAAATATACCTCAATCTAAAACTTTTACACCTATAAGTCATTTCTCCGAAAATGATTGTCTATGGACTGAGTCGAGAAAATACAACTAATCGGTTCACACTTCGTGTGATCGTCTAAGGATACGAGATCGAGACAATACGACAACAAGATAACTTGTGTGATTGAATATGGATACAAGATCGAGAAAATACAACAACGAATTATGTTTACTTGATAATAGGTTCGGACTTAACCAAACACAATAGGATTGTTATCAAGTAAATATGAATTAAATTTTGTGTATTTTACTTCTAATTATAATAAAAATAATTATAATTGCGGAAATAGAAAAGTAAAAGACACAACAAGATTTTGTTAACGAGGAAACCGAAAATACAGAAAAACCCCGGGACCTTGTCCAGAATTGAATACTCTCAGGATTAAGCCGCTATACAAAATCTAAACCAACTTCGTATAGTTGAGACCAAGCAACTAAACCTATAGTTCACCTAGTTCCGTCTGTATCCATGCGCCTCCAACTTGTAATAAGTCACGCACTTGGAACAATTCCTTTGGTTCGTATTCCAAACAGTAAAGGAACAACAAATCTGTTCGGTAACAACTCTTTTCAAACAAGTGATATGAGTTTGACAAAAGGCTCTTTCGTTTATCCCAATAAACTTCTTTGTCAGGTCCTTAGATCTATCTTTTCAACAACTACCAAAGTAATTTTTAAGACTATGTCATCAATACTTTGAATCACAAAGAATTGTATCGATGGCGATCTACTCAACTAATCAATCAAATCTATCATAAAGATAAACCGATTATAGTTGGATCCTCAGCCGATCAAGTTTTGTGCACACCAAAGATTATGAACCCAAATCAGAAATATTCTTCGTCTTCAAAGCTTCTTAGATCTTCAATAAACACCTGCACACAATCAACTTGAATCTCTTGTGATCAATCACACACCAAACGGAGTTTGTTAACAATGGATTATCACAAGACGTATTTAGATCTACAAATAGTCTAAAGATCCCCGTCGAAACTTCGATCTAGTTTGAGTGAATCTTATATCAGAAGAGAAGATTCTCAAGCATAAACAAACTAGGTGCAATCAAAGTTCAACAACCGTTAGTCAATCATATCAATCGAAAACTAATAATAAACTGCAATTATCTAGTTTCCCATCAACGGTACTCGTAGAGCTTCCCAATCCCAAAGAAGTCTTTAAAACGAGCGGTCGTAAGAGATTTCGCCTAATTAGGGTACTTTCCTCTCCGAATAGACGGCTCCACCAGTAACAACACAACTAGGTATTTTTCCTAGATCTGAGGATTAGTTTGCTCGAAATTCAAACTTCAATATTTATAGACCAAGGAAGTTTGGACACCAAGGAATTTCCAAAACCGAAAATATTCTCAAGATATGCAATATATTTACAAATTCGGTTTCCATAATTCCTGGAAATGCTTTGTCCAAATAGAAAATCTCCAATTAGTAAATTCACATTACCAATTTTTATTTTCTAAAGATATACATTTTAATTGCTTGGAAATTAAAAGCATATAAAACTAAAAACCTTAATTAAAAGATTCTCAATTTATTTCGATCAAGGATTCTCCTTTAGCTATTAAGGAATATCTTTGAACAATAAAAGATAAGCGTTCTTTGCACATGTTCAAAGTATGTCGACATCTTTACTCTGTAAATCCTTTTTCATATTTACAATCTTGGAACCGATTTGCCACACTTCCAAACAAGTTTATAATTGGTTCATCTGACTTCCAGGAACTATGTGATTGATTATCCTATCAAATCACCAATCATGGGTTTCACGGTTCTACCAAAACAAGTTTCGGTTCTACCTCCATGTGGGTACTAGGATCAGTCACACTAGCTTTCCAAAATTTGGTTGACTAGGTACTAGGATCGGTTACCACATATTTATGGTATCTAACTTGTATTCGGTTACACAAGTCATAGGATTGGTTACCAATATCTAAGACTTTTTGTACCTCTTACAAGGATTGATTCCCATTTGCATGTGATCAGTTGCACCTCTTACTAGGATCGGTTCCCCAATGTCTAGAGTTGGTCATACCAATTACAAAAAATCGATCATACTATCTCAGGTGATTACTTAAGATCGGTTTCACTAATAAAAGTCATACCAATACAAAAGTCAGGCTTTGTGAATAGTTTTACCAAGATACATAAACAAGTTATGAGCGGTTATACTAAACACACATATTGGTAATCCAAAGATTTGCAATGAATAAAAATACCAATAAGCCTAGCGATTTCCCTTTCGATTCACAAAACAAGTTTATGAATTGTACTTCCTTTAAACAAATGTAAAACATTGTTTCCTAGGACGAAATCTTCGCCCATACCCACACATAATCACAATAGCGTTCATACGATTATGTCGATGTCTTATATACGAAGTTCAAAAGATAGACGTTATACTTCGTATTGTAATTCCTTAATACTATGTCTAACTAGAGTATAATCATTCACAGCTTTCAGTAGATTATGTTTTCAATATGCACGACTTGAAAGATATGTTAGGAATGAAACAGTTCAAGTCAAATATTACTAACCTCAAGAGGAAGGATGATGTCGTCATTGTAGCTCCTTACTTCTTCACATTCTTCAAGTCTTCACGTAATACTTGTAAGTCTCATATCCTAATAACTTTCTAGTAGACCTATACGAACTTTACTCTAGTAAATAATTAAGCAACTCTTTAAATGAGTTTTGGTTCACTAAAATATAACAATCAAACTTGACATACCAACACTTGGTGGGTTCAACCGAGCAATGCTCTAACAATTCTATTATTTAAAATCTTGATATTCTTTAAACCTTTATTTTTAAGATGTTTAACTAGTTTGTGATATGTTTTACTTTACAACCAGTCATATGTTCAAGAACCTGAGACACACTGTAAAGGTTCAAAGATGCACTACCTTGTATACAATGCTGCAAAATGTTACAAGGAGAGACACTGGAGGGTAATATCTTTTCATAATTTACTGTTTTTTTCCAGTCATGTTATGTGATGGATTTGTATTAAATTAGTCATGTTATTGGTATGTATAGACCAATATGGATGATCTTATCAAGTTGTCTCCAGCTGCTGCAACTTACATGATGCAGGAAAAACCAGAACAGTGGTTTAGGGCCTTCTTTGACCATCTGCCTGTTGTGAACACTTAAAACGATAATTTATCAGAGTTTTTCAATAACATGATTAGACATATGAGAGACAAGCCTATTTGTGCCCTTGGAATGATGTATGGCCAGCTAGTTATGGGTACTATGTTCAAAAGAAGAAATGAGAGTGCAAATTGGGAAAATGGTAAGTTGGTGCCAACTGCTGAGAAATTGATTGAAGACATGCAGAAATGTTGTGGAGCATTCATGGTAAATGGAGCTATTATTGATAAGTTATATGAAGTGACTTCAAAGACCAATGTTGTATTTCAAGTTGATGTGGTTGAGAAGACTTATTCCTGTGTTCAAGGGCAGCTTAGAGGCTTTGTACATGCAGTGTGTGTGCTCATGGACATGAGAATCAATTGGGCATAGTGAGATTTCTCACCTATTTTCACTTATTATTGCACTAAATACAACATTAATGCATATGTTTCAGTGGTTGTGCAGTTATTGTTAGTTGTAATGGTGTTGTGCAGTTATTGTTAGTTGTAATGGTGATTTTAATACATCTATGGGATATTTATGCGATTATTGCGTAAGTATTATCATGTAGAAGCTTACAAAGCCATTTTTCCTATTTTGTCCTTTAATATCTTTTTATGTCATTTAACTATATTATTGTAAAGAATCTTATGCTTTTTTGGAAAGCTATATTTTAAGATTAGGATTCACTGCATCTGTTTGCAGTTAACTTAAGCAGACTTATATTAATTATTAATGGATATTAATATATGTAATTAACTTAATTTTCTTTATTTATTGATTTCATTGTCACTGATCATTACATTTTACATAGTTAGATTGCCTATTTGCTTGCATAGTTCTGCCATTTTCAGGGTTGCAGCTTTGGTTTCATGGAAAACAGCATCAGAAAGCCATTGAAACTCCAGATAGTTGGTATATTTGAGGTAAGTTATTCCGGAGTTATGTTCATTATTGAATATATTTAATGTTATTGTGCCCTTACATTTTTTCTTCTTACAGGGTTGATTTGCCCATGGACAATTGCTTTTTTTATGGCTTTTGTCACCACAAGCAAAGCACGAAAGTGGAGATGAAAGTTGAATTTGCATTGCTTTTCCAGGTGTTGTAGCATCTGCAAACCACTCAAAGTATGGGCATATGGAGCAGTTGAAGAACTTCCCACCAGCATGATCATCAGTTTGTGCTTTCAACAACTTCCTCAAACCATTGCAAGGTACCATTTTGCATCTAGAATAGATCCATGGACAGTCAATTGCCTCGTGCATACCTTTCTAACACATACCACAATAGTTGTTGTTGCTGCTGATCTTGTTCTTGCTACTTGATGTCTCCCCTAAACTGCTATTGCGCCAATGAGTGTGTAGTTATGTCTGCAGGTGTGTGTGGTTTTATAGTGAAAATTAGATCAAGCCGTTGGGGAACGATCACATTTCCAACCACATATAATATGCCATGTGTTACACTGCCAGGTGGAGTGCCACGTCTTCAAGTTGTCAGGTGGCGTGTCAGTACCACAGATGCATACAGGTGCCACATAGACACATGTTAACCATGGTTCAACTACCACAATTATAAGAGAAGAAGGGGTAGATTAATCACATAGTTTACCATTTATTGTCGGATGGAGAAAGACCAATTTGTAATCACTAATTTAAAGTATGGTCAGTTTGTAGACCAAATTAAGAAAGGGCCATTTTGTAAAACACCCAAACTTTTAGACTTCTACTGAAATAAAATTTTAAAAAGTACAAACTGAGATGATACACACTACACAGCTAGGCAAGTGGGGTTAAAAAGTTTATTTGACTTGCATTTAAGTCCCTGTTTGTTTGGCGATATTACCTTCTCTAGTTTTTAAGGTAATAAAATAGAAATGATCAGACATTTCAAACGAAAAGGTAAAGCAAAAAGACAAATCTCTGGATACTTTAGCACTTGCCACATTTAGCTCTTGCTAATAAAAGAGAAAATGGTGGGAAAAAGCAGCAAACATGGGTTTCAGTTTTTCCACCAAAAACCTCTCATACACCACACCAGTAGAGACCAGAGAGAGAGAGTACTGGTGAAGAGAAGGATAGTGAGAGATTCAATAGAGACAGAAAATGGAAAGAGGGTTGGAAACCAGAGAAATTATCAACATCAAAGAGAGAGTAGACGAAGATGATGAAGAAGAAGAAGATGAAGAGCAGATTTGCAGGATTTGTTATGGCCCTGGTGATTCTGAAAACCCACTTCAGTACTCTTGTGCTTGTTCTGGGAGAATGAAATTTGTTCACCCATAATGTTTCCTCCGCTGGATGAAGCAACGCATCACTCCTAAATGCGAGGTTCACTCTTTCTCTATCTCAATCCATTTTGTTACTTAGGGATTTATACTTCATTTTATTCCGACTAAAAAAAAAACAAAAAATTAAATAGAGCAATTTGATGAAACAAGGATTTTTCCTTGTATTTTTTTTATGTAGATTGTAGACTAATGTTGTTAGTATGATTTTTACAGGTGTGCAAACATAAATATTTTGTCTATCGTGTTTATGCTGAGAATACTCCAACAAGACTACCTTTCAGAGAGTTTGTGGGTGGGATTGCAATAAAAGCATGCCATGTTCTGCTCTTCTGTGTGCGGTTTGGTTTTTCAGTTTCTTAGAATTATATCTACATTTTGTATTTGATTCTATTATCTCTATATTATTTAGATCCTTATTAATTTATTTATGTGAATTTCATGATTTCCATATATATATATATTCTTAGGAAAATCATTATCTTTCCTAAGAATATCAAAAGAAAAGGAAAATTAAAAGAAGACCGTTACGCTACCAAACAAAAATATTATTTGGTATCCGTTTTATCTTAACTAATTATTTGCCAAAGAATCTCATTACATTTTTTTTTTAAATTTTTTATTAGATAAAGAGTATTACATTAACTAGTTGGAAGCCTAACAAGCTAAGCTCCAACAACATACTACTACATTAATTGAACAGGTTGTTGTGCTAGCCTACCAGCGAGCCTCATAGGTAACCTAACCAAGGGGGTGCCGAATAAGTTCTTTTTTAAAGAGTTGATGCATCGAGATCTTAAAGATGCTTACACTGATGAAGTATAGATACATAATGATTGAATGAGGCTAAAAGATGCAAGAATATATCAAACAACAAAATCGTAAGCTCTAAAAATTTAAAGATCATCGAAATCTGAAGAAAGACTGGAACATACTAACTTTTAATAATTCTATTTACAGAGCTTGAATAATTCTATTTATGAGTTTTGAATGTTACTCCTTATTAAATTTGGCCAGTCCTCACGGAAATCCAAAGGTTTGAGTCAAACCTTATAGACGGACACAATATCAATCAAACCTTATTGACAGACTGAGTCAAAACGGTCAAGGCTGTTTGATCCCGAATCCTGTCTAAAATACCTTTTAGCCCTTTAAGACTTAACCAGATGTGCACAGAGTATATAACCCAGACCCATAAATGATGTACCCGAATCTCACATTATATTTTCTCTTTTAAACTTCGATCTCCTTCAGTTCTCTTTCTCCCCCTTTTATCCTATATATTTCCTTGTTCTTCTCAGGTGGTCGTGTGAAAAAAGTATCGAGGATCGAGCGCTTATGGAGGGGAATCCGACAGGTGATCTGAAATCACTTATTTTTTTCACCTATGATTAGGTTGGTATTAAGCATGTCTACTGTTGGTGAAGGTTTTTTGTAATTGAACCCTAATTTGGGTTTGTGATGAGATAGTGGTAAAAGACACCAACAACACCAACTGAACCTAAACATGCAACTAACCCTACTGTATTCTCTGAATGAATGTGTGTACTAGAATTAGTAGATGAAAGCCTTGATTTGTGTTAATTTGACAGTTTTATCTCTAATTTTTTTTTTCTGATTTTGATTGTTTAATGGTTTGACTCTGATTTCATATTGTTCTTGAAACCTTAATTGGAAAAAATACCCTTATTTTGATTGTTTTGAATTATCATGATTAGGTTGTGAAAATACCCTTATTTTGATTGTTTTGAATTGACTGTGATTAGGTTGCGAGGTATTTGAGACTAATAATCGATTAAACCTTTTAAATTGGATTCATAGTTGCTCTCAGTTTTATATTGTTGCATTACTTATGAATTGTACAGCGTCTCCAAAACCAATATGTATATATGCTTTACACAATACATTATTTCCATGGCTCAAACTGATGCAACTTTAACTTCCAGCAAATGATAACTTAAACTATGTTAGTGTCCAATAAGGTGAATTTAATGCTATTTCAACAAATTTTAAAATTCAAGGGCTCGTGGTTTCCATGAAGTTTATCTTTGTCTGTTCAAACCATAGAGTTTCACTCGAATATCTTAGTAATTTGTACTTTCTCTTTTGTATATAATATATGTTTCAAATTACTGGGTTGCAACTCTTCTATGCAAATGCAACATTAACCACATTTTGGGTGTGCAGTAAAACGTGACATTCTTTACAAAGCATCAACGGAAAGACAATGAAAGCACTATCCAGTCTTCGTAAATTACTGCACTCCATTGTAATTTATGCGACCCTGTTAAAGAAGTACCCTATTAATATTATACAGCCGTTTTGAAGAGGTACCCAATTTAAATTATTAGACCTTGTTAAATAAATACCCAATTAATATTTTGCGACCTCCTGGAAGAGGTACCCAATTTATATTATGCTAACGTCTTAGAGTGGTACCCAATTTATTTTAAAAAGACCATCTGATGGATGATATGGGAATGAAGTGTTGTGTTAAAATGTCACATATTCATAGCAAAGCATCAACAGAAGTATGCTTGTAAGTAAGCTTCATATGTAAGTGACTTTGAGGGTCGTATAAATTTAACTAGGTACCCGTATCTGTCTGTAGTATAAAAAATTGGGTAACGTTCCAATGGAATAGTATATTATTCAAAGTCGTATAAATTTAACTAGGTACTCGTACCAGTCTGTAGTATAAAAAGAATTGGATAACATTCCAATGGAATAATATATGATTAGTTTACTCATGTCGCGTGGCTGGTTCAATTTGATTTAAATTATGAAAATTACATTTAATTTTTTAGTCTCGGATTCAAAGATAATAAGAACAATGTAGACGCTTGCTTGGAAAAGCCTCACGGATGGTGTTAATGTACTAGTTTATTTGTTGACCATCTCTTTAGTTTACTTTGTAGTTTGGAAATAATGTGAAGAGTTTCAGGGTGTATATGTTCTTCTCAAATAAGCATCTTGATAATGTTTATGTTTCATCAGATGCGGCAGTGTCATGGGTAAATATGCAACGGGTGGAGAACTTAAGCCCCCTACTTCTGGTCAAATCTCCAACCCCATTATCTATAATCCGGTTTTCATATATTACTTTTGCTGATATCTGAAACTTCTATTTAATTTTATGACGTTAGTTTGTGCCCGTGGATCTGGAAAGCATCCCCAACTTATGCCATCAACTCCAAGATGGGCAGTTGCTGATGGTGCATCCTTAGTGTATGTGATTATGAATTTGCGCGCTACGAAACTGCCACTTTAACAGCAGTTGTTGTTCCTGCACTCCTGCTTCCTCCTCCGACTACCACTTTAGATGAGCATCTTTTTGCTGGATTGCCTTCCTCTTGAGCCATATACACGCTTATTTCATTGGTGAGAATTTAAACTTATCCATATTTTTGAACAGTTTCTTTTCCCTATTATACTAAGGCTCTCAGTCTTCCAATTTAGGTACTATGCAATTGCTACTACAAGTGCCACACAGAGATTTTTTCTTGGACTATTGGAAGCATCGTCGTCTTGGACTCCAGATGTGCTGGATGCTACGGTACAACTTGTGGAACTACGAGGAAGCCAAGAATATGCAATTGGCATGAGGGTAAGTTGGATCATGACGGTAACAACTTATTATTTCTTAATTTTTGTATGTTATGTTCATTGAAGTTGTGTTTTTCCATCAAATCATTTCTTAGTTTCTCCCGAATTCTCTGCTCTCGTGATTTTTGTTTTGGTTACCTGTATCCATAACTCATGCTATGATTGTAAATTGATGGCAGAAGAATATGTTTCTAATTCACTTTTTTTGTTGACTTGTGATAATGAGTTTCGACCAATTCCTACTTATAATCTTTACTGGTTTCATTTTGTAGCTCCCAAGAAACTGGATACATTTGCACTATCACCATTGAACTTCGTTTGAATTATAAAAAAAAAAAAGTTAATCTTTGTGATCAAGCTAATGTTGGTGTTTGAATTGCTAAACTTGCTCCTGGAGGCCATATTGGTAGGTTATCATTTGGACTAAGTCTGCATTATAGAAATTGGATTCAATTTACGGTTCATTCGAGAAATCTAGTGAGAAGAAGAAATGATATGTATTACCTAGATCCAAAATGGTTAATGCTGATCTTGCTAGGATTATTAACTCTGATGAGGTTCAGTCAGTTGTTAGACCTATTAAGAAGGATTTTAAGAGAGCACCAACGAAGAAGAATCCTTTGAAGAATTTAAACGTTCTATTGAAATAGAATCCTTATGCTAAGAATGCTAGGAGGATGGCTCTTCTTGTTGAAGCTCAACGTGTTAAGGCTAAGAAGGAGAAGCTTGAGAAGAAGATGACCAACATTTCCAAGGTATATTTCATTTTCGTTCTATTACTAATGAAAATGGTTATTTGTCTCAACTTTAAATGCAATCATGTATTACTTTTGAATCCAATCATATGCATAGTGTTATACTTGTGTTTGTTAATTGTTTTCTTGCTGATTCCTGAATTTCAATTTTAAAGAAGCTATGTGGAAGTGTATACATATTCCATTTGGTTGATCCATGATATGTTTTTGTGTTTGTGTGCACAATGTGTTGGTAATAAATGTGGATTTGTATAGTTTGTTGGTTCGTCTACCAAACAAATCTGGATTTTTTCCATACTAGTTATTTGTTATTTCAATTGAACTGGAGCATGATATTGTGGCCACACATTCCCTGTAAACTTGAATGGAAAGTGTTGTGTTCTTATACTTTCTTCATTTTGGCGCGCGAGCTATTTGATGAATTATTCCATTAGTGTGGTTGGTCAATATGTTTAGTGCTTCAAATATGCAAGTATCCACGAACATCTAGCCTATTTCATGATTTTTTTTTTTTATTTTTTTTGTAATCAGAACCTGGACAATCCTACAGAGTGCCTACGAGTTAATTTAGTATGTGTATTTATTTTTGTTTGATAACTTTGGGTTGTTGCACTATTGTTGGGGATAATCCAGTTTATATTTGATTCTGCAGGAGGAGTCTGCTGCAATCAGGGCTGCAGGAAAGGCTTCGTACCAAACTATGATATCTGACAATGATTACACCGAATTTGACGTCTTCCAGAAGTGGCTTGGAGTGTCCCAGTGATTACGCTAGCAGTTTTGTAGTTTCTTCTTTTGCTGGATTTTCTTGAATACTTGTATTTCCTTTTGAACTAGATATCTAGTGAATTTGGTTCAATTTTCTGTTTAAGCCCAAGACGAAAAAGGGAAGACGAATTTTTATCTTTAAAAACATATTATGGTAGCTGTCTTATTAAGTTCTAGAGTGCCAGTACTTTTTACTGCTTATAATCCTAGTATCCTAGTTCTTCATGGTTTTAACTTCATTTTTTGTTGTGATTATTGTGCTTTGATTGGATTGACTGTTTTCATCCGCTAGTCCTCTGTAACGATGCTACTACATTTGACATAGTAATTGTTTCGTGTGATTTTTCTAACAAAATATTTTACACGAAGTTGAGTAGTCAGAGTGCCATCTAATAAAGGTGCACTGATGAAAAAAAGTTTCACTAAGTTGAGTAGTCAGAGTGCAACCCTACTACTCTTAATCCATTCGGTTTCTCAAACCCACACATTTCTCCTAACCCAAATCCATTTCTTCTGACCCAGATAAATCTTAACTATGGTTGGTTATTAACTTTGCTTGAGGGGTAAACTTGGATTTTTTTCTTCAAAACTTAACAAATACAAACAGACAAACTCGTTTGTCCTTTTATATGGGTTGAACCAAAAGTAGGCTGGATCGGCTGGAAAGTTGGAAACTTTGGATTTTGGTGAGGATTTCCCATTAAATTTTGATTAGTTATTTATAACATTTTTTCTTAATGAAAGTAATTTTGAAACATTATTCCATAAACCAGAAACAGACCCGTGTATCGCACGGGTGCAAAATTAGTAAAATTTAAAAAAGTACAAACTGAGATGATACACAGCTAGGGAAGTGGGGTCAAAAAATTTATTTGACTTGCATTTAAGTCTCTGTTTGTTTGGTGATATTACCTTCTCTAGTTTTTAAGGTAAGAGCATCTCCAATGCTAGGGTGGATGTCATAAAAACACATGACACATAGGATTTACCACATTTTTTACCAAAAAATTATCTCCAATGCTAGGGTGGAGGTAAATTAAAGATAATGACATGGCTGCCATCTCATAGGAAGGGTAAAGCAAAAAGTCATATCTTCACCTTCTCCATGACATGGGGTATAGTGACACATCATCATTTTTTATTCCAATATTTTTTTCGTAATTAGAGAATATTAACATTCCGTGATAATTCCGAAGACCGTATCTTCTTCTTCCTTTGCTATCAAAATCTTCTTATTCCTTTTCTGTCAAAATCTATTTCTTCACTGTTAATCATTTTCGGAACAGATATAAAACCTTCTGGCTAAGGTTAAGTTTTGATCATGTTTTTCTATTTTCATCTTCTTTTCTATGCTTGATTAATTTGTTAACTGCCCTGTTTAATCTAATGGTTAGCTTGAACATGTAATCTTTATTTGATTTGAATGTAAAATCATGTTAGTATTACTGGGTTTTGCTTAGTTTTAATGGATTAAATGTTTATGTTAGTAACTGATCTTGGGAGCTCATCTAATATTTGAGAGTAGACCTTAATTTCCAACCCACTACAAACATAACTCAGGAAGATAATGACGTATCTTACTAGAGTAGACCACAACTTCAAAGAAATTGATAGAGTTCAGAGTTTTAATCCTTGATTTGTTAGCTTGTCTTAAATTGATTTAATCTGATGGATTGAACAATTGTTCTTTAAATTATGTCTGGGTCAGGTTTAATCTAATGGATTGAACAATCAAAAAATAAAAACTTATCAAAATCATAATCAAAACTGCTTAATTGATTTAATGATTCGTTTTGTCTTACTTAAACCTTGATTTGTTAATTTATCTTCAGATTGGACTTGACCCAATTCCATTTATTTTTTTTGTTGATAATTTGAAATTTTATTTAATAACATTTAAGGTTTTACGTATGAATAAAATCTTCACAAGAAAAAACCAACAAGTTATAATCTATTAAGTTTTATTACTTTGGCTGTACATCACAGAGAACTTTCAAATAATAAAGGTTCAAACTTTAGGATAGGAATTTTATAAGTATAAAGTAAAGTGTACTCTTTACAAAGGATTCTATTTATAGTTGCTTTTATTTTTTCTAGGATCCGTGTCCTTACTTAATTAAACATGATCAAGTTGGATAAACATTAACCATTTATTTGTTGCATTGGTATATCATGACCACGTTAGCTTGTTTGACCAGACGGTGGACTGAATCAACATGAGATTTCAAAACAGCAAAAGAAAGAGTTACGTTTGATTTTAAAAAACCAATAAATCTTTTACTTGGATTTGCTTGTATTTATCTAACGTAAAAAAAAATCACGACACTTTAAATATTTGATGACGGTTGGGATCTCTATGAAATCAACTCTTAGCATCGGAGATGCTCTTCTAGGTGTTTAAAAAGATCAAAAACCCAAAACTGATTGTCAATTTAATCAAACGACATTTTTGGCCAATGATTTTTTTAAGATAAGGGGTTTCTAAAAGGTAAAGCAAAAAGACAAAATCTCTGGATTTGTTAATTTATCTTCAGATTGGACACTTTATTTTTTTTTGCACAGACGAAAAAAGCTCTTTTTAGCTAAAAAGCAAAAGACAAAATCTCTGGATACTGAAAATGGAGAAAATGGTGGGAAAAAGCAGCAAAAATGGGTCTCAGTTTTTCCACCAAAAACCTCTCATACACCACACCAGTAGAGACCAGAGAGTACTAGTGAAGAGAAGGATAGTGAGAGACTCAATAGAGACAGAAAATGGAAAGAGGGTTGGAAAACATGAAAGAGAGGTAGAAGAAGATGAAAAAGAAGAAGAGGAAGAGAAGATTTGCAGGATTTGTCATAGCCCTGGTGATTCTCAAAACCCATTTCAGTACCCTTGTGCTTGTTCCGGGAGTATGAAATTTGTTCACCCTAAATGTCTCCTCCGCTGGATGGCGGAACGCATCTCTCTCCAATGCGAGGTTCACCCTTTCTCTCTATCTCTATCCCTGATTCAATTTTTTACTTAGGGTATTATACTTTTATTTTAGTCTGATTAGACCAATTTGATGAAACAGGGGATTTCTTATTTTTGATTTTGCCTTGTATCTTTTTATTATGTGGATTGTAGACTAATGTTGTTAGTATGGTTTTTGCAGGTGTGTAAACATAAATATTTTGTACATCGTGTTTATGCTGAGAATACTCCAAACAGACTACCTCTCAGAGAATTTGTGGGTGGGATTGCAATGAAAGCATGCCATGTTCTTCTCTTCTGTGTGCGGTTTTGTTTTTCAGTTTCTCAGCAACTCCTCTTGCCACCCCTAATTGCATCTTGGATATGGCGTTTGAGTTTAGTAAGGAGCCTTTCTGAAGCAAAAGAATTGGTTGATAGTCATATGTCTGCTTCAACAGCTATGATGGACTGGTTGTATGGTTTTGTAATCAGCAATGTCTTATTTGTGATGTTGTTGTGTGGCATTACTTTAATGAGAGAAGATGAAGAGGATGCGGAGGATGGGGCTCATGTTGCAATAGCTCCGACACCAGGTAATGAGAATCATATTGATGATGAAATTGGCGAAGATGAGGGGGAACCGCAAGCTATTGCTGGAGTAAGAAATGACGATAATCTGGCACCGGGGTTAAGATTGTTGGTAATATTGTTGGTACATCCTCTTCTTCAGAGTTTTCAAGCTGTGATGATTATGATCTTCAGGTTTAATGTTCCTCTATGAAGTACTTGTGTTTATCTGGTCATGAGTATCTTATTTGTAAGTCTCATTCCTTTTTTACCATTCTATTTACATTACTAGTACCAGGAATGTCAGCTTTAATTGATTATATTTGTGAGCTGCTTCCTAGTGGCTCAACATAAATGCCAAACCAAACAATTTATTGCACCAGATTGTAAATTTACCTCACTGGAAAACTTCTAGATTTTTTCATGAAATATTATATGGTCTCACTTTCCCTTTCTTCTTCACTTATCAGTATGAAGTTCTATGAACCTTTTTCTGCATCCATCAAGTATCCTTATGTGCAATTCTATGACTGTTCACAAGTCTTTTGTGTAAGAATTTTATACACTATTATAGTACTAAAATCATACTCTCTTTCTCTCTTTTTGCAGTTTCTGATTACCAATGGTGTGCTGATATTGGTGCCATTCTCGTTAGGATGAATTATTCTGCATTGTCTTTCATGGATTTTCTTTGCGGCTTCGTCGATTTTCATGCCATTTATAGAGTCAGCACTCTCTATAGGAAATAACTCACTGAAGAATGCATCACCTGCCGTTACAAATTTTTCTGCTGAAATTCAGAAAGATGGTCTGCTTTCATGTGCTATAGAAGTGGTCACTGAAACCTTGACTGCAAACGTTATTGGACCAGGAGAAGCCTTAAGCAGCGTTGGCAAGCCACTTTCAGTGTACCGAAGCTCAGGCCTATATGATGTTATTACTCTTGCAACTGGATATATGGTCGTTGTGTCTTTGGTCTTCGTTTGCTATCCTCTTGCATCAAAGATACGCTACTATCTAAGGAAATTCCAGACAATGATGATATATCCATTCTTTCTGATAATTCATCTCATAGTTCTTCCTTAGGTGTATGGCTGGTGGCTGGATGTTTGTACCATTACGATGCTTGGGAAGTCATGTTCTGATAGGATAGAATTCTTACTGAAATTCCCTTTATTAAGTTCTTCAATGCATTGGGCCGCAGGAATCATATACATGTCCCAGATACACATTTCTACTTGCCTTCTTCGAAGGGTATTATTCTTTAGCCATTTAATGAAATTGACATCGTTATTGCCTAATTAGCAGTTTCCTATGTAGTGTTTTTTGATGATATATTACAACTTGTTCAGGTTTTGCTTAAAGAAGTTCTATATATTCTCCAGTATTTAGCAGATCCAATCGACATCATTTTACATGGACTTATCAGTCATGTGTATTTGCAAGCTAGTCGACTTTTGTTCTCCGTTGCTATTAATGGCATTTCGATAGTATTTCTAGTATATTTACCAGCCATACTGGCCATGCGATTAGCACCAACTATCTTCCCTCTGCGTATTTCGTAAGTTGCTACTTACTACTTGTGTACCATGTTTCTACTTCTTATTTCTGTTTGCTATGACAGGTAATATTTAACCAGGTTCTTTCCAAATTGCAGTGTATCTGACCCTCTGCTCCAGATATGCATACCTTATGCAACTGAACTATGGGAAACAGTTGCAGCTCTTCTCCATCAATGGGTTACATCAGTTTGCTGTTTTCTTGGCTTAAGTACTTTCTTGTGTTCTAGACCTGAGGACATTGGTGGGCAGGAGATTGTGAAAGTGGAAATGCGGCAGGACAAACTGATAATCGGATTCAAGTGTGGGTAAGTGATTTCAATTGATTGTATTGATAATGGATAAGTGATTTCAATTGTGTAATCTTTTTTATGAGTTTCAGTACCAGAAGGAAATTTCAAGTTCTGTCATATTCGCGTGTGGAATACGTTCTGTCAAAAGATATTTGTAGTGGAATACCTAACCTGTTCACTAATTGCTTTTGAAATGTCAAATTTGGTGATATATGATATATTTTCATGCACCTGGTACAGTATCTTGTCTTCTGCACCAAATTAAACTTATATCTTCCACTGGATCTCTCAACTATTTGCAGCTATACCTTTGTACGTCATGTTGTGTTGTTTATCATTCTGGCAGGGGTAACATTGCTCCTCTTGAGTTCATCTTTGATTATCGTATCCCTACCACTAGGACGTGTACTGTTCAGTTCCATTTCTGACCTCCCAATAACTCATGGCATTGAGTGCAACGGTAATGTACTTTGTAGACATTGTACTTTCTGCTCAAATCCATGCTTTTTAGGTGAATTTTTTTTATTAACACTAAGCTTCTGACTTCGTTCCTTAGATCTCTATGCATTCTTTATTGGAAATTTTTCCATCTGGACTTCTTTCACTGGAGTAAGATACTTGATTGAGCACTTTAGAGCAGGGAAAGCGCATTTACGATTCAGCGATCTCTGCAAGTTGTTTTGTATTGTCGCCGAGCGTTGTGTCTTATTATCACTTTGGGTATGGGATTGTTGCAATAGATATTTGCTCTTTCTTTCTTTCTTTCTTTCTTTCTTTCTTTCTTTCTTTGCATTCCTAGGTAGGATCTGATTTCTAATGTAAACTCTTGTCTTTTGGTTTCAGAGCATTGTTATTCCAGTGTTAATCGGGCTTTTATTTGAGTTTACGTTCGATTTGCCAATTCGAGCATTGGTGCCTGAAGTGCCGGTGTTACTCTTGTGTCAGGATTGGGCAGTGGGGTTCTTCTTCTTTAAGCTGTGGAGGACAGTGGTATGTGCTGTAACTCTTTACCGTGTCACTTTTGAATAGCGTCTCGTGATGGACCCTTAAGATGAAGGTGCACATAATGGTCATGCTGAAAATGCGATGAACATATTCCAGGAGTTGGGAAAACTAGGGTTGACGCCTAATTGATTCATCAAAGAAGGATCTCGAGCATGAAACTCTAGAATTTGCCTATATAGGATTAGAAATACACATAGCTCTCTAGTCTTAGAAGCCTCCCTGAATATTCAAAAACTTATAAAGTGTGCTCATCTCCTGGCATTTGTGTTGTCTGATTTGTGTTTTACAGGTTTTTCTGAACCATAGGATTGTTCTGGTGGATGAAAGTTGGCGGGTTAAGTTTGAGAGAGCGAGAGAAAATGATTTCTTGAAGCTTCCAAGGCATTGGGTGCTGCAGGAATTTCTGATCCCAATCTTTATGAATCTGCTAATGTCTCTCTGTCTTCCCTACGTTTTTGCAAGATGGTTAGTTCCCTCGCTTGGGTTTTCGCTAATAGTAAACTCCACTGTCTATCGGTTCACTTGGGTAGCCTACCTGGCCATATTTGTACTGTTTTCCTGTGCCAAAAGATTTCCCTTCACAATTCTATGCGAAATGAACGTTATTCTGGTTTGGGGCTACAAAATTTTGGTGAAGCAGCATTGGAGTGCCAAAGTTAAGTTGATAAGTTGGTGAGATGGTTATCAGAATCTCAAAGACACTAAAAATCAAAGGTGAGCAGTTTTGCTCCTTTTGTTTTCTTGGCAGGTAAAGTTCTTTTGAGAGAGGATCAAAATTGTTATATAAGCTACACAGTGTTGCTTGTAAATATTCAGAATAGGTGCTTCGACTAGTGAGTAGGATTTTCAATACGAAAGGAAGGTTTCAGAACTTGTTTTGGTTCTTATTTTGAAGTTTTGTTTTTTAATAAACACATTGTAGTATTGGAAACCACAAGTGAGACATGAACTCAAGTCTTAAGAGTGCTATCTTCAATCTGTCAATCTTTAGTGGCAAATTGAAATATCAATCTTTTCACGATATTGTGCAACCTTTTCAGACAAATGGCATTTTTTTTGAATCCTATTATTGGGGCGGCTGTAGCGTGATGGGTTTTGGGGGGCTTAAGAGCATCACTGATTCCGACAAAGACCGGACTATATAACGATATTTCTTTAGTCAATCTTTTCACGATATTGTCAAAGCAACCTTTTAAAAACAAATGGCATTTTTTTGAATCCTATTATTGGGGCGGCTGTAGCGTGATGGGTTTTGGGGGCTTAATGGGTCAAAAGAAATTGGTAGTTTTTATAAAAAAAAAAAAGAAAGAAAAGAAATGGGACGAGATTTGGAGTTGCCCTCCATTTTACATATTACCCAATATACCTTCGATTTGATTAATGATAATTATGATGATTAATGGGTCAAACTAATCAAAATTAGCAAATGGATTGATGATTAAGTAAACTAATTTAGCAAATGGATTAATTTCTTGAGATCAATTAATTTTTATTTTTTATTTTTTATTTTTTTTTATCTTGAAGGAGGATGATTTTGATGAACTTTTTTGAAAACTTTGAAGAAAAACTGATGAAACATATCCTGAAACTAGTTAGAAAACCTTGTAATCAACCCCATTAGAAATTTTGATTGATTCAAATCCGTTAGAAACTGAAAAAATCTGAGTTTTTTTACAGATTACGGCTTGGAAAATGTTGTCATCCTAGCTGTTATAAGGCTTTACGGTTCGTGATTTAAGGACTTCAGGCCGTAATAGACATTCACGGCTGCGTTAGCAAGAACTTATTGCCGTAATTCACATTTACGGTTGGCTTAGGGAAATTCCTACGGTAATGGTCAGATGAAAACTTTTGTTGAGCCAGGTGGATGGCTAAACAGAAACATTGGGCGGTTGATCATCAAGCGCCAGAACTTAAGACACACGCTGGCGTCCGCAAGAAAATCGTTGGCATTGGAAGAACAAGCGCTGGCGCTCAAACCGCAACCGCGACGCTCGAACGTAGACCGCTGGCGTTTTTGCTACAAACGCCAACGGGTAGTTTTTTAAAATTTAAAATTCACTTTTTACCTCTATAAATTACCATCATTTTCAAACAATTCACTCACACCAAAATTCACTTCTCTTGAATTTTCTCTTGTAAAATCTATTTCAATTTTTTAGTTTATTGTTGGTGAAATGGTAAAAGGCGATCACACTTTTCACGATGCAAAACTTGAAGTCATTTGTTTCTAAGATATGTGGGAGTTTTAAAAAGATTGAAAATTGTAAGAGGGAAGTGCAAGTTTTTTAAGTTGCTCCAAGAAAATGTTCCACTAAAAGGCAAAGAAGAGCTCCAGTTTTGAAAGTTAAGAACAAAAAATCGAAAAACAAAGGCGAAACTGTCAAGGAGCGCGTTGAATGGAAGATACGTCAAATGAAGATAAACAGGAGTCCAAAACTTGTACTTGATTTTTATTAAAGTTGGTTAGGAATTTTTTATTATTGTCTAAGTTTATATCTTGTAAAAGAATTGGCACTAATATGAATGAATGAAAATATTTAGATTTTAAAATAGATTTTCACTTTAGATTAAGAGAAATTTATTACAATTTAAACTTGCAAATAACATCAAACTACATTTTAATAAACCCCAACAAAAACGTCAAACTACATCAAATCCAGCGACATTCTCTCTGTAGAGTTCATAACACTCAAAATGCTTGAACTCTCTTCCGCTTTCTTCAGTAAACTTGGTACGAGCGATGGTTTTCTGTAAAACAGATAAACAACAAGTTCAGATATTTATGATGATGTTGAGTCCATGAGTACAAAGGTAAGATACTCACCAGTTCTTCGTTGGATAGTCCAGAATTGCTACGGTGAACCATCCACAAAACTTCTGTATAATGTTTGACTTCCTTTGTGATGAATGCAATTCTTAGTTCTAGGCTCTTACTGTTTCTTATGGTTTCGTTCCGCGATGCTACAAATGTCCCAATACTCTTTCCCAGAAATAGTCATTGTTCATTGGTTTCATCATACAATGTAACCAAGATCGAACAAGAGTAACATCTTCTTCCATTGTAAAGACTGGGAGCGGCAGACGAGTGCAATATATATGTGACCGAGATGGACCATCTTTTAGAATTCTAAAACAAACTTCGTAACGAAAAGGTTTACGGTGAGCTTCCTCCCAATTATCAAAATTTGTTTGGATCACTTCATCTTCAGTTACACTGCTGAAATTTTCTCGATCAATTTCCAGTACCAGGGAAAGAAATGGCTGGACTACAAGCCTAATAGATTGAAAACGAGCACGCAATGCAATCTCGGTTTCATGGGTTTCCCGTCAGTGAGACGAACATTGAAAAAATGTTCTCCCAAAAAGAACCGTCTTGAAATCCCACACCAGAGATTACCCTATGAAAAAAAATATGCTTTGCATATAGTTATATCCTCTTCTTCATTAACTTGGGACCACGATTTCTAACAGACATTTCTGCAGAGTGAGAAAGATTAAGAGTTTTAGAAAAAAAAAAAAAAAGATGTGATTTTGGAGATGGGAGGAAATGGAATTTATAGGTCGAGAAAGAAAATGAGCCGTTGGAAATTTAGCCGTTGGCGTTTGTAGGAAAACCCCGCGGCTTTCCTTTAAGCGCCCGTTTGAATTACCATAGGAGTTGGCGTTTGTAGTAAAACCGCACGATTTTACTAAAACCACCCGTTTGAATTACCAACGCCTATTTTTTTGTTATAAATACAACACTAGGGGTGGCCTCTAAACCAAACCAACAGATTTCTTTCTCAACATCCACCATGTTTTCTAAAGGCAAAGAGAAGCAAATATTACGTGTCGAAGCAAAAGAGGTTTGTCCATTATGTTTCATGGATAACCACATGTAGATGGTGGATTTTCGACAAGGGCTAAAATCGTAAACCCATAATTATATATGCTCCTGATCCATCAATCAGATGAGTATCAAGGCTCATGTCTTTTATCGAAAGCGTGAAAGCTCGTGCCACGAGAACCTCTGACTGAGAATACTATCTCTCAGAGTATGTGTAGATGTGTAGTCTCTCAGCTGAGGCAACGTCATATCTCATGAATACTGAGCAATTTCAGTGATCACTTTTATATTGAATTGCAAGATTAGACGGCTCCTAGACAGCTTGCATGCTAGTATAGAGCAATAACGTCTTCAGGATGTAACAATGTTTTCCCTGACTATATAAAAGAAATATGACGCTTCAACAAGCTCATATCACTCGACTCCTGAATAATTGATGCTCCCAGACGATTGTACTAGTATAGAGCCATCAATTAATTATTCCTAAATCATCAAATTCATCAACTGAATCCCTGGAAAATATTCTATGTTTTCCATAATATTTTGTTACTTCAATTTATGGTTCTTCCCAGCAGAATTCCATGGGTTAGTAATAAATATTCAACACACGGGCATCTGAGCACTATCGAATAAACTCCGACCAAAACGGTGCAAGTGTACTCAGCAATAATGCACTAACGAGCCCCTGAATGCACAAACGAGCATTCCAAAACATGAAAGAATGATGAACCTATGCAAAATAGGAAGAAAATAATAAATAATAAAATAATAGTCAAGGCGCTAAGGGATCAAGGGGTCAATGGGCCGGCCAGTCACGCCGTGACCAGTCCCACGTCCACATTCTATATTTTATCATATTTTTATTATTTTCCTTGATCTCATGAAAATCTCTTCATTTGAACAAATATCCTTCGTTTTAAGGAAACTCCTCAGTTTCATGGTGTTTCCTTCACATCAAAGAAATAATATAAAATTGAAAAAGGTGTCGTGGGACCGTGACTATTAGCCGGCCGGCTATACCCTAGTTATACCCGGTCCCACACCTCATGATTCCTCATTATTTTATTATTATTTCCCTAATCTCATGAAAACTCCTTGATTTCATTATATTTCCTTTAAATCATGAAAAATAATACAAAATTAGAGAAACTCGTGGGACCGGGCCCTAGCCGACCCACACGCCCTTATTTTATTATTATGTTTCCTTGATCCCGTGGAATTCCTTGATTTCATGATATTTTCTTCGAATTATGAAAATTCCTTCAAATCATGGAAATAATACATAAAATTAGGGTAAACTCACGGGACCGGGCCCTAACCGGCCGACCATACCCAAGCCGGTCCCACACGCCCTTATTTTATTAATGTTATTTGTTTCCTCATCCCATCGAAACTCCTTCACTTCAAGGAAACTCCTTGATTTCAACAAAACTGCTTAGTTTCAACAAACTCCTTGATTTTATGATATTTCCATAAAATCATGAAAAAATATAACAAAATTAAGGAATGGGACCGGGCTCATTGGACGGCTGGCCATGCCTTGACCATAGCCGGTCCCACACTTCATGATTCCTTCATTTTATTATTATTTTCCTTCATCTAATGAATTTCCTCAGTTTCGGCAAAAATCCCTGATTTCTTCGTATTTTCCCAAATGATTCCTCAAACGCACATCAGAAAATATCAAAATTCTCAGGACTGAGACGCGAACACTTTGGTGACATGAGCATATTACCTTGACTGACCAGGGTTGTCTATTTGGCTTGCAAGAGGCCGGTCCCTCATATTTTCATCATTGGACCTAATTTGTTCATATTAGGTTCAAACTCTTCCGAACAATTTTGGAATTTCATGAAACGATCGTCATTAGATCCCGTGACCACCCAGGGCCGGTTTCATGACCCCTTGGTCAGTCCCTAATCTCTTCATAATTAATTAGGTTTTATCACCTAAGGCTCAGACGAGCATTATTTTAATAAATGATTAAACCAACATTTAATCATTCTTTCATCTACAAATAAACAAGTCTTCAAGAGACCTTGGTATTTGCTCACTTGAGCATCTTGGCGCTACATGGTCGACCCATGATCCCATGTAGCCCTTCCCTCCTTCACTCCATGGTTAATTTTCAATAAACCATCAATTGATCGAATTAGGGTTTTGAGTCCAAGGTTCATAATTCCAGATTCAAACGCTAATAATTTTACGATGATCTCATGGTAAACATTTTATTAAGTATACTTGGTTCAGTTGCCAGTATTTAAATTAATATTTTATTTGGTCATGCTACCAATAATTCATCAAATGAGCAACATTTGCTCAGATGGGCAATATTTGCTCGAACCAAGGAACATTGGTTCAACCATCAATATTCAACAGTTCATCGAATGAGCAACATTTACTCATGTTAACTATGTTTATTCATACATTATATCTCTGTCTCAACAGACATGTTCAATTCATGAATCTCAGAACATTTTCAAATCATGTTTGACTCAACAATACATGGACTCATCGTCCCATGAAGTCAGCAACTGACTAACTAATCATGAGACATCAATCGTGTCACATGGGGGGGATATTAACTAGGGTTTTGGTCTGGCGGTCTATGGCACGTGTGTTCATACACACGATGAGAATGTGAGCAAGTTGTGAAATCAGTTGAAGGAGTTAACTAGGTAGTGGGTGGAAAATCGACCAAGTCTCCGCACGTTGAGCAAATGGTTTTAACACGATTTCCACTTCTCCACTCTTTGATTCCATCAACTATCACACTTCATGGGATCATGGTGTTTACAATTCTAGCAATATAAATAAGTCTCTGAATGATGATTGAAGACAAGACAATCTCACGTCAAACAGACAACAAGAGATTAACATCTCAACGTCTGAGTAATTACTCTCAACAGAGCAAATTCAATCATTCAGAACTTATCTTATTTCAGAATACACAACACACCTACAATCTTCGATCACCATTAATCTCACACATTTCTCAGCTTCTCTCCTACAGATCGACCCATCCTATTTTGTGACCGAATTTACTCTGGAACGACCATTGTCTTGGTTTAGGCCGGAGTACTACAGATTGATCTCTCTAATTCAAAGCACTCCCTTCTTGCAAAGCAGCATCTCGTGTGAGGTTTAACGGTTCGCTCGGTTCAAGGAGTTTCTCCGCATGGTCGTCTCCTCAATTCCGTAAAAACCAAAGAACTCGTTTTGCCCCATCTACAGATTGGCGACCACAGTGGGAGATCATTCTCTCGGTTGCAATCTCACTTCTCACAAAGATGGTCGGTCTTAGGTCTGGTTCAATTACCAACCCGAATTCAACACCCTGCTCTAATATTGCAAGCTCTAGTGGTACTGCCAACACCACTCCTCCGGCGCAACCTGCCACTACCACTCTTCCGGCGCAACCTGCCACTACTACTCCTCCCAGCACTGGTGCTCCAGTGATCACCCCTGCAAGTGACGGCACCGGCACCATCAACAATCCACTCTCCGGTCGGTTTCTTGAAGAAGTCATTGAAAATCCACCTACCATAGGTGATATTATGAACGTGCAAGAAACTGTTGCTAAAAATCTAACTGACATGGCTGCTACTCAGAAGGAACTATTCAACTATCTCAAGACTCTTACAGACAAGATGTCAGAGAAAACTCAGGAGAAAGGAAAAGCTAAAGAAACGTCTTCAGACGCTGATCCTGAGGTCACTCCGATCCATGTATTATGCGGTGAGGAAGTTCCTAAGGATGCAGATAATCCACCAGCGAAAGAGCCATCCAGTTTCATTACTCGTGAAGACTTGGAACGTCTTTTGGAGGATCGTGGGAAAGACAAAACACCTTCCGTACATCCTCACCAACCTCCATATCCTGCTGCTACACAAAGGATTCCTCTTCCGAAGGGATACACTTCTCCAACGTTCACACTTTACAACGGAACGGGCAACGCTCGAGAACATGTTTCTCGATTCCTAGAATCGTTGGGTGAGCATGAACGCAATCATGTCATCCGTCTGAAGGAATTTTCAAAGTCTCTAACAGGAAGAGCATATAACTGGTACAACAACATCGCACAAGGAAGTATCACCAGTTGGGGAGAGATGATTAATGCTTTATACAGAAAATATTTCTTTGTTTCGGAGCAAATTACTCTCTCTGATCTAGAAAGGATGTTTCAAAGGAGCAATGAACATCTCAATGACTATGTGAAAAGGTTCAGAGTTCAAGCCTTGGATTTCCACGATCTAAACGTCATAGAGCAGCAAATTGTAGACTTGTGCATCGACGAAATGATCCCGGTCTACAGATCCTTGCTGGAACCGGTTCCAGACTTTCTCATAGCTTCATGAAGCGGCCAAACGATCAGTGACTACTGCACCTGCTTTACTGGAAAGAGCCAAATCTGCAAGGTCGAGGAACCTCGAAGCAGCCGATGCCTAGTCAACAATCAGTACAATCTCCAGCCTTCAACAAACGTTGTTGCTGAAAGGAAGCAAAAGGAAAGACGAGGCACCACAAAACAAGCATGCTCCTCCAATCTCTCAGGCTCCTCCGAAAGCACAAAGAAAGGATAACCAATCCTGAAATGCACAAACCTCGACCTAGCATCAACAAATGGGGAAATGATCAGACAGACTCAAATCTCGCTCTTCATATTGAAGAAGTGATCGAGTTACTGGAAGTCTGGATTCAATATGGTGCAATCAAATTGCCATTCATCAGGAGATAGCCAACTGAAGAAGAAATGGAGAATCCCAAGAGAGCTTTAACTGGGGACTGAAGGAGTACACATGAACCTCTCCCAATCAATACCTTCACTCTCTGAACAACCTCTCAAAGAAGAAGTTCAATCTTTGGTCGAACATATATGTGAATTGCTCTATCACAAAGGCACAAAGGAAAGACATGTTCACAATGTCAATCACATAGTGCCCTAAGACGATCGTCCATTTCCGTAAATACTTCTTGAGCCTCCAGCCACAAACAACGAGATGTACAACTGGGACTGTTTATCACAGTCAATCTCAAAGGAACAAATTTGGAGAACGTTGATCGAGGCTGGCACAACTATCAACATTATCCCACTGAAAACCCTCGGAGCTGCAGGCATCACTATAAAAAAATCTATTCATACTCCCATATCAATCAGAGATCATGAAGGAATGCTCAGAGATACATATGCCTACATCACTCTCAAAGTGAAAATGGGTTCAACTCGACAGAAACAAGGTTTCACACAATCGTGAAGATCCAGTGGTATGACATGATCCTCGGACGAGCATGGATCCATGACGAAAATATGGCTACGACAAAGCACCCTTAGTTGCACATCTCTCCACCGAAGAAATTTCGGATCCAGAAGATTTGACGGACATCCCATCATCAGAGCACTTGGAGAAATTTCGAACTTTGACGAGGTTGAAGAAAGAACTTGCAACAGATGCATAGACATTCATCAAGAGGTTCCACACTCAGCGGAATGCCAATCAACAGAAGATACACAGGGCCGAGACGATCAAGCCTAAGACGTTCGACGCTTCAGTGCTCAAGCATATAAGAAGCCTTCGAATTATACTCCCAATCAAAGAGTACAACTTCGATAATAGCGCCTTTAGCTTCAGCACAATATCTCGACGGTGACACAATGGTCCAACACCGACACGATCAAAGTGTGGCTGATTACAAATCGATAAGTCTTCACTATCCCACGATGAGACTTCTGAAGCAGATGCAACATCATTCATCAATGGATGCTACAAACTCCTTTAACTCTGCTAACCCCTGCATGACTGGGAAACTTCCTCTCTTCACCAATCATATCCAATGAAGACTGCTGCTGTTATCTACCGCGCAATAATAACGAATCCCTGACGAAGCCACTTCACAGTAAAGTCATATTCAGGAGAGTTTGGGTTGAAATCCTAGTACACGTTTATCTTGGGAATGCTCAACCCACCAACTAGTTCGTGCATATAAAGGCTCACTGGATGGAGGAGCAAAGACTATCATCTTCGGTATATGTAGCAACTCCAACCATAGTATCGGCATCATCAAGGATACATAGAGGAACTCCATTCATGGTCTCAGCATCAACCAGAATTTCTGGAGAAAATTGAATCATGATCTCAGCATCAATAACAGTCTCAGGCACAACATCCGGATTCATCAACTATCCATTCTCTGAAGTGTTACTCAATGGATCGTACTTCTCCAATCCCTAATGATTCATATCAAGATATGTAGACATGAAAACATGATAACATGAACATCTTCCCAAAGCTTGCACGATGGACGGGCACAAATCAAAGTCTTCTACAAGATGTTCTCATCGCCTCTACAAATGAGATACGACATGCTCCAGGACATGGGTTTACAAAAACGTACTAATGGGTGAGGAATGGGACAATACTTTCTCAACAAAAGATGTTCGTCTATGTTTCTTCTACAACTTACTAAAAGGGCGCATCAATCGGACATACGAGCTGAAAGATATGGCCTTTACCGTCAGGTCTACGAAATCTCAAAAATTTGTACGGGATTACAAATTACAAATGTGCACACTTCGTTGGCTGACCTCTGCAACTCCAAATTGAGTGATTCTTTTCTCATTTGATAACTCAGTCTCTTAGCTTCAAAATTTGGGGTCAAGCATGGAATTTCTACGTCGTATGAGGTTCCTACAGCTTCCTGAGCATACAACATGTAAGCATCAATTCTTAGACGAGATTCATAACTTCCACAGTCGATCGGTGTCTACCACGTCTTCCCACTAAGTCCTTCTGTAGTTGCAGGAAATCCTACACTACACCCCTCACTAGAATATACACAATTAAGTCATTTTAAGATCAATGATTATGATTTCTATTGATTGAATACTTGAATCTTTACAATATGAAATAGAAATGAGTTAAAGAATTACAATCACTCTAAAAGTTTCTCTCTCCTCAAAACTTGCTTAATCATTCAAAAAGATCTCTCCCTTCAACAGACTTACTCAACCCTTTATATAGGGTAGTATACAGTGGATGACAGCTAAGCTGTCCTTTATTTTCGGGAATGGCTCGCGACATATCGCAGTCGTACAAGTATTAATTCTCGCGACGATCCTAAATTTCGCCATATTTTCATATCTTCCTCGTGTTCTGGCTGTCGTCATTCATTGCGTCATTTATTTTACTTCCCTGTGACTCCCTCGCAATGTCGTTATTTATTGATCTCGCGAAGTGTTGATGTTGCGATATTCTGATCTTACATCTTGCCTCTTCTCATGTCTTCTCTGCGAAGGAGAGAATGTCATAAGAACCAACATTTTGAGATGCCGCAATCGTCAACTTTCCATCAATTTTCTGCCGACAAGATTCCGTAAATTCAGGAATGACTGTTTACACGTATCTAAAATTTCCCTTTTTACAGGCACATTTAATGTTATCCGGTTACTCTTTTCTCGTCTATTTAAAGACGGATTCCTTGTGAAAACATTTCTTTCCTTTTACTTCGTCTTCTTCATCGTCTGCAACTTTTTTCTGTGCTTTTCTTCATCATCTTCTTCATCGTTTTCCTGCTACTATTCTTCTGCTACTGTTTTCATGGCATCAAGGTTCGTTAATTTTGCTGAATTTGATCATTTTGTGATTAATTTCTCTTATTGAAGCTGTTTTATCTTGATACTGTTCTTCTTTTAACGACTCCTCTGCCATTTTTATTTTAGCAAGAACAAACCTACCACCAAGTTCACCATTGTGAACCCTAATGTCTCTATGAGCTCGCAATTGAAATCCACTGCTTCTAAAAGAAAGCCTGCGAGTGACAAGGTATTTAAGAAACACTTATCTTTTAATAACAATATTGTTGCCTCTGTTTCTTATTTAGCTTGTACTTCGCAGGATGACAAAAATGCTTGATAAGTCCCCAAGAAGCCTCGCCATTCTAAACCCGTTGCGCCTTCTGTCACTTTTCCTACATTCAAACTTACAACTCCTACTGCGATATCTTCGCAAGAAATCTCTACTACTTCTCCCAAAGATAAAATTTCTATGCCTGAACTTCTCATAGATCAACTCCCTCATAACAGTCCCATTGCGAATGAGCCTATTTCTTCTTCCATTGTTAATGCCTCTACCATTCCTCCAATAATTAACCCTCCCGAGATTTCTTCTTCTCGTGATGTTCTTTTAACAAAAGATGATTCATCTCTTCCTTCTTCTATCATCAAGTACTTCCTTTTCTGAGCAAATCCCTCTTACTAAAGAAAATTTAGAAGGAATAGATGTGGCTTTCAAAGTCCTATAAGATATTGTGAACGATGCTAAGAAAACTTCTGTCGATCCTATCAAGTCTGATATTTGCGAGATTTTGAGCAAACACCTTTGTCCTGACAGAGTTTCGCAAACATCCTTGGAGCAAGAAATTACCACTTTGAAGAATGATCTCCAAGCTATGACTGCAAAATGTAATACTCTCCATCTTGAGAATCAAAAACTTCAAAATATTTCGCTGGATCGTGATAATCTTCGCAAGAAGAATGAAGAATTAAAAGGTATACTCTTGCCTCTGTATTGTCCATTTTTTTTTATATATATTTTAAGACTCAAGTCCTTGTTCGCCCTTCAAGCTTTAAACCAGAAACGAAAAATGGAGATATATCAGTTGGAATCTACTGCTGAAGAAGTTCGAGTTGATAGAGATGCTTGGATGGAGCAATATAACCAATTAGATAATCTTCATACATATTCTCGTTGATCATATAAATAATCTTTCTAAAGAAAATGCTTGATTTAGCTCGAAACAAGACTCATTAAGTAATGACTTATCTCGCCTCTCTTATTCTTTGACCAAAGCTAATTTGGAGTTGGAAACTTTATCGTATGAGAATGGAACTCTTTCTCAAGAGAAGCGAACTCTATTAAACAAGGTGGCGATTTACTCGCAACAATATGATGTTTGTCAAAAATTATGTAAAGAGCAAGAACAATCTCTTGGTTCATTTGAGAAACCAACTTGAAGAAGTTATCGCGAGAAGGATAAACTGATTCGAGGTAGAATAACCTTAAGTGTAAAAGCAAACCAATTCAAGGATCAATGTTCCAAACTAGAAAAGTCCAACTCTTCCCTTACAAAAGAAAATGCTTTACCGATTTCCAATGAAAAAGTTGGCGATCACGTCTGAAAGGTTTAATTGGAGATAATTTTGACAATGCCATGGATCATTTGGGGAATAGTTGTTCAGCTCTAATCCAACATCTTACCTCGCAGAAGGAAGGTAGTCATAGAAATTGACTGCCTCATCTATTCTTTCTTTATCAAGCCTTCATATTTTTTGTTTATATAATTCTTTTATTTTTTGTTTTGCAGAGTCTGAGAAAAAACTTCACTCCTCCATTACTGCTTTGAAATCTGATTATTCAAGAATTCGGAAAGAGAATGGAATACTGTTGCTTCTCTTGCCCGTTCTCGCGATAGGCGTAAAGAAAATTCGACTATATGCGTGACTATAAAGATATAGAGAGTAAAAATCAGCAGAAAGCACTTCTTCGCCAATTTCATCTTAGAGCCGAAGTTGTTGTGAATAATTTTTTACTATCTAAATCTCTTGATCCTGTGTCTCGTTGAACCTCCGGGTAAGTGATGATGAAGTTCTGATTCTCCCGATAGCGATCTTGATTATATTAGTGGCGAAGAACTCGGAAATGAAGAAACCATCTCTCCTAATAAAATCACAATGATGATGCCGCGAATAAAACTGTCAATGAAGAAGGATCTCATTGAAATATATTAGCTAGCGAAAACATAGATAAAGTCGCCAAGAAAACCCAACATCTCCTTCTAGTGAAAAAGCTACTATTTGAGAAATGATTTTCTCTTGTAATCTTTGTTCTCGTACTTTTGCTCCTTTATGTACTTCAATAATCTTTTTGACGTATGTACTCGTTTGCGTTATTCTTCTTTCTTTCAACAAATATAATTTTTGGTATTTAATGATTGCTATTCCATTATCTTCATTTATGCTGAAATTCACTGTTGTGACAAGATCGCAGGATGTCTTTACATTTTCACGTATTGACCCATTGATCTTGCCTTATCATTGTTTTTGTGTGGTCTTATTTTGCCTTCCTAGTTAAAGGTCTTATTTTGCCACCCCTCATTTTGCATCAATACGACAGGTTTAAATATTCTTGCGAACGTAAAATCCCATGGCATTGAAGTCTTGCGACAAGATCGCAGGACGTCTTTACACTTTCATGTAATGACCCATTAATCTTGTCTTATCATTTCTTTAGTATTTTTGCCTCTGCAGGATATTTTATTTGCGACAATATGACAGGCCTAAATGCTGTTGCGAATATAAAGCCCCATGACATTGCCGTCTTGTGATACTTATCAGCTCCCTAATGGAGGGTGCCACCCTTATCATCTCCCTGGTTTCTCGTTCAAGGAGGCGTACATCGGCCATACAAGATTAGCTCCTCCCATCCGGTCTTAACAACAACCAGTTGTTTTCGCAGCCTCTTATCCCTTATACCTATAGGGTTTATGGTTACGAGACTGCACCCTAAGTGGAGTTTTCTTCGGGCCGAGTGCAACATATGACAAGACTTGCCAAGAATGGACGAGACACTTCAAATGCCCCAGGCACTCTTGGCTCAACCGTGTACCCCGGCGCCTTGAGCATACACCGACTCCTTGGAAGAGACCCTCGGGCGTCCAACTAGGTATAACCTTATATATATAGTTGGAAATCCAAGGTATCTCTCCCGGATAGGCTTTCATGGGCCCCAAATCTCCATGACTCGGGTTCCGGGAGCGGTGTAACCTTTTCACCGAGCCATGTCAAGAGATACCCCCTTATATGACGCACTTTAGGTCTTACATTTGCCTCTTACGAAATATTATTCGCGAACTAGGGTGTACGCCATAAAGTTTTGTCCATTCACTCACTCATTCGTTCAATCATTCATTTTGGTTAACATTTGATAATTCATTTGCGAAATATTCACACATTCTTTCTTGATTTCGCAATATCTCTCGTCACGGGAACATTTCATATCGTTTCATTCATTTAACATTTCAGAATTTATTCTTTCTTTTCCATCTTCTATGGGTAATATTTCTTGAGATATAATCTATTCCATGGTCTACCCAATCTCTGGCCCACATCTTTGCCTTCTGGATCCATTAATCTGTATGCCCCTGTTCCAACTATCTCCTTGATGATATAAGGTCCATCCCATTTTTTTGCTAACTTGCCACCACTTTCTCGCTGATATATTAGTGTTTCTTGCAACACCATATCACCTGGTTGAAACTCGTGTGTTTTGACGCGTTTGTTATATTCTCTGTCCAATCTTCGCTGATAATTATCCATATGCTGTAGTGCTATTTCTCTATTTTCTTCCAACTCATCTAATTTCACTAAAATGTTACCCGCACTAAGATTTTTCACCCAAGCTTCTCTTTTTGTTGTTGGAATAATAACCTCTGTCGAAGTACAGCTTCAACACCATAGGTTAGACAAAACGGTGACATCCCCGTAGCTTCTCGCCTTGTTGTATTATAAGCCCATACCGCATTATGCACTTGCTCACACCATGCCTTATTATGCCCTTCTAGTTTTTTCTTCAATATATCAGCGATTGTTTTATTTATTGCTTATGCCTGTCCATTGGCTTGCAGGTATAAAGGAGTTGATTATCCACATTTTATTTGAAATGCATTAAGCAATAATTCTATATTTTATCCCTCAAACTGTTTCCCATTGTCAGATACCAACTGTGCTGGAATTCCAAATCTGCATATTATGTTTTCGAATATGAAAGTAAAGATATCTTTGTCGCGAATGTGTTGTACCGCTTTTACTTCTGCCCACTTTGTGAAATAATCTGTTGCGACAATCAAATATCTCCTTTGCCCTGTACCTGGTAAAAATGGTCATACAATATCTAATCCCCACTTTCAAAAAGGCCATACACTTGTTGAAGAAGTTAATGGTGCACCTGGTGCATGTATTTTCTTCCATGTCTTTGACAATCCTCGCAATGTCTTGATATTTGTTTCGCATCTTCATGCATATATGGCCAATAATAGCCTTGCATTTTCGCCTTATGTGCTAAAGATCTTCCTCCACTATGATTGCCAAGATCCCCACTATGTAGCATTTTTAATACCGCTTCTCCTTCCTTTCGTGTTAAACATCCGAGCGAGGGTCCATTAAAGGATCTTCGGTTTAACACTCCGTCTCTTAATTCATAATTTGTTGCACGGCTTTTTAATTTATGCATTTCTAATCTATTTCTTGGTGTTTCTCCTTTCATTAGATAAGCATGAAGTTCTGTCCTCCAATCCTCGCAATGGGATCTTTGTGCTTCCTCTTCTATGAGCATTACTTCTCCTTCTTCCTCTTCCTCTTTGTTGATTGATGGTGATTGAAGTGTCTGTATTTTTATACATCTCGCTGATGGATCTGTCATCATACTAGATATAAAAGCAAAAGCATCTGCGAGTCTATTGTCTTTTCTTGATATGTGTCTCCATTTTATTTTTGGTATCTTCGCTGACAATTCGTCAACCAACTTTTTGTACTTTTTCAAGGATGCTTCATTTGTAGTATACTCTTGTTTTATCTGGCGAATAGCTAACTGAGAATCACTGGTAATTCTTACATTCTCCAATTTCATTTCTATTGCAAATCGCAAAGCATGTATTATAGCTTCATACTCTGTTTCATTGTTAGTAGATGCAAACTCCAATCTGAAAGAAAAAGCCATTTTATTGCCTTCTCATAAATTATAATGATCCCAATTCCGTTACCTTCTCCATTTGATGATCCATCTACCAATATTCCCCATCTATTTGGCTCGTTAATAACTCCCTTGGATTTCCATGTTCTTCTTCTATATCCATCATTTCTTCCACTGCCTCATCTTCTTCCAATGGAAATTTCGCTAAAAATCCGCTACGACTTGCGATTTTGGTGAGGATAACACTTCATATTTGAGTTTACAATGACTTACTTGAGCATTCCACCTTTCAACCCTTCCTGATCTTTTTGAATTTTTCATCACTGACTCAATTGGTACTTTTGTCATTACCTTTACCGTGTGTGCTTCAAAATAGATGCGAAGTTTAAATGTTGCGTAAACTAATGCCAAGATTAATTTTTCAATTTTTGAATAATTTTTTTCTGCAGCATTGAATGTTTTACCGATGTAATAGATTGGTTTTTCCACCCCCCGCGTCCATTCGTAATAATATCGCACTTAGTGCATGCGAGGTTGTCGCAAGGTAAATTAGTAACTCCTCCTTTCTTCTCGCTTTTTGTAATATTGAAATATCCATTAAATGTTCTTTTATCCCTTGCAATGCTTTTTCACATTCATCCGTCCACCTAAATTTCGTTCCCTTTTTAAGTATGTTGAAAAAATGTTTACACTTATCAGATGATCTCGCGATGAATTTTCCTAGCGAAGCTAATAATCCATTTAACTTTTGCACATCCTTCACTGTTGCTGGTGTCGGCATGTCGCGAATTGCTTGTACCTTGTCCGGATCAACTTGTATTCCTTCTTTTGATACAATGTATCCTAAAAACTTTCCAAATGCCACTCCAAAAGTACATTTTTCTGGATTTACTTTGATGTTGAAATGTCTCATTTGTTCGAAAATTTCCTTCAAATATCGCACATGATCTTTTGCCTTTTTGCTTTTTATTAACATGTCATCCACGTATACCTCTAGTGTTTTATGTATCCATTGTTCGAACACTTTCTCCACCATCCTTTGATACGTTGCACCGGTATTTCGCAGATCGAATGGCATTTTTGTGTAACAATATAATCCTCTTGGAGCGAAAAAGGCGGTATGTTCTTGGTCTTCTTCAGCGAGAGGAATTTGATTGTATCCCTTATATCCATCAAGAGAGGATATCCTTTCATTTCCTGCCGCTGATTCAACCATCTGCGGAATGTATGGCAAGGGAAAACTATCTTTTGGACAAGCTTTATTTAGATCGGTGAAATCTATACAAATTCTTATTCCTTTTTTCTTCTTTGGAACTACGACCATATTCGCTATCCATTCGGGGTATTTTGCTTGTCTAATAATGCCAACATCAAGCATCTTCTGCAATTCTTCTTCTATTTGAGGATGATATACTGTTGCGATTTTTCTAATTCTTTGTTTGAATGGTCTGGCATTTTTATCGATCTCTAATTTATGACATGCCACGGATGGATCTATTCCAGGTATTTCATCCATATCCCATGCGAAGATATCTTTATAATCTCGCAACAAATCAACGGTTTTTCTTTCTTCATCTGCCTCCATTTTAGTCCCAATTTTTAACATCTTGGGTTCTTCTTCAGTTCCAATATTCACTTCCTTTGTTAGTTCTGCTGCAATATAACTAGCCTTCGATTCTCCCATGGGCGTCGGTCCTCTTATTTCCTTTGCGAGATCATCTTCTTCACCACATAGTCCTTTTCCTTCTTCCGCTCTTACCATGTATGTTCTAAACTCTTCTTCCTTTTTTGCTGCTTTTGCCATCTTCTTGCGATCTTTTCGCCTCTTCACCTGTTCTTCATAATGTTTTACTTCGATTCGATGATACATTCTTCCTTCATCGGTATCTCCTCTGATTTCGCCAATTCCACTCGGCATATGGAATCTAACACACTGATGAAATGTTGATGCTACAGCTTTTATTGCGTGTATCCATGGCCTTCCCAACAGCATGTTATATGGTGATTCCATATCTACTACACATAACGTCACACTTGTTTCAATTTCTCCCAACAATATTCGTATTTTTATTTCCCCTTTAAGTTTTGTTACTGACTTGCCGAAACCATAGACATGACATGTTGCGGAAGTCATTTCTTCATCTTTGTACCCCAATTTTCTATATGCATGATAAAACATTATACTCACTGAACTCCCCGTATCCACTAAAGTTCTATTTATTGCCCATTCTTCCATTGTTTTTGTTAGTTTTCCTTCTTCTTTGCTGGCACTTATCGTAATCACTAGTGGAGATGTGTGATTTAAATTCTCTCCGACATCTCTCGTTCTTTGTGAATATAATTCTCTGCTTTTCCCACTCTTTCAAGGGTAACACCTTCTCTCGCTTTGTTATAATTTTCTTTCCTTCAAAATCTCTTTTATGTATTCTCCCTTTGATACTTTCATGAAATTTATTAACCATTGATTTTGAAATCATATTACATTCCAATTCTTCATTACCCTCTCTAATTCTAATTTTCTTCAATTTATCCATCATACTCTTGATTTTTACCGTTTTAATGACAATATCCAATCTCTTATCTTCAATCTCTCCCTGTTTCTAGCGCCAATATGTAGTTGCAGGAAATCCTACACTACACCCCTCACTAGAATATACACAATTAAGTCATTTTAAGATCAATGATTATGATTTCTATTGATTGAATACTTGAATCTTTACAATATGAAATAGAAATGAGTTAAAGAATTACAATCACTCTAAAAGTTTCTCTCTCCTCAAAACTTGCTTAATCATTCAAAAAGATCTCTCCCTTCAACAAACTTACTCAACCCTTTATATAGGGTAGTATACAGTGGATGACAGCTAAGCTGTCCTTTATTTTCGGAAATGGCTCGCGACATATCGCAGGCGTACAAGTATTAATTCTCGCGACGATCCTAAATTTCGCCATATTTTCATATCTTCCTCGTGTTCTGGCTGTCGTCATTCATTGCGTCATTTATTTTACTTCCCTGGGACTCCCTCGCAATGTCGTTATTTATTGATCTCGCGAAGTGTTGATGTTGCGATATTCTGATCTTACACCTTCATCAAGTTTATACAGTCCAAGACCCGTGGCACCAGGCTCTCATGTGCTGATCATTCATCATAAAAGGAATGCTACCACCGGAACATGAAACCATGGTCATTACATCACCCCCTCTCGAGAGAAACCTCGCTATGGTCCCGTGACTGTGGTTTCGAAGTGATGTTTATGCGACTAATGAAACAAGACGACACTGCAAGCACCACACTCATGTATCAATCAAGGGGTCCTGATCTCAAATGAATCAATGACATTAAAATCCTTCACCAACCGTTCAATACACAAGCGAATGGTCTAAAGACACAACATGAGTGTTTTACGGCAAGCTCATATGAGATAATTTTGCACTGTCCTTTACAAACCGACGATCTGGGAGCAATTGGTGAAGAATCTAGGGATGGGTCATATACCATTCTCTTCGTATGGATGTCCACTACAACATATCCAAAATTCACAGCAATTGAAGAAACGAGCAAAGAGATGTGGCCAAAACCTTGGACAACATACAATCTGAAAAAATTCTGAAAGTCTCCTGAAGTTTCATTTTTGCCTTTTTCAGGCCCTAAACATGTTCAAAACTCAAAAATCTTCTTTGAAAAATCTTGGAAATTTTCTGGGCACGAAGATTTACAGACCGCGAAAATACGACTTCGGACGAATATTCTACAGCGTTTCTATTAAAAGGCTGAAGTCTGAAATTTTATAGTGACGTATTTCGACGAAATAACTCGTATACTCACATGGATTCTCATTCATTCACAAATCAGCAATTTCATACTTCTATGAAGAGATTACAGGAGATATACTTACTAAGGGAGTCTCTAAATCATTTGAAGGCTCGACAATGCCGGAATCTCCATTGATAACACCGCTATCTCCATTTGGTTCAGGATTTCGGGAATTCTCCATATTCCCATGCCCCAAAGAAGAGTGCTCTTCATCAACATGCTCCTCATCTACAATGATTTCTTCCTGGACTCATCAACAATAATAATTATTATTTCATTCAAGGAGATGCCACGATCGCGTGCACGAAAGAGATGCTTACATCGACTTCTTCATCAGTGCTGGATTGTTTGCCCGGGAACAAGTTGAAGGCCGTCAATCGATGGAGAAAAAGTCTAAAAGAAGTAACAAACCTTGGTATCGTGATCCTAATTGCACGGGCATAGAAAAGTCATGACACAAGGAGCGCTAACAACTCACCAAAGAAACGGCTGGGGACTGCACGTCATCTGCTAACATCCTGTAGTCCTTACTTCTGGGTTCTACGCTCCCGTAGACTTTCTTCTATTTCCTGAGTCTACATTTATCCGGTATTTCACTATACGATCATCCTGTGGTAAAGCTAATGAAATAATCAGAAGTACAACTCAATATGAAGGATCTCTCACCATCACTCAGAGGTCCCAAGAGTACCATTTCTTAAAGTTTCATCCATAGAGATGTCATCTCTGGAAACACCATCTTTGGAAGTATCATCCTTGGAGTCAGTCATTCTTGCAAAGTGGCTATTTCAGCGCATCATTCATACAAAGCGCAGATTCGACAAAACAATGAATCATGGAATAAAGGTGCTCACAACAAAGATCTACAAATGGTAACAATCCAACTCTTACCTATTTATAATTTCACTAGCTGTAGTGATTATAACGTCAGAATTTCAAAACTTGCTCGTTCCTTCAAACCTGCAAAGACGAGCAAAATTCATTATTCAAAATCATGACTTGATTTTCATAAAACCGTGAACAACCCACGTGAATTTTAGCATCCACTGGTTTTTCAAAAATTGGACAGACGTCCATTCTACAATTGTGAAAATTTACATACAGACATTATTTTCACCATGAATAATTGTCTACTTTCAACAGTTGTTCAAAATCAAAACATTGGTTTTACAAAAATATATATATTTAACGTGAAACTCACGTAAGTTTGAAAAATAACACACACACACACACATATATATATATATATTCGTTCCCTCGCACGAGCATCTGTCTTTGAAGCGAGAGTATATTTTCAAAGATTTTTGAAAGCTCAAGATAATTTTTTTATGAAAGCTCATAAACAAAATTTTATTACTAACAGACGCACGTCTGTTAAAAAAAAAATTCTGCACCCACCTTTGAAACGAGAGTTTATTCAACTTTGTGAAATTTCACATATTTATAAAATAAAATTTTGTTTTTCGTGAAAGCTCATAGACAAAATTTTTATCATTAGACTCAGGACTATTTTGTTTGTTTCTTAAACTAACGAACGAACGAACGTCCGCGCTAAAACGGATTCCTTTCTTGGGCCCGGCCCGTGAATCCTAAAACGACCAAGGTCCCGTCATCAAAACCAGCGGTTCAACACCAATTCATGCTCATTAGGCGATGCTCTATCATGCCACTGGAATCTTCGTTCAAGCCGTGGTTTGCTCGTACTATCGAAAATATACGATAACATCTTCTCTTACGACTAAGTTCAATTACTTATTTCGTTCATAATCGGAAAATCACCATTCGGTCTTGATCGAGGAACATGACTGTCCCTCACTCAGCAGGGGACTTAATGTAGATGGTGAATTTTCGACAAGGGCTAAAATCGTAAACCCATAATTATATATGCTCCTGATCCAGCAATCAGATGAGTATCGAGGCTCATGTCTTTTATCGAAAGCGTGAAAGCTCGTTCCACGAGATCCTCTGACTGAGAATACTGTATCTCAGAGTATGTGTAGATGTGTAGTCTCTCAGCTGAGGCAACGGCATATCTCATGAATACTGAGCAATTTCAGTGATCACTTTTATATAGAATTGCAAGATTAGACGGCTCCCTAGACAAATTTTGCCTCGCTAGTATAGAGCAATAACGTCTTCAGGATGTAACAATGTTTTCCCTGACTATATAAAAGAAATATGACGCTTCAACAAGCTCATATCACTCGACTCCTGAATAATTGATGCTCCTAGACGATCGTACTAGTATAGAGCCATCAATTAGTTATTCCTAAATCATCAAATTCATCAACTGAATCCCTGGAAAATATTCTGTGTTTTCCATAATATTTCGTTACTTCAATTTATGGATCTTCCCAGCAGAATTCCATGGGTTAGTAATAAATATTCAACACACGGGCATCTGGGCACTATCGAATAAGCCCCGACCAAAACGGTGCAAGTGTACTCAGCAATAATGCACTAACGACCCCATGAATGCACAAACGAGCATTCCAAAACATGAAAGAATGATGAACCTATGCAAAATACGAAGAAAATAATAAATAATAAAATAATAGTCAAGGCGCTAAGGGACCGGGCTCACCGGCCGGCCAGTCACGCCGTGACCAGTCCCACGTCCACATTCTATATTTTATCATATTTTTATTATTTTCCTTGATCTCATGAAAATTTCTTCATTTGAACAAATATCCTTCGTTTTAAGGAAACTCCTCAGTTTCATGGTGTTTCCTTCACATCAAGGAAATAATATAAAATTAGGAAAGGTGTCGTGGGACCGTGTCTACTAGCCTACGGCTTATGCCCTAGTTGTGGCAGTCCCACACCTCATGATTCCTCATTATTTTATTATTATTTCCCTAATCTCATGAAAACTCCATGATTTCATGATATTTCCTTTAAATCATGAAAAATAATATAAAATTAGGGAAACTCGTGGGACCGGGCCCTAGCCGGCCGGTCATGCCCTAGCCGGCCCCACACACCCTTATTTTATTATTATGTTTCCTTGATCCCGTTGAATTCCTTGATTTCATGATATTTCCTTCGAATTATGAAAATTCCTTCAAATCATGGAAATAATACATAAAATTAGGGTAAACTCACGGGACCGGGCCCTAACCGGCCGACCATGCCCAAGCCGGTCCCACACGCCCTTATTTTATTAATGTTATTTGTTTCCTCATCCCATCGAAACTCCTTCACTTCAAGGAAACTCCTTGATTTCAACAAAACTCCTTAGTTTCAACAAACTCCTTGATTTTATGTTATTTCCATAAAATCATGAAAAAATATAACAAAATTAAGGAAATGCTATGGGACCAGGCTCATTGGCCGGCTGGCCATGCCTTGGCCATAGCCGGTCCCACACTTCATGATTCCTTCATTTTATTGTTATTTTCCTTCATCTCATGAAGTTTCCTCGCTTCTAAAAATCCTCGATTTCTTCATATTTTCTCAAATGATTGCTCAAACGCACATCGAAAAAATATCAAAATTCTCCGGACTGAGACGCGAACACTTTGGTGACATGATCATATTACCTTGACCGAACAGGGTTGGCTATTTGGCTTGCAAGAGGCCGGTCCCTCATATTTTCATCATTGGACCTAATTTGTTCATATTAGGTTCAAACTCTTCCGAACAATTTTGGAATTTCATGAAACGATCGTCATTCGATCCCGTGACCACCCAGGGCAGGTTTCATGACCCCTTGGTCGGTCCCTCATCTCTTCATAATTAATTAGGTTTTATCACCTAAGACTCGGATTTAACATTATTTTAATAAATAATTAAACCAGCATTTAATCATTCTTTCATCAACAAATCAACAAGTCTTCAAGAGACCTTGGTATTTGCTCACTTGAGCATCTGGGCGCTACATGGTCAACCCATGATCCCATGTAGCCGGTCCCTCCTTCACTCCGTGGTTAATTTTCAATAAACCATCAATTGATCGAATTAGGGTTTTGAGTCCAAGGTTCATAATTCCAGATTGAAACGCTAATAATTTTACGATGATCTCATGGTCAACATTTTATTAAGTATACTTGGTTCAGTTGCCAGTATTTAAATTAATATTTTATTTGGTCATGCTACCAATAATTCATCAAATGAGCAACATTTGCTCAGATGGGCAATATTTGCTCGAACCAAGGAACATTGGTTCAACCATCAATATTCAACGCTTCATCGAATGAGCAACATTTACTCATGTTAACTATGTTTATTCATACATTATATCTCTGTCTCAATAGACATGTTCAATTCATGAATCTCAGAACATTTTCAAATCATGTTTGACTCAACAATACATGGACTCATCGTCCCATGAAGTCAGCAACTGACTAACTAATCATGAGACATCAATCGTGTCACATGGGGGGGATATTAACTAGGGTTTTGGTCTGGCGGTCTATGGCACGTGTGTTCATACACACGATGAGAATGTGAGCAAGTTGTGCAATCAGTTGAAGGAGTTAACTAGGTAGTGGGTGGAAAATCGACCAAGTCTCCGCACGTTGAGCAACTGGTTTTAACACGATTTCCACTTCTCCACTCTTTGATTCCATCAACTGTCACACTTCATGGGATCATGGTGTTTACAATTCTAGCAATATAAATAAGTCTCTGAATGATGATTGAAGACAAGACAATCTCACGTCAAACAGACAATAAGAGACTAACATCTCAACATCTGAGCAATTACTCTCAACAGAGCAAATTCAATCATTCAGAACTTATCTTATTTTAGAATACACAACAAACCTACAATCTTCGATCACCATTGATCTCACACATTTCTCAGCTTCCCTCCTACAGATCGACCCATCCTCTTTTGTAACCGAATTACTTTGGAACGACCATTGTCTTGGTTTAGGCCGGAGTACTACAGATTGATCTCTCGAATTCAAAGCACTACCTTCTTGCAGTACATCTGTGTGAGGTTTAACAGTTCGCTCGGTTCAAGGAGTTTCCTCCGCACGGTCGCCTCCTCAATTTCGTAAAAACCAGCAACTCATTTTGCCCCATCTACACCACAGTCTTATGCAATGCCCTTGGATGTATTCAAAGTGTCCGCGGGAAGGTTGTTCACACGTCAGAATGGTGATTGAATCACAACCGGAAAATCTCAGGTATTTGCAATGTCAAGATCCCAACTGTCCAAAGGAACCACATATGCTAGATGATGCTATGAAGATTAAAAACAACAAGAAGAAAAGATTGCAAAGACTCTGCAAAACTTCAAACTTAAAGCCAAATTGAAGAATGAGTTATTACACTGCAAGCATTGTGGATATGGAGATCACGAATACAAACATTGTCCATAGAGAATCAATGGATGCTCAAAGCCCGATTGCAAGACTTTTATGCATTTGCGGAATTCTTATGAAGAAGACACATATGGAAGGCATTTATGGGAATGTCCTAAGTGTTTTTTGGTGGAGTGGGCTGATTGTAGTTGAAGGACAAATCGATTCACTATGGTATTATGTTATTTAGTTTGCTGTTTATTTTGTGTTATTACGATTATCTAAAATAAAACATGTGGATGTCTTCACATTTTCACCATCATATTATAAGTAATTAAAAAATTTCTTGGATTAAACATTGCACCATCAATCTCATAAATAAAAACATACTTCATTGAACAACCACGTCATACATGAGAATAAAAGAAATACATCAGATTAAAACAACTAATACATAGGCGTCAATTCTCGGCGGGTGGTGGAATTCCTAGGGAGATGTAGGGATCGTATCTGTTGAGCACCCTAATAATGTTGAAACAAGAATAGAAGTCGAAAGGAAGACTACGGTGAGATGCTTACCACATCGCTATGTTCGGCTTCACCGTTGAGCTTATTTTTGTGATTCTCCATTAGTAAAACGATGAACTCCGATACATGACTACTAATTGAACTAAAAAAGATGCGACAATGAGTGAGAATCACGCCCATAAATGTTGCCCGTTTCAGTGGCGAACATTCTATAAACTTTCTCCCATAAACACAACGTCGATTCGGATACATTCCTATCGACATCATTTTGTGTGTGAAAACCAAAGGCTCCACAAATAGCTAAACCCTCTTGTTGAGTGAATCTAACAACACGAACTCTGGGAGGCATTTTTGTGGATGATTTGAGAGTGAAGAATGTGTGAATTTAGAGTTGAAATGAGGAGTATTTATAGAACTCAAAAATTATACCCGTTAGATCACAAGAGTTTTCAGCCGTCCAGATTCAGCCGTTGGCGCTTTTATGAAACACGCGGCGATTTTAGCTAAAACGCTGGCGTGTGAAATAACAACGCGCGTTGCGAGGACAAGCGCCAGCGTTGTTGGCTAAACCTCCAGCGTTTGTGCCAAGGACGCATGACCTTTCATTAAGCGCTCGCTACATCATCCACCTCACTCAACAAACCAACACATTTGTTGGTTTGTACTTCCATTCTTCATGTTTGTTGAGTCCAAAGTGGGAGCAAAATCAACAAACTTCAAGTTTGTTGAGTCCATAGGAACTGCTCTTAGTATTAACTCCTGGTTGAATACTTATCCAGAATCATCAATGTCTCAATCACGGCTGCAAACCCAATCATAAATGGTATTCACGGCTGGAATACCCATCCGTTTTTAGGCCTGAACACTCTCAACCAATGCATTAATAAATAACCGTTATGATCATAAATGCATTGGTTGACTTCTATTTTTAAACTAAACAGCTAGTTTTCGTAAAAAATAAATAACTGTTATGTCATTAAACCCTATAAAAGGAGACCATTCTGTTAGAGCACTTCTCGGTCGAATTCGCAAGCGTTGCTATCTCAAGCTTGTTTGTCAATGTTAGTGATCAAAACTATAAGTCTTGATTTCTAGTCTACTTATAGTGATGTCTCGGACTAGGATAGATTGTGTAGTTGAGTATTAGACTTCACGGCGTTCATCAATTGAAGACGAATAACTACTAAGAAGAGCTTGTGGAACTTCATCAACAAAAGGTATGTGGAGACTAAAACTCATCTATCACTTGGAAAGTCTACTTCTACTTTATCTCCTATATTGAGACAAAAGTCGTATTAATATATCGTATTCGATTATGCACATTTGAGATTTCGAGAGCTGAGATTAACTCGCTTACATATTTCTCGAAATATGTGTTGGTAAGCTTTCGCGTCAACTAAGTTCATCTTATATTCTTGACGAAAGTCAAAAGATGATCATGTGAAAATCGCCGAGTAACATCTTACATGGTTTGTTTGTGTGATACAATCATTTGGTGTAGACTTGGAATGTTTCGTTATGATTATTTCAATAACTTGGAAATCGCTTTGATGCTAATAGTGTGTGAAAACGGCTATTGTCATCCTTTAAGAAAGTTTCAATGATTGAAATAGAGTTTAGAACTTATTGGATTATAAACATAGTGTGCATTCTTGCATTATGTGATCCATGACCGGAACTAGATTATGCATAGCCGTATGCGTACTTGAAGTTGTGAAATTTCGTGTACCAAATACACATACCGGTACGCATACTTGCGTAAGATATAAGTCCGGGAATTTCTGCTGGATTTTGTAAGTGTACTTAGGTATGCGTACATGTTCGCATACTGGCGAACACTAACTCAGACCGACTACTTAGGTATGCGTACTCGTATGCATACTTGAGTGGTTAAAGTTCTAAAATCGGTTTGTTCATGAACTAATACATTTATATATATTAAGGAATGCATTCTTTGCAAATCGTGGCTATAATGTTCATGAATTGATTCGAGTGAATCAAACCGATTTTGCTTCAATTGTGTTCTTGTATACTTCTATGAGAATATAGCAATTGAACAACTCTTTAACTAGTTTCATTTGAGTCATTTGAACTAGTTATGGTTAAGATGAATAAGGTTGATATGAGAGTGTTCATATAGCTAACCTCGGTTAACTACCATTGAGCAAACATGGTGTACACGTTTAGGTACGGTTACATAAACCTAAATGAGGGTACATTTCATTTGTGTATAACAAGCTAAGTTCGATCTAAGGGTTGAAATATATTAGCTTGAATCTAATCAGGTTTTCATCTAATGGTGAATATTGAATGCTTTATTACCAAGGTAACTTAGATTGTTAACCCTGATTTGAAAACTATATAAAGGAAAACTTTAGCAACTGCGAAACCTAATCCCCACACCTCCTGTGTGATACAAGTTGTATAAGCTAGAGTCGATTCTCCTTTAACCTTAGGTTTTTCACGAAACCCCGTAGGTTAATGACTTAAAGACTTCATTGGGATTGTGAAGCCAGACCCAACTATTTTCTCTGTAGTTACGTGTTATGATCTTGTTGTTTTTATCGTATTGAGTACTATCTTCTCTAAGATTTTCTCCAGATTTATTCTCCGATAGGCAAGATAAAAAGTAGTCACAAACATCTTCGTCTCATCGTTTGTGATTCCATAATATCTTGTTTCGCTACCATACGATTAAGATTATTGTGAGGTGATTGATATTTCTAGGTTGTTCTTCGGGAATATAAGTCCGGTATATCAATTGGTTCTTGTTCACCTTGATTTATCAAAAGACGGAACAAAACTCGTAGGTATTTCTGTGGGAGACAAATTTATCAATTCCAATAGACTTTTCTATGTGAGACAGATTTGTTTATCAAGTCTTCGACTTTGGGTCCTAGCAACTCTTGGTTGTGGGTTAGATTAGATAAGGGAATCAAGTGCATAGTATCCTACTGGGATCAGAGACGTAAGGAGCGTAACTATACCTTGAATTAGTGTGAGATTGATTAGGGTTCATGTAGCGCCCCCAAAGCTAGCAGCTGACTAATCCAAGAGATTAACTATATAAAGATGCATTAAGAATCTAAAACATTTACTTAAACTTTCAGAATGAAGTTCTAAACAAAGTTTAACTCGAAACTAAACCCTCTCTGAAATATATATAAGAACTCCTCTCAAATGATACATATACAATAGTGATTTGGTTTGCAAATAATTTATAAACAGTAAATAAACATAGCGGAAGCTAACTAACTAACAAAACTAAATCCTTGAAGCTTTCATCGCCACGTGCACATCTTGATCTTCCTCTGAAACTGAAAGTGGGAATGGGTGAGCACATCATCCCTAAAAGGGGTGCCCAGTAGGAATAACATTTAACTTTTAAGTAAACATCGACATGATTTGGAAAACAATCCATGTTTTCCCAAATATTAAAAGACAACCAACACACTAAATTAAACAACATGTATATGGAACTAACTCCCTCTTGCAAATAATTATCTCTGTGGTGACATTTACACACCGTAATGTTTGGTGACAATTACACACCAAACAATGATTTATGTGGTGACATTTACACACCGTAATATTGGTGACAATTACACACCTAGATAGTCTGTGGGTGACTGTACACTCCCGTAATATTGGTGACAATTACACACCTAGATAATCTTGGTGACAATTACACACCAAGATATGCATGAAATATAAAAGAAGGAGCGCATCCTATATACCACAGATGGAAATCCTCATTTCAAACACTTACACATTCAATCTACATCCCACCATATCTATCACATACACTAAATGCTTCTTGTTTCAGTTAAACCATCCATCCAATCCACTGGACTTCAGTTGCTGCCACCATTACCATCCAACAACATACCACCTGCCTCAAAAATCTACATCTGCAATACAATACTAATTCCATTTCTGTAATATGAATACCAGCAGTTCATTCATATGCTTCACTAGCAACAGATCACACACCTTCCTAAATCATTCATCTAATTCCAACTTCATTTGTAGTTCCATAATTAGAGCATATCCTACTTGCATTTGGAATTCATTATAGCACCAATCCCTGTAGATCAAAATAAACCTAAACCCCGACCAATATGACTCCATTCTATATCAACTCAATTCTTAACTTCATATACATTCACATAATCTCAATAATGAACAAGAATAATTCTTCCAAATCAATTAAACAAAATAGTTACCTCAGATACAAGTCCAACTCCTTGAGACTAACCAATCTTCTTTGCTAATTCAATTCAACTTCAATCAACACCAAATACCCATCTTCTACTTCCACAATCATCAGCAACCCTCTTAATCTTCAACTATTACAACTCAATATCACCACACAATTCGAAAGAGAACCCAAATTCAGAAACCCAAATTTCTCAATTTACCAATTAAAGTTCTTCTTACTAACTGAATCCTCAAATTAACATCCTAAACTTCTTCTTTACCTCAAGCTATTCAAAACCCATTCATTAATTTCTCCTTATTCGTCTCAAATCACATCTTCAATGAATTCACAAACTATTTTCATCAACTCCGAATCATCTACCCTACTCAACACCACCACCAATAGTCACTACATAATCCATCTCCTCTTTAATCATCTCCTAATCACTGATTTATTTTCTCAACCATCACTCAGCTGAAGAACAAAGGAAATACAGAGAAGAGAAGAGAAGAAGGAAGAAGAAGAAAGAGAAAGAAGAAGAGGAAATAAGTTTCTCTTTCGGTTGGTTTAGAGATAAGGCTGACCAGGATTGCTAAAGGCACCCGACCAAAAGATAAGGGCAGCCAAGGCGGCTAGACTAGAAAAGACCAATTTTCTCTTCTCACAATTTCGATGATTTTTTCTCCGTATGGTATCCGAATGACACGCTCAAGTAGTCCATCTTGCATAAATTTTCGATATCTATCCAGTGGTAGTACCAGTTTCGTATCTAAATCGTTGTTAGATTAATTTTTATTAATTAGAATCTATATTAACTAATCGATTCATTAGTGGATTAAACGTCTCTTGATCATCACTAGATATCGTCTCTTGACCGGTCTAATAGCGTTGACGAGCTTGAGGGTCCTTACTGTTCAACTACAGTCCAGTCCAAAGTTCATTGGTAGTAGGCTAGTGTCTGTAGCGGCTTAATACAGTGTGGTGTTCAAATTTGGACTAGGTCCCAGGTTTTTTTTTTTGCATTTGCGGTTTCCTCGTTTACAAAATTCTGGTGTCTGTGTTATTTCTTTTCCGCATTATATTTTGTTATATAATTGAAATATCACAGGTTGTGTGTTAAGATCAATCAATTAGATAATCCAACCCTTGGTTGTTGATATAAATTGATTGACACTTGAACATTGGTCTTTGGTACCGTTTAAGTTATTTCTCTTATTATATTCAATCGGGCTCGGAAATTTCTATTTGCTGATTGCAGATTGAATTGAGAGATAGAGATATAAAGCTCTTTGATATACTTTTCTCTAGATTGAGTCTGACTGTCTAGTTGATTCTCTTGAAAGTATATTGGAGTTTGTCTATTCAGATTGCCGAACGAAATATTGGGTGTGGTTGTTGTACCCCCGCTTTTTCACATTCTATCATCTTTTTCTCACCCACATCCTAGTTAGAAGCTCTCGTATTCATTCTCGTCTATTTCTCATCCAAAAAAAGAAGAAAAAACACTATGGTGACTCCCCACACCAATGAAAAAGATTTTGCGATTGTTAGAGCATGGGCGACGGTCAGAGAACATGATGAAGATCTAGACATTGACGCAGATCAAACATCTTTGTCTTATTGGAACCGTGTTTTAATAGTTTTTGTTGCACTAAACGGAAATCGTAATGGAAGAATTTTGTCAAGCGTTAAGGAGAGATTTGATAAAGTCTTTGAAGAATGCGAAGATTTCAAAAAGGAAGTCAATCCCACAATGCCAAGTCCCATAAGAGTAAGTCTTTTAATAAGTCGTTTCATTAGAAATCATTTTGAGTAACATTATCTAACATTATCTAGCTAACATATCGTATTTGTTTATATAATGGTTGATGGCTCACCGCCAATATGAGGCAGTTCATGGGAAAGAGTTTCAACAATATGATAACTATCGCATCTTAGAAAATACTACCTATGATTTTGACCAATACGAATAAGGGGTTTATTTGAATTGTTATGATCTATCTTATCAATGTAATGAAATATGTATGCTTTTCCGATTCAATGAATGAAAAACCATTTTGGTCTATTTTGTTATGTTTGTTCCATTTCTCAAAAGCAAAAACGAATAGTTTCATATTTTTTTAAGTATTTTCGGCTAGGTTTTAATATCAAACGACCTAGACGTTTTGACCATAAAAACTGAAAATTCAAATTTACGGTTTGGATAACGGACCACGACCAAACCGTAAACCATATATCGGCTGGGTTCTTATAGTTTCCAAACCGTAATTCCGATATCGTTTTGGAAGCTGGTTTTTCGGTTGGGATTTAACAGGTTCCGACAGGATATTCTGGCCGTTAGTTGCGATTCCCATAATTACGGATACTTACGGCTGGTAAACTCAGTCGTTACTTTGGTTGGTTTTGTAAATTTTGTTGTCGTATCAAATTTTTCACTTTCCAGTCATCAATTCATAATGTTACCATTACATAATTTGGCTAGGCCGCGTTACATTCAATAGTTATACCCAAATGCAAAAAAAATAAAACATGGAGTAATACACTTAAATAATAAAGGTTGGTTGTAAATCTCAATAAACTCTCTCGTGATCCAATAGCATTTCTCATGTTCAAATTCATTGCGACGAATAGCTTGGTAACAGGCAAAAGCCCAGGCGACCTAAAAACAAATCAAGATAAAGTTAGTATTTTATTCAAAACTTACTTGATTAGTAAACATTTGCACATACTCACTCTATTAAAAAAGGACATTTCGGGACTCATCATCTTCACCCGTGCCAATTTCACCCTAAAAACTTACATTTATAGGTAGATCTCCTTGAACCTATCCTTTATTTGGTTCATCGATCTTCCATTTTCATTACCATCTATGGCCACAAAGACCATAAATATACGGTTCCATTGAGAATCATCACTTTCTCCCGCGTTAATTCCTTGACGTTCGTCATGCTTTCTCACCGTGAGCGTCGCTCTAACGATTGCCATATCTTTTTCGGCAGTGTACGGAGTAACCATGTTTCTTCCTTTTTTTTTGCAACAATGATGAGAGAGAAAGAGAGTGTGTGTGTTTTTGCACAAATTTTTAGTTGGAGAAGGGTCATTTCAAAAACTAGTCGTTCCTCAAAAAACTCAACGCATTAACTCAATGCAGTTGGAGATTTACGTCCAGGAAACATAAAATCATCTGGTCGATATGCTAGCTACGACTTGGTCTTTCCATGTTTCATAGATGTAATCTGTTTCTCGGCTTGGTTGTTACCCTGACATAGCCGTAAATCTGAACTTTCCCAGCCGTTTTCAATGTGTCACAGCCGCAAATTCATTTGTAATACCCATGTTCAGGTTCTCGGCCAGGAAACATTGAAAAACCAGGCCGTAAAATCTTTATCGGCTGGGACGCATTGAAAACGGCTAGGAAAGTTCCGGGAAAGTTCAGATATACGGCCTGGAAACATGGAAAGATTAAGCCGTAACCAGCATATCAGCTAGATGAGTTTATGTTCCTGGCCGTAAATTTCCAACTGTATTGAGTTAATGCGTTGAGTTTTTTGAGGAAAGACTAGTTTTGAAAAAATTAGTCATTGATCCTTTTCCAACTAAGAATTTGTGCAAAAACACACGCACACTCTCTCTCACAATTGTTGCAAAAAAAAAAAAAATGGTTACTCTGTACACTACCGAAGAGAATGTTGGAATCTCAGGGCCTGGCTCACAATAGTAAAGCATCACGAAGATGTTAACATTTACATAGATGAAACCTCCGATTCTTTTTGGAATCGTGTGGGTATTATTTTATTGGCATTAGACGAAAATCGTAAAAGAAGATCGATGAAACTCATTAAGAAAAGATTCTAGCAGATCTTTCCACAATTGAAAGCCTTCAAAAGAGAAATGGAAGCCAAAAAGGAAAACAATCCAAATATGCCACGTGCACAAAGAGTAAGTTTGTCAATAATTGGCCCATCAAAAATTGTTTAATGTAAAACCAACTTAAAATTGTTTTGTTTTTTCAGTGGGAGATGGCCGAAGCTGATTATAAGGATGTCCATGGAAAGAAGCTTGACCTTCATGGTTGCCATCATGTCTTGGAAGAAAGTATCTACGCTGACTTCTTCCACTATTATTAAGGAAATCTTATTAAGACCCATGTTTGCAATGTAGTGATATTTTTTTAAAAGTTTATGCTATGAAATACGCATTCCTTTTCGTTTCAGTGAAAAATGTATGGTCTTTCCCTTTCCTTGATTCCTAAAAATGACACAATTATATAAGAATAGAGAAACACTAAAATTTCATTTAGACCATTACGGTTAGGAAACAATACAAAACCCATCCGTTTGTAAGTTGACGACTAGGAAAACTGTCCAACCCAAACGACACAACACTTCACGACTGGAAAATACGGAAGACCTTGCCATGAATCCATAACACAGTCGGGAAACTAGTATATCTAATAGGAACCTAGAGTTAAGGTGTGGAATTCCTATCCGATCCATAGAATGGCATGGAAACTAGTATAACGGCCTGGAATTCCTAGTCGATACAAAGGAAAATACTACAGATACAAAACATTTAACGACTAGAAAAGTCTCAACCGTAATTGCTACTTCACGGTTGGGAGTTCTTTGAGTCCTAACCGTTTCGACCTATTTACGGCTGGGTCGAAATGAACTCCTAGTCGTAATATTCCCAGATCCAGTTTTCCCTAACAATAAATTCATCAATCTTACCTATTAAACCAATTTAAAAGCAAAATAAATGATGGGTTTTTGAATTCTTAGCATTATGGAGGATTTAATGGTGTTTGGACAGATTCATTCACCGAATCTTCAATTTGTGGTTCAACACCTTCATAAACATTAGGATCATGACAAGTCTATGATTATCCAAATCGTCATAATCTTGTCATATTGAGAATAAATCTTAATAAACATTTTTGAAAATCAATTGAGATTTGATAAAAAAAAAATCAAGATTTTGTATGATTTTGGGAAGAAGAAGAAGAAAATGGGTGTGGTGAATTAACTTTAGTTTTGAAATTTGATTTAGTTTTGATTTTAGGTATAATAATGATCAAGGGTATATCTGACTTTTCATAAGAATTAGGTCCCCTTATCCCCTTAAGGATGTTAGATATCATATAAAATCCCCAAATTCCAAAAGATTCAAGCCCCATTAATATGATTCTATTTTTATCTTTCTCTTACTAAAATTTTAAAACCAACATACAAATATTGTCTGATCAAAAGAGAAATCAAGGATGGAAAGGGAAAATTTTTTAGGATTAAAACATGCAAAGGTTCAACGAAAAGGAATCGAAAGGAAATTGACTTGTAAAATTCTGAGTTACTTGACTCACTTCCGCTTCAGGCTGAGTTTTCTCCAGAGTCACACCAATCTTTTGATGCACTCAAGTCTCGAATCAAGTATATAGTGGATGTCAATTAGTAAAATGAGCTTATGGGGGAAAAGAGAAAGGAAAAAATGCACTCAAATACTTTGGTAGAATCACTATGTAAAAATACCCCTTTTAAAAATGACCATACAATCAAGTAAAGACTATCCTAGAAAGAACTCATTGATTACCGGACTGTAAAAGTGTAAAACATGTTGTGTAGTGGTGGCACAACCCACCAAGAAGTGTGCATATCGTGTTGTATGTCGTGATGTTCTGCGTCGACTCCCTTTTTATATATTTTTCCAAATAAAATATTTTTAGATACTTGCCCAACGAGTAATCTACTGAATTTATAAGATAATTAAATTATACTAATAAATTAAGGCTAATGAGAACACGATTTTGACACTTGATTTTGGCAAGAGGCTCTGCAATTAAGAGAAATAAACCTCTTCAACTCGTTTATGTTTATACTCTACTCGGGAAAAGATTTACTCGACCTCCATCTGCACATATTGGACGAATGATCACAATACCGATTTTTTTGTTTGCTAATAGATTTTTTTATTCATTTTCTCCTTGATTAATCTTGTAAATTAGTAAACTTTTTTGTTGTTGTTGAAAGACAATCTAAACTTTGGAAGAGATGGTCGATCAAAATTTGAACTCAAATTATTGGAAAGTAAACAACCATATAAGTCTACATAATTGTTAAAAGCGGGTATCGATATTAGCAGGACTAGTAAGAGCGCTCCAACTACTGGGATCCATTATTATATTTGTCTTATATGTTTATCAATCGAATGAGTTTGGACTCTGGAGTCAAACATAAATGATGCTACACACACCGGGGTTTATCCCATGTGTAATCCACTGAGGGGATCGGGCAGACGAGAGGAATGCCTTTCAACTTTTGGATACGTGAAGGCTGAAATGGGTCCCATGTGATGTGAGGGACGGGATTTATTCCCGGTAAACCAAGAATTATTGGTCAAACATCATAATCAGTCACTTTGATAAGTGGATTGTAGACATAGTCTATACAGTCCCATATGCACTGGACTTGTGAATAAGAACTGGACATCGATAATTGAACCAAGAGAGCAAGAAAGCATTACAACTTTTACTGATACGCGGAAGACCCCAGATGTTCACAGGGCCAGTAAAAGCTATATGCAGGGCCAAAATTAATTTGACTACCGTCAACGCAAATGAACCAAAAAGTAAAAGCTTTTAATAAAGCGATAGAATGTTTGACCTTTCACGATATGATTAGTGATGAACATGATCAAATCAATGATTTTGCTTTTTCTCCAAACGATGATTATGATTAAATCAGTGATTTTGGTTCCTCTACAGATGATGAACATGATGAAATGAAAGTGATTTATATTTATCATTCTTATCAAATCAATGATTTTGGTTCTTCTCCGATGAAACTGAGAATATTGGCAGTGATGAACATGATTAAAAATAACTGAAATCGTAATAGGCAAGGTATTGAAAGCGTGAAGCATTTTTCATTTTTAGGAAGCGATGCGTATGTCGAAGCGTGAAGCGTCGCTTCATGGTTGATGTTTGAAGCGGATTTTTTCTTATAAATAAATTAGTCGTAACTAGTAATTATAAATTTATTAGGAAGATAATATCTATATAAATTTTATATAAGTTTATTTTTTATTAAAAATAAAGCATGTGTACACCAGTTCAACCTTCTCCAGGTGAGTGGGAGGCGGGATGTTCAATTCCCCCTTAAAACATTCATATTTTTCTTTTAAAAGGTTTAAAAATTAGGCGAAATTTTTAAAGCTTCATGAAAGATGCACTTCACATGACCGCTTCAGAGCGAAATGCTGAAATTTGAAGCGAAGCGTACGCTTCGGTAATAGGAAAGTTAATGGCTTAATTCATGTCAAAAAAAAAAAAAAATTTAATGGCTTAATACAAGCTGGGTTGTGTCTTTCTTTTTAATGGTCTTCGTCTAGAGTTAATGGATTACCACTTCAAACTTTTCTTTTGTTCAACAAGAAAATTTAATATGCGTTCAAACCAGTTTGCAATTGATGCGCGTCGTTTACACAACAAATTAATAAATATATTTCCCACTAATTAACTGGTAATATAGCGGTAGTAAGAGATCGTTCCCACAGAGAGCTGTGTAATTGATAGGTTATTTGATCAAGAAAATAAAGTAAAGGACAAGGGGATTGGTTTAAAGTAAAATGAAAAGAATAACAAATAAAAGAAAGATGATTAAGGAATCATTCGCCGTCACTGGAAAGAAACTTAATAGACGTACTTGTTTATTTCTTGTAGAATTTCCATATCACCAACCGTAGAATAGCAATAAGCTCTGCTATCCTCGGAAATCCTGTTGCCACTGGATACGGAAGCGCTCGACTACCAGATTCTATCCATCTGAGCCACCATGAATAAGCTCTCAAGATGTAACCCACCAGGATGCATTACGTTTTGTGAATTAGGTTGATCCTAGCATCGGACGCATAAGCTCGGCCTCTGCTTACTAGTGTCATCTCTATACACAATTGCTTAATGAATCCCTCTGGGTCAGCCTTTTGCGATGTACTACTTGTATATGGAATTGAGTGACTATTACACGTATCACCAACCCCAGTACTAGTAGAAGAATTACTATCAGGTTAATTCAAACGGCCAGTTGAATAACCCAATAGTAATCTTAGACGATAAAAATAATAGAGACAATCGACGAGAAATTAAACTCAAAATAAACTTGTAAAAAGAATTATAATTTCATAAACCAGGACATTGAAATCATACCTTAATCAGTAAAAATTCAGCTACACATGAGTTTACTAAAACCCATGAAAAATATATGAAATAAGATGAAGAAAATAACTTGGTTTCCCCTAAAGGGGTAAACCCTAAAATAAAATATAGCCTCCTTTCTCTTCTTTTTCTCTCTCTATTTTTCTCTCCCAAAAAGTGTATTTTTCCTCCTCCAAAAGTTATATCTTAAAGCTGCTCGGCTACTTGCCTTATATAGGCTTTTACGAAACCAACTTTCCTCAAAACCCTCACTCGATAAGGATTCATAGTCGGTGAAACAGAGTTTTGGGCATTGGCAAATTAAGTGACTCATTCACGGTATAGTGCGGAGTAGCTTAATTGAGTGAGTCGAAATCTCCGATTGGGTATAATCACTTTTTGGACCCATGTGTCATCTCAAGAACTGATTCTACATAAAACTTGATGTACGAATTCTGCACCTGATTTCATTTTCTCTTTCTACGCGTAAGAATCATTCCATTCTGATATTAAAAATCTTCGTTATATCTCTTGATCTCTTCCATATCTTCTCCACTGGTTTCTCGGTCAAGAGACTCAGCCCAACTTCATCCAAATCCAAAGAACAAAGAACACCGACTCACTTTTGAACCCCACTCGAGTTCACGAAAACAACACTCAAGCTCCGACTCGTCCCTAAACTCATGAGTATCACTAACGCTCCTCATCTTTTCCATCATCTCTCGTCATTCATTCTCCATAGCCAACTCTCTGTCGAAAAATGGCAGCTGCCGTTCATGCGTCTTTGCCTTCGAAATCATCTCGAGCTCAACACTTCCTTCATTCACAGCTCCATGACTGCCTACCACTGAACCATGATCATCGTGATCATCATCTTCCAAACATGATAGACGAACCCAAGCTCTTCTCTAATCTCTTACCATCATGATGAACAGCGACACCGTATGCTCATTACCATGCCATGAACTACAACAGAAACCATTCATCATCTATGCTCCACATCGTCATCTTTTAAATCCCGACTTCTCTCCGAGTTACTATATCACCATGCCAAGCTCAAACATTGAACCACAGACCACTCACCATAGCGTGTCAAACGACCCTGGTTCTGCTTCGCAACTTCGATAACAACCAACCTCTCGTTTGTTCATTTTTGTCACTCGCCAATGGTAGCAAAGAACTACCACTCCTTCCCTGAACCGTCGAGCTCCATATTCATATATCCATCGAATCAAAACAACATATACAACTTGAGTTCTTCTTATTCAATCACTGATAACAACAATCAATCACCGATCATCCTCGTCAACAGCAGCAGGTACCAACTCCATCTCCAGTCATCATCGTTATCTCATTCCGTCTCCATATAAACCCAGAAGAGGAACCCTGCCTGATTAATCTCCTAGCTAACACAACCATGGACTGGTCGTGAACTCAAAAGTAATAGGGATGATAATTCCCAAACTCGTCGGCAAATATTGAAGACGATGGTGGTGCCTCGAGATGATAATCGGCGCCTTTAGCATGCCTTGAATTACGGGTTCACCCAAGTAAAAGTCTTGACTCCCCTTAGCAGCTCCTTTGAAAATGGCAGCCCCTTAACAGATTCGATACCCCTTAACGAACGAGGGGATGCCAATAGTAGTGGCCCAGGAAGTGACCAATTTACCCTTTATTCTTCCAAGATCTTGTTTTGCTCATAAATTCTTCATACGAACTCAGAATGACTTCGTTCTTTCGCCATTGCCTTCGTCTTCTCGTCCCTTACACAATGAAAAGTAGAAATCTTGTATTTGAACGAGTTCCAATTGGTCTTTGGCCCTTCTCCACTTGTAGCTAGCTTCTTTCCTTGCATAATTAAGTGATATTTCACTTCTTTTGGATGATTCATCTAATAAAACACAAATAAGAGAAAACAAGCGTAATATACAATAATTTGCAAGAAAACCAACAAATACTAGCATGGAATTGACACCAAATATATGTGAAATATGCACTTATCAGCAATTGCCGGTTGAAATTTCAATTGGGTGGAAAAAAAAGTTAAGGAACAATATCCTTGATTTGTATATCCTTTTCTGATTTTGATATCACATCTCGATGAAGACCATTAAAACATGATTTTAGTTTTTCTTGGCGAAATCTTATTGTCGTTTTTTAGATTTGGATTAGTTAACTTCGTCAGAATCAGTGGACGCGAAAAATATAAAAAACGACCTGTGTATAAACGAAATTGAAAAAGTGAAATATTTTGGTCCCTGTGAATTTTCGGCCCTTACAACAAGATCACGGCCCTGTTAATATCAGCGGTCTACGCGGAAGATCAAAAAGCAGAAAGCATTACAACTTTTACTGAGATGATACCAGGCCCTAAAGTAACCTGGCATTTTAGGGGCGACCCCAAAAGAATTAGGGGCGACACTAAAAGACAAAAAAGGTCACCCAAACGTAAATCTAAGCTACCCCTTATACTTCAAACCTATTACCTCATTCCTGTTCCATACAAAAAAAGCCTTCATTCCTGGGAATGAAGTCCATACAAAAGCTAAAATGGACTCATTCCGGTGAATGAAGTCCATATAAACATCGCGGACAAAAGAAAAATCATCTTCATCTTCAACAACATAATCTTTATCATCTTCAACATCAACAACACATCATTATTCATCGCTTTCATCATTCTTTAGCAAAAAGAATAATAATGACATCGTTGTTGTTAGGTAAATCTTTATCGCCTCCAAAAAAAACAACATCCTTTATTAATTTGTTGTTCGTCCGGATCCGGTTCCTCCATTCAAAAAGATAATCTCGCAAAAGCAAATACAAAAAAAGATGAGTACTAAAATCAATAAAAAAGAAATTTTAAATAAAACCATATGTCTTAGAACGGATCTAATAAGACAAAGTAAGGATGAAGAAGAAGATTAAAAGATTGGGAGAGGGAAAAGATTAAGAAGAGAAGAAGATTAAAGATTAAAAGATTGGGAAGAAGAAGATTAAAAGATTAAAAGATTAAGACGTGGGCGGCATCTACATCATCTAAATTACTCCACCGTTGTTGGCCAATTTGCTTGGACGTAGCGTAGTCAAAAGACAACGGAATCTGTGCTCCACAACATATCTCATGTTCCTTCTTCTTAGATTTATAACTCAAACACAAACCCTTTAATAGTTTAATGGATTCTCATGTACTGCATGAGCATTGAGCTTTAAAAAAATCATCTTCTTTATTGTTTTTATGTCTTGCTAGTCATTTTTTTTCTTTTATTAGGATCCATCAGCACTTCCTCATGTTGAATCTCCACTCCCAGTATAACTCACACATGTTGATTTATGGAGAAGAAGCAGATCAAACCAGAAAAAAATCACCCAAATAAGAAATTTCCATTACATCGAAGCGGGATTTTTTTTTCGGATCTAGAAAAAAGATGAGAGAGAAAGTAAATGCGAGAATGATTTATTCTCTCATACTTTTGACTATATATATGGTCCTTATCCAAAAGGGTATTTACGCATTCTGGTGACATTTACATCATCCATGACATCGGCCTAGGATCAAACAATAATTTAGACCAAACTATAATTTATATTACCAATTGGGGACCAAAAAGACACATGACTCGGAGTGTGAACAGACTAGACTCTCTCTAATATATTATTCCTAGGACCTAATGGTATTTCCTACTACTGATAACATTGTTAGTCTTTTAGAACTAAGACTACTACTGTACTACAGCATATAGGATTAAAGTTGAGCTGATAGTTTCAGAGTCATGTTCTCATGATGCTGATTTTGGGTTCTCAACTGCTGTAGTGGATTCAGCTTAAAATGGTGGCAACGGTTCAGCTTGGAGTAGAGATAATATGGTAAATGTTATTGTAAAATAGAATATGCTTTCAGGATGTAAAATATTGTGAAGGGTTAAGCAGCTTGAGTCAGCCACAAAATGGTGAAAATCACGAGTTTAACCTTAGCATATAGAGTAGAAGTTGTGTCAACAACCCACATTGGTAGATAGACTCTCTATTTATGGTCGACCGTATGCACATTTTACAATCTGGAGAGACAACTCTTCTTCTAGGACTTCAATACCTTGACTAAATATGTAATTATCTATATGTAAATGCTTGTTTGCGAATAAATACAATTGACAGTTATGCTGTTAAGTTGTAAGTAAATGAAAAATGGATAAAAGCAAATAAGTGCGCGGAGCTAATCTGAACTCGCACCTGGAGGTAGCAGTGGAAAACCAAAAAAAAAGCTGGATTACGGACAGATTCACTCAGTATCCTTGAATCGAGTATGGGACTGAAAAATGAAGGCCAAAATTAATATACTTCTTACAATCAGCAATAACCAAAGAATATGGAGAACTCAGTACTATGCATCAGTAAAATTAACCTGATATACACCCCTTTGGAGCAGAGCAAATGAGCCCCAACCCTCGATTACAGATTTACAAACAATAAATATACATAGTATCAAAAAAAAAAAAAAAAACTATCACAGTACAGTCAGTACCACTAGACTCACTCCAAATTTCGAGTCCAAACTCTAGATAGCATGACAAGTGAATGTATCCTACAGTCAAAAATGGCGACCAACAACGTAAAAGAAAGGAAGAAGAAATATGTGCACAAGTTATTAGTTGCATCATGGAGGTGGGCGTCATCATCGAAGCTAAGATGTGGCTTACACTAATTTGGACACTAATTCAGACAGAAATAAAGCTCTAAATCGATGATCACAACAGTAATTACCAATGACACTAGTAATAGTACTGAAACTACTACTACAGTTTCTGATGAAATAAAACGAGCATGCGTTTTCATGGATACTAACAAGAGTTCATGCTGGTTAGTTCAGAATTGCTCAATCAAATACGACATGTCTTTAAAATTTAATCCCTGGACCCTGCCTATCTCTAATTCATGTCCACAATTGAAACATACAGCTACATTTCATGTCTTTTAGGTTTCAGAACATCCGTATCATATATGGATTGTTTATAACTACATAAAGATGATTGAGAAATTAATGACAAAAACAAGAATATACAAGCAATAGCTGTAGTCCTGTGGAGACGACTGGCAGTACCTTGAGGCATGTCAATCCGCAACAAGTAATGCAATTATATGCAAAAATGAAATGCTAATTTGGACTAAACATAGCTAATGAGATCTCAAGAAATATGCAATTTGTCTTGATGTAAAAGAAAAAGGATACTTGAATTCAGTATATCATTTCCTCACTTCAGAACTGTTTGAAACTTATAAATTCATGTAAACAGGCAAAGCAGATGGCAATAGAGGACAACAAACTAGTCATTTTTCAACACACAAACAAAATGCTAACTAATGAATCAATTAGAATGATTCCTATCCACAAACCAATTAAATCAAGCATGAAGTAAGTAATATAATTGAAAACCAGTCCGCTTAACAATCATATCAAAGCAACACATGAATCTCTCAGAACTAATTAACGAAATCGGACAAAGCAGCCACGAACATGATATCACTGATCCACAATATTGATATCTTGGTACAATTCAAATTAATACATAACTGAAGACTAAAGAAACGATCATAAGAAGAAAAAAAATGAAGAAACGAAATGCAAATCTCACCTCAGTGGGAGAGATCGATGATATTTTCCTGCTTTTCCAATGGTGTGAGTTTTTTTTTAGAACGCGCGATTGGGATACTAAAACTAATTGGGGATCCCATCTAATAGTGTCCGCTAAGGGGTGATTTTTGGGTATGGAAATACTAAAATACCCTTTAGTGTTTTTAACTTCTCTTCTCCTTCTCAGCCAGCTTTTTTCTTTGATTTTTATTTTCTCCATCATCGATTTCAACACGGTTTCATCGTTGTTTCAAAAAAAAAAAAATGGTGATTAATCTATTATATAAAAAATATATATGCCTCCTTGAAAGAAACTTAATCATCGATTTGTTTTAAAAGAATTCGTTTAGGTTATATAATCAAAAATTATGCGAAAATTTTCGGTTTCGATTACTGACGGATTGTATTCATGAAGAATACAATGCCGGTTTTGATTCGATTAATACGCGGCATAGTATTCATCATGAATACAATGCCGGTTTAGTATCTTAAGACATAGTTTTAGTATGAACACCATGCCCCGTTTTACAATGCCGAACGATTTAGTATGAATACCATGTGTAGATGGGAAAAAACGATTATTTGGTTTTACGAAATTGAGGAGATGATCGCGCGGAGGAGACTCCTTGAACCGAAAGAAATGCTTAACCTCACACGGATGCACTACAAGAAGGGAGTGCTTTGAATTTGAGAGATCAATGTGTAGTACTCAGGCTAAACCAAGACAATGGCCGTTCAGAGTAAATTCGGTCACAAGAGAGGATGGGTCGGTGCAAGGAGGAAGGTAGAAATATGTGAGATCAATGGTGATCGAAGATTGTAGGTGTGTTGTGTATTACGAAAATAAGATAAGTTCTCAATGATTGAATTTGCTCTTTGTTGAGAGTTGGATTGTTAATCTCGTGTTGTCTGTTTTGACGTAGATTATCCTTGTTTCAATCATGATTCGAGATTTATTTATATTGCTGGAATTGAAAACACCATGATCTAATGAAGTGTGACAGTTGATGGAATCAAAGAATGGGAAAGTGGAAATCGTGTTAAAACCAGTTGCTCAACGTGCAGAGACTTGGTTGATTTTCCATTCACTACTTTGCTAACTCCTTCAAATGATTGCACGACTTGCTCACATTCTCATCGTGTGTATGAACACACGTCTTGTAGTAGACCGCTGACCAAAACCCTAGTTAATATCCCCCCATGTAACACGATTGATATCTCGTGTGATTGTGGAGTTTGCAAGGCAACGTGTATTTAGTTAGTCGATTCTTGACTTTATGACTTCATGGGACGATGAGTCCTTGTTTTGTTGAGTCGAACGTGATTTGGAAATGTTACGAGACTCATGAATTGAACATGTCATTTGAGACAGAGATATAATGCGTGAATAAGCTAACATGGACAAATATTGCTCATTCGATGAATTGTTGAATATTGATAGTTGAACCCGGTATTCCTTGGTTTGAGCAAATATTGCTCATCTGAGCAAATGTTGCTCATTCGATGAATTATTGGTAGCATGACCAAATAGGATATTTGCAATTGAACCGAGTATGATAAATAAAATATTGATCACGGGATCAACGTAAAATTATTAGCGTTTGAATCTGGAATTATGAACCTTGGACTCAAAACCCTAATTTGATCAATTGATGATTAACGGTGGTTTATTGAAAATTAACCACGGAGCGAAGGAGGGACCCGGCTACATGGGATTATGGATCAATCATGTAGCATCCGGATGCTCACGTGAGCAAATATCAAGTCTCCACGAAGACCATTGATTTGATGAAAGGATGATTAAATGTTGGTTTAATCATTTTTTAAAATAATGCTCGTCTCGAACCTTAGGTAATGAAACCTAATTAAATATGAAGATGTGAGGGACCGACCAAGGGTCATGAAACCGTCACACCCCTCGGTAGTCACGGGATCGAATATTGATCGTCTTATGAAGTTCCAAGTTGTTTGGAAGAGTTTTGGACCTAATACGTGCAATTGCGCAAATTAGGTCAAAATTGTCAAAATACATGGGACCGGCCTCTTGCAATCTAAATAGCCAACCCTGGTCGGTCAAGGTAACATGCTCACGTCACCAAAATGCTCGTATCCTAGTTATGAGAATTTTGATATTTTCTGGTGTGCGTTTGAGCAACATTTTGAGAAAATATGGAGAAATCAGGGATTTTTGCTGAGACCGTGAAAACTTCATGAGATGAAGGAAAAAAAATAAAATAATAAAGAAATCATAAAGTGTGGGATCGGCTATGGCCAAGTTTATTATATTCTCTTAGTACCAAATCACCTGGTTGAAATTCGCGTGTCTTAACACGTTTATTATATTCTCGGGCTAATCTTCGCTGATAATTATCCATATGATGTAAAGCTCTTTCTATTTTTTCTTCTAATTCATCTAGTTTGGTTAAAATATTACCCGCACTAAGATTTTTCTCTCAAGCTTCTCTCTTTGTTGTTGGAATAATAACTTCTGTTGGTAGCACAACCTCAACTTCGTATGTTAAACAGAAAGGTGACATTCCCGTAGCTTCTCGCCTGGTTGTGTTGTAAGCCCATACTGCATTATGCACCTGTTCACACCATGCTCTATTATTCCCTTCTCATTTCTTCTTCAATATATCTGTGATTGTTTTATTTGTTGCTTCGCTTTTCCTTGGCTTTGAGGGTATAAAGGAGTTGACTTCCCACATTTTATCTTAAATGCATTAAGTAACAGTTCTATATTCTCGTCCCTCAAATCAAGTTTCCCATTGTCGGACATCAATCAAAGGGATTCCAAATGCATATGATATTCTCAAATGTGAAAATAAAAATATCTTTATTGCGTATGTGTTGTACTGCCTTTACTTCTGCCCATTTTGTAAAATAGTCTGTAGCGACAATCAGATATCTTCTTTGCCCAGATCCCAGTAAAAATGGTCCCACAATATCTAAACCCCATTTTCCAAAAGGCCATACACTTGTTGAAGACGTTAATGGTGCTCCAGGTGCATGTATTTTCTTTCCGTGCTTTTGGCAATCTTAGCAACGCCTTGATATTTTCTTCGCATCTTCATGCATATATGGCCAATAATAACCTTGTATCTTCGCTTTGTATGCTAAAGATCTTCCGCCGCTGTGATTGCCAGCATCCCCACTATGCAACATCTTTAACACTTCTTCTCCTTCTTTTCGTGTTAAACGCATCCGAGTGAAGGTCCGTTAAAGGATCTCCGTCTGATATTCCATCCCTTAGTTCATAATTTGTCGCACGACTTTTTAATTTGTCGCCTCCAATCTATTCCTTGGTGTTTCTCCTCTCATCAAATGCCTCGAAGTTACTACTCTCAATCTTCGATATTAGGTGTTTGTTCTCCACCTTCTATTATCATTACATCTACCTCTTCTTCTTCTTCTTTATTGATTGATGGTGAAAAAGTGTTTGTATCTTTATGCATCTCGCAATGGTCTGTCATCATACTTGAGATAAAAGCAAAAGCATCTGCTGAGTCTGTTATCTTTTCTTGATATGTGTCTCCATTTAATTTTTGGGATTCTCACGACAATTCCTCAACAAGATTTTGTATTTCTTCATGGATGATTCATTTGTAGTGTATTCTCCTTTTATTTGACAAATGACTAATTGCGAATCACCGGTGATTCTCATATTTTCCAACTTCATTTCTATTGCGAACTTGAGGGCATGTATCATGGCCTCATATTCTCTCTCATTATTGGTGGATGCAAACTCCAATGTGAAGGAAAAGGCCATTTTGTTGCCCTCACGAAATCAAAACAATTCCAACTCCATTACCTTCCCATTTGATGACCCATCCACCAATATTTCCCATCTATTTGGCTCTGTTAATAGATCTCTTGGATTTCCATGTTCTTCTTCTATATCCATCATTTCTTCCATGACTTCATCATCTTCTAAAGGAAATTTCGCTAAGAAGTCTCTGCAACAACTTGCGATTTGGGTGAAGATAATATTTCATATTTGATTTTGAAATGTCCTATTTGTGCATTCCATCTCTCAACTCGCCTCCGATCTTTTTGAATTTTTCATTAACGACTCGATTGGTATTTTTATCGGTGCTTTATTTCATGTGCCTGAAAATATATTCAAAGTTTAAACGCTGCATATACTAATGCCAAAATTAGTTTTTCAATCTTTGAATAATTTTCTCAAAGATTGAAGGTTTTGGTTGATGTAATAGATTGGTTTTTCAACTCATCGTCTACTCGCAATAACACAACACTTAACGCATGCGAAGTTGTCGCAAGATAGATTAATAATTCTTCTCCTGGTTGCCTTTGCGAAATAGATATATTCGTCAAATGTTCTTTTATTCCTTGAAAAGCTTTCTGTGTCGTCGTCTGTCCATCTAAACTTAGCCCCCTTTTTGAGTATATTGAAAAAATGTTTATATTTGTCTGATGATCGCGAAATGAATCTTCCTGTGAAGCTAAGAGTCCATTTAATTTACGTACATCTTTTACCGTCATTTGGTGTTGGCATGTCGCGAACTGCTTGTACTTTCTCTGGATCAACTTGTATTCATTCTTTTGATACGATGTAACCTAAAATTTTTCCCGATGCAACCCCAAAGATACATTTTTATGGATTTACTTTGATGTTAAAATGTCTCATTTGTTTAAAAATTTCCCTCAGATCTTGGACATGATTTGTTGCTTCTTTACTTTTTATTAACATATCATCCACATACACTTCCAAGGTTTTGTGTATCCATTTCGCAAACGCCTTTTATACCATCCTTTGGTATGTTGCTCCAAGATTTCAAACCAAATGGCATTTTTGTATAACAATATAACCCTCTTGGAGCGAAAAAGCAAGATGCTCCCGATCTTCTTCACGAGAGGGATTTGATTGTATCCTTTATATCCGTCTAGAGAAGATATTCTATCATTTCCCCGTTGATTCGACCATTTGTGGAATATCTGCAACGAAAAACTATCCTTCGGACATGCTTTATTTAAGTCAGTAAAATCTATACAAATTCTTATCCCCTTTTTCTTCTTTGGAACTACGACCATATTTGCTATCCACTCCGGATATTTTGCTTGTCTTATAATTCCTGCATCAAGCATCTTCGCAACTCTTCTTCTATTTAAGGATGATATGTTGTTGCGATTTTTTTTGATTCTTTGTTTGAATGGCCTTACATTTTTGTCAATTTCCAACCTATGACATGCCACAGACGGTCTATTCCGGGCACCTCATCCATGTTCCACGCGAAAATATCTTTAAATTCTCGCAATGGCCGATAGTTCTTTCTTCTTCATTTGCCTCCATCTTTGTCCCAATTTTTAGTATTTTGGGTTCTTCTTCGGTTCCAACATTCACTTCCTTTGTTGGTTCCGCCGCAGTGTAACTGGCCTTAGGTTCTCCCATAGGTGTAGGTTCTTTTATCTCCTTCGCTGGCTCAGTTCCTTCTCCCGAAATTTTGCTGGGTATCCCTTTTCCTTCCTCTGCTCTTATCATATAAGCTTTAAATTCCTCTTCTTTCTTTGCTTCCTTCGCCATTTTTTCTGCAATTTTTTCGTTTCTTTGCACGTCCTTCATGTTGTTTCACTTCAATTTGATAACATAATCTCGCTTTATCAGCTTCCCCTCTAATTTCACCAATCCCACTTGGCATGGGAAATTTGATGCATTGATGTAATGTTGATGCTACGGCTTTAATCGCATGTATCCATGGCCTTCCCAACAACATGTTGTACGGTGATTCCATATCCACTACGCATAGTGCCACTTGTGTTTCAATTTCCCCAGCAAAATTCGCACCTCTATTTCTCCTTTTGGTTTTGTTATAGATTTTAAAAGCCATGAATATGATAAGTTGAAGGAGACATCTCTTCATCTTTGTATCCCATTCCTCTGTATGCATGGTAAAATATTATATTCGCCGAACTCCCGTATCAACTAGAGTTACGTTTTACCGCCCATTCTTCCATAGTTTTTGCTGATTTTTCCTTTTCTTTCTATGTGGTTACCGTGATTACCAAAGGAGATGTGTGGTTTAACTTTTCTCTTGGTATCTCTGTTGCTGTGAATGTAATCTTATGTTTTTCCCAATCTTTCAAGGGTGACGTTTTCTCCGTTGTCACGATTTTCTTTCCTTCAAAATCTCGTTTATGTATTCTCCCTATGATATTTTCATGGAATTCTTTAATCATTGTTTTTGTAATCAAGCTACATTCCAACTTTCTATTACGTTCCTTGATTTTAATTTTCTCTACTTTAGCTGATTTATCAATTTGTTTCATCGTCTTTTTGATTTGAACAATCTTAATAACAATCTGTAATCCTTAATCTTCAATCAGTCCCTGTTTCTAGCGCCATATGTAATTGCAGGAAATCCTACAATACACACCTCACAAGAATTCGTAATATTCAACACATCTTTACGATCAACAATCAATCTCTTTATTAATTGAGTTAGAAATTTTACAAGAAGGAAGTTAAATCAAGAATATAATTGCTACTCTAAACTTTCTCTCTCTTCAAAACTTTCTCTCTCGTCTCAAAAGATATCCCCCCTTTCTTAAGCCTGTTCGGCTATTTATATAGGACATTACATAGTGGATGACAATAAGCTCGCCCTTTATTTTCGGATCGATCATGACACTCTCATAGTATTCAAATGTTAAATTTCGCAACACTCCTAAATCTCGCAGTCTTCACATCTTTCTCGTGTTCAGGATGTCGTCATCCGTTGCGTCACTTATATTACCCATCTGCGATATCTTCACAGTGTGTCGTTTATGGATTTCGCAAGGGTCTTGGTATTGCGATATTCTGATCCTACATCATCGTAAAGTGTGAAGGTTGGAGAGGTGTAACCTTTTGGCAGAGGAATTCTTTGCGTAGTAGCAGGGTATGGAGGTTGGTGACGATGTGAGAAGGCGTTTTATCTTTTCCACGATCCTCCAAAAGTCGTTCCAAGTCTTCACGAGTGATGAAACTAGATGGCTCTTTCGCGGGTGGATTATCTGTAGCCTTAGTAACTTCCTCATTGTCTACTACATGGATCGGAGTGACTTCGGGATCAGCATCTGAAGACTTTTCTTTAGCTTTTCCTTTCTCTGACATCTTGTCTGTGAGAGTCTTGAGATAGTTGAATAGTTCTTTTTGAGTGGCGGCCATATCAGTCTGATTTTTGGTAAGAGTTTCTTGCACTTTCATAAGGTCACCTATGGTAGGTGGATTTTCCCTGACTTCTTCAGGAGACCGACCAAAGAATGGATTATTGATGGCTCCAGTGCCAGTACTAGCGTCGGAGGAGTGGTAGTGGCAGGTTGCACCGGAGGAGTGGTAGTGGCAGGTTGCACCGGAGGAGTGGTGTTAGCAGTACTACTAGAGCTTGCAATATTAGAACCGGGTGTTGAATCCGGGTTGGTAACTGAACCGGACCTAAGACCGACCATCTTTGTGATAATTTAGATTGCAACCGAGAGAATGTTCTCCCACTGTGGTCGCCAATCTATAGATGGGGAAAAACGATTCGCTGGTTTTTACGAAATTGAGGAGATGATCGCGCGGAGGAGACTCCTTGAACCGAGCGAAATGCTTAACCTCACACGAGATGCACCGCAAGAAGGAGTGCTTTGAATTCGAGAGATCAATCTCGTAGTACTCCGGCCTAAACCTAGACAATGGCCGTTCGAGTAAATTCGGTCACAAAAGAGGATGGGTCGATGCAGAGGAGGGAAGCTGAGAAATATGTGAGATCAATGGTGGTCGAAGATTGTAGGTGTGTTGTGTATTCTTAAAATAAGATAAGTTCTGAATGATTGAATTTGCTTTGTTGAGAGTTGGATTGTTAATCTCGTGTTGTCTGTTTGACGTGAGATTATCCTTGTTTCAATCATGATTCAGAGATTTATTTATATTGCTGGGATTGAAAACACCATGATCTCATGATGTGTGACAGTTGATGGAATCAAAGAATGGGAAAGTGGAAATCGTGTTAAAACCAGCTTCTCAACGTGCGGAATTGGTTGATTTTCCATCCACTACTTTGTTAACTCCTTCAACTGATTGCACGACTTGCTCATATTCTCATCGTGTGTATGAACACACGTGCCGTAGACCGCCGCACCAAAACCTTAGTTAATATCCCCATGTAACACGATTGATGTCTCGTGTGATTGTGGAGTCTGCAAAGGCGGACGTGTATTTAGTTAGTCGATTCTTTGACTTTATGACTTCATGGGACGATGAGTCCTTGTTTTGTTGAGTCGAACGTGTTTTGGAAATGTTCTGAGACTCATGAATTGAACATGTCTGTTGAGACAGAGATATAATGCGTGAATAAGCTAACATGGGCAAATATTGCTCATTCGATGAATTGTTGAATATTGATGGTTGAACTAGTATTCCTTGGTTTGAGCAAATATTGCTCATCTGAGCAAATGTTGCTCATTCGATGAATTATTGGTAGCATGACCAAATAGGATATTGGCAATTGAACCGAGTATGATAAATAAAATTTTGATCACGGGATCAACGTAAAATTATTAGCGTTTGAATCTGGAATTATGAACCTTGGACTCAAAACCCTAATTTGATCAATTGATGATTAACTGATGGTTTATTGAAAATTAACCACGGAGCGAAGGAGGGACCCGCTACATGGGATTATGGATCAACCATGTAGCGTCCGTGATGCTCACGTGAGCAAATATCAAGGTCTCCCCACTGCAGGACGATTGATTTGATGAAAGGATGATTAAATGCCAGGTTTAATCATTTTTAAAATAATGCTCGTGCGAACCTTAGGTAATAAAACCTAATTAATTATGAAGATGTGAGGGACCGACCAAGGGGTCATGAAACCGGCCACAGGTAGTCACGGGATCGAATATTGATCGCCTTATGAAGTTCCAAGTTGTTTGGAAGAGTTTTGGACCTAATACGTGCAATTGCGCAAATTAGGTCAAAATTGTCAAAATACATGGGACCGGCCTCTTGCAAGCCAAAGAGCCAACCCTGGTCGGTCAAGGTAACATGCTCACGTCACCAAAATGCTCGTATCTTAGTTATGAGAATTTTGATATTTTCTGGTGTGCGTTTGAGCAACATTTTGAGAAAATATGGAGAAATCATGGATTTTTGCTGAGACCGTGAAAACTTCATGAGATGAAGGAAAAATAATAAAATAATGAAGAAATCATAAAGTGTGGGATCGGCTATGGCCAAGGCATGGCCGTCCGGCCATGGGGTCGGTCCCATGGTATTTTTCCTAGTTTTATTATGTTTTCATGATTTTAGGGAAATATTGATAGGTGTAGAATACACCGTATTTTCTATGAAGAGTTTATGCTTTCTTTGCTATTTTTCATGTGAATTATGTATCTTATGTGTGCTTTTGAGTTTTATAGGTGTTTTGGAGTCATTGGGGCAAAAGGAAGTGGAACTCGCTCAAATCCAAGATTTCTTCTCATCATCTCGAAGAGCACGAAAAGACGACGCCAATGGCGAAAGAGTGGAGTCAATCCGACATCGTATGAATAATCTGGAAGCATCTGAAGCAAGCAGAAGGTGTCGAAAATTAGAGAACCTCTGAGAATCTGTTATAGGCACCCAATCAATTTACTAAGGGCCACCGCTTTCAACTCTACTTCTTATAACTACGTGAAGTTGGTCGAGATTTTCATTCGTTCCCGGCTCAATCATGAGACCACCTCTCGCACCAAGTCTTTCTCGCCGGAATCCTTATGTCACGATGGCTCATCGATTAAGGCGAAGGCATTGTGTGTTATATTGAGAACCCTGGAGAAGATTCGGATATGGTTAGTAGCCGAGACAAGATAGGGATGAAGAAGAGTTCGTTGCCATTGAAAGTTGGTGTTCTTGCCATTGGTAATTGAGGATTCGAGTCTTGATTTAGAATGAATGAATGTTTAAGAACTATGGGTTCGTCTCAATTGCAGGGAAGGAGATGGATAAAGGGTTAGAGTTCAGCGGAGAAGTCATCTTCTTCATCACCAAAAACTGCACACAAGGTGCTTGACTAAACGCCTGAACAATGGCAGTGACGGGAATGGAGAAGAATGGACAGTCTGCTGTGAAGGAGTTATAGCTGGAAATGGGCGCAACTCAGTGAGTAAAGCTCAAATTGAGCATTTTCTTTTTGTGAGATTGAGCCGTAGTGAACTTGGTGTTTAGATGGTTTCGATGGCAATTTCGATCAAGGAAAGGAGGAGGAAATAAATACGTTGATGGGATTCAACTCGGATAATCTTGGTGAGTCATTAGTAATGGCCGGGCGCCAATGATGATGGATTAGTCTGTGGTTGATGAGATTTTATTGAGAAGTCAGCTGGGAAGTGTTGGTTGCCAAGGAGTCTGTGGGCATTGGAGATAGCCGGAATTAACACGGTGGCACGAGATGGGGGCGATTCGGCATGTGACAAAGTTGGAAGCAGGTCATGGTGCTGTCAAGGGATGAGTTCAGGGAAGTAATGGATCTGATAATGGAACTGAGACAGAGATATGGCCTGAGGCAGAGAGAAGATGTGCAATTGCTCGGACTCATTGCAGAACAGTAAGGAGAGGTGAGGCTCAGGGTTTGATGGATTGCTGGGTGAAAATGCTGCTGCAGTTATGCCCTAGGGGTTTGTTGAGTTTGAATTGAGCTACAGATGGTGGTGATGGACTCGAAAGAGGAGTCTGTGATGAGTGCGGCTGCGAAGGGATGTGTTGGCAAGGGCTGTGAAGATCAATGAATGGAATGAAGCAAGCAGATAGAGAGACGGTGCTAGTATCTTTGTGCGGTTCGGGGAGGAAGATGTTTTGAGATGCAATTTGTTGAGTTGCAAATGTTGGTTATCCGGATAGGCGTCTTTGGTGAGGTTGCGAGTTTGAGATGTTGCAGCTGCTGACTTGGTGGTTAAGAATGGAGCATAAGGAATCTGGTAGTTGTAACATGGTATTGCTGGTAATGAATGTAGGAATTGGAGAATTGCGCTTTTCTTTGGAATCACATGTCTGCCAGTAAGTAAGCCGAGTACCCAAGTAAGACTTGCTTTGCCATGGACATTCGAAAAATATCTGAAGCACCGTGGTTAAGCCATGGGTTTAACGGAGCGGAAACGCTGCGATCCGATGGCATGGTAGATCGAAGGAATGAGCTGCAGTTCGAAAATGCGATGCAATCTTGGGATTATCGTGGCAAAGGCTAGAGCAGTCTTGGTTCGTTGTTGGTTATTGTAAGCAGCTGAGCTATTGGGCTTATGTTAGTCAGATCGAGATGGCGAGTGAAGCTAGGGATGCTAGAATCAGTTCAAATGTTGGTGGTAGCACTGAATTGAATAGATGGATCTGTGTTGGTGGTGGTTTTGTAGGTGGTGATGAACTGAAATGGAAATGGTGCTGCTGTTACAGGAATGGCTCGAATTAAAGCCGCAGAATGAACGGGAGCTGAGCAGTTGGTGGTGGCGAAGTAGGTTGTGTGTGTGCTGGCTAGTGACAGTATGGGAGCTGTTAAGTGTTGCCATGGGACTTAATGGAGATTGCTGGTGCTGTTGTGCAGTGGCGGTTAAATTGAGATCGAATGGTTGACAATGGATGATTTGCAGAGAAGTCGAGCAGTGGATTGATGGTTCCAGGGAAGTTTGATTTAGAGAAAGCACTGATGAGGAGTGTGCTGTTGAAGCTGTGTTGACTGAAGATGGAGCTGTTGATTTTGCTGTTACAGTGGGATAAGCTGATGCCAGTGACTTTGTTGTTGTTCTCAGAAGCTGTAGAGGAATGAAGTTAAAGGTCTGGTGTTGTTGAAGTCTGAACTGAGCTGAAAGGGGATTTGTTGCTACTGTTGATTATGGGGTCTGTGTGAAAGTCTGGCTGGCGATGGAGTTGTTTGAGGCAACGAGAGAATGGAATGGCGAGTTGAATCGGGCAAGGCATTTGCGGTGAGTGATGTGTTTGTTGTGGTGGTGGTATGCTTGAATTGGACTTAATGGGATTATGAGCCACAAATGGGGATTGAGAAGAAAGGAGAGCTGGTCTTTGTTATAAATCGTGCGCGGGGTGAAAATGGCGCGCCGGTGAGCATAGTTCCTAGAGCCGGATTTCGAACCGAGAGTGGGGATCGTAATGCTTCATGAATCGCGAAGCGGGGTTTGAGTTGGATGCAAGAGTCGACGGCCGACATATGAGCTACGAGTCACGCTTTTAGGCGCGTTTTTCGCAAGAACAAGAAATTGGTTTAGGTGGTATTTTGTGAATGTTTGAATTGCGAGAGAAATGGAGTTGAGCTTACGGAGTGTGCACTTGCACGGTGACGTCTTCCGGTGCTTCAAGTGATCGGAGATAGTTTCCGGTGACCGGATTCAGCGCCGAGCAGCCGGATTCGTGATGACGTCGGCAATCCGGCGACCAGATTTTGGACCCAAAATTCCGAGACTTATTTACACACATGGGCTTGGTGGACGAATTTGAGACGGGTTTGGAGAAGACTTGACCTACTTTGGGTATCCTTTTGGGAGAGGCATATAAATAGAACTTTTTCTCTAAACCTAGATATATCTCCATTAGGGAGACTTCTACTTGTTTTCTAGGGTTTCACATGATAGTTTTCTTCTTTGCTTTCTATGATGATTTCCAAAAACACAAGTAACTAAGTTTTTATTATTGGTTGAAGATGTAGTTGGATATTGCAACCAAGTTATGATTTTTATGAATTAGTTTTCTCTAAATATTATCGTTTGATTTCTACGGTTTATAATAATTGCATGATTGATGGATTGCAATATGATTGAATGTTTGTTTAGTTAAGTCTAGAATTGATTGAACTCACATCCATATCTATAGCTATTTTAGGGTTTTCATCGAGCGATAACCTTGAATACGAGTAGCATGATATGATTCTAGGTTGTAGTGATACATCCTTGTAATCATATGTAGAAATTGACCTTTGTCCGAATTGTTTGCGCAATGTATTACAATTGCATTGATTAGCCTATTTATGAAAATTAATGCTCCTAGGAATTGAACTTGATTAGCGCAAGGCGTTAGGTTATTCTTTAGGTAGAATTCACATACGCAGCCCTAATGTGTGTGTTGATGACTTAGGAAATTATGGAGTATTCTTGCAATAAGGTATTCTATGGCTTTTGATGATAGCGAGATTAAATACGAATTCTATTCATATATTCATAAACTTGTTTACAATTGAAGATGAAACCTTTATCCAATATTTCACATTCTTGATTTGCGTACTTTATTTGCTTTTTGTTTATTTTTATTTACACAATCAGAAATTCTTCCGGGTTACTTATATAGGAAACCATAACAATTTGACAACCTAGACCTCTCTGTGGGATCGATCCTTTCTTGCCCTTGCTATATTTATATTTTGAGTAGTAAGAAAGTGTAATTATATTTGTGTCGGCTGACCACCGGTCAAATTTTGGCGCCGTTGCCGGGGAGGCAACGGTTGTTAATTGTTTTTGGTTTCTTATTTTTGTATTTATTTTTGTTTTACTTTTTCTTATTTTTTGGTTTCTAACCGAGTTTTGAGAATCTCGTTTCGGTACCAATTTCTATGGACGGAGCATATTGGAGCAATCAATACGGCGTTCAACCTCAACAACATGAAAACTATCACCCTTATGGGGAATACAATCAAAACCAATCCTTTGGTTATGGTCAATATTCCACGTACCCTTTTAGTTGTTCTCATACATTCCAACCTTCTTACGGTGGGTATGTAAGTGAGCAACCACAAGGAGGGAGACTAGTTTTACTCCTATCAATTTTTCCTCTAGTTTGGTAGATGAAATGCAACAATTTATGGACAAAGATGGAGTCAATTTGTGGACAACCCAGCGTGGAACCAATTTCATCGGCCGAATGTGCTCATGGTATGTTTGGCCCAATTTCTGATCGTAGTTATGATCATCCACCCATTCAAAGGGAATATAATTGGCCTACCAATACTGAAGTAAGTAATTCTACTTTTTCTTTGTCGAATGAGCTTTACCAACAAATGGAACACTATATTCAGAATTTGGATGGAACACTCCAAGAGCTTCAAAAAGGTGTTTCCACTTTAAGACAGGGCATTGATGAGTACAAGGAGGAAATGAATAATTATGTTGAAAAAGGCGAACCTTTGGGGACTTTTGTTGATATTTGTGTAGTTAACTCAACTCTTGATCGTAATAATGATCATTCACCTATTCAAAAGGATGAGTTCGAGATTAGCAACACTAAATTCAATGAGGACCAATGTTATGATGACTATGATAGTGATGATGATTATTATGAAAATACATTGCCTAAACCAATTCATGGTGACATCCCGAGGAGTTTACAATGGAGTCTTTTTTTGCGATCAAGGTGAAGACGAAGAGGAATGTGACACTAGTGTAGCTTACTCGAGCATTGATCTTTATAATGATCAACAACCTATTCAAAAGGTAGAGCTTGAGGATGATGCAATGAGTGTTCTAAAGAAATTCCTTATGGACAATATTGCATCCGCAAAAGAGTATGTGCCTTACAACAAGGAGGAATGTGTTGAGAATGAGACCGGTATGACCAATATTATGGAAGACCCAATTGAGCTTGCAAATGATTGTAATGATGATGTTTATGTCGAGACTTGGGTTAAGGCAGAAACGGACGAAGAATGGTTGCAAGGTTTGATAGAGGACCATGATATGAAAGAGGTGAATAATTCGCTTGAGTTTTTCAAGGATGAAGAGGATTCCGTAATACAAGAGATTGTGAAAGGTTTATCTTACCCTTTGCCTATTGTTTGTTCTCCTTTACCTCTTATTGGTTTGAATGTATGTGCTTCGAGAATATTGTTGAATGACTTTGTTTCTCGTTTTCCGCCATTAGAGATACTTGATTCTCATACTATGCAGGTTTTGGACCAAGTAACCGTGGAAGTACCCGACTCCTATATTCTTTATGCACTTCCATGTGTGGACAAGAATAAGTGTGGGGAAACTTTTACCAGGTTCATAGCTTCGTTTCTGTTTATATTACTAATATTTGTGCGAAGCTAGTGTTTGAAAAACAGGTTCTATGGGTGGATCCCCAACTTTTCCGATTATTGGTGTATGGGGAATGAATCTTACAAGAAGCTAAGTCGGGCCGTCGACTTTAAAACAAGCGCTTAGTGGGAGGCAACCCACCGGTTTTGTATCTTTCCCTTTATCTTTTTATTTTATGCATTTGCTTTTATCTTTATTTTCTTTGTTTTTGCATATTATTTGCGGAATATTCCACCTTGGACTTTCTTTGGACGATTCAATTTTACATTGAGGACAATGTAGAGTTTAAGTGTGGGGGAGCATTTATATGTTTGTATAGTTTGTTTTAGTTTGCTTAATGCCCTTAAAAAAAAAAAAAATCAGAAAAATAGAAAAAAATCAGAAAAATTTGTGCTTTTTGAACTCCGAAATCTAAAAACTTGTGCCTTTAGGATGACACCATTAGTGGATAGAACCATTTTGAATGCAGGAGTTGAGGAACCAATTAACTAAAAGGGAAGAATATAGCTCAGAAATCATAAATACCATGATAGTTGTTACCATATCTCGGAATATCACCATATCGCATTCTATTTTGATTTTTCCATATTTATCTATTGTTCTCTAAGTGCTTTGGTGGGTCACTAAACATCGACGTGTTATTACTGCTAGGATGAAATAGAGTGGTTGAGTTACTAGAAAAATAAAAAAAAAAAGAAAAAAAATTTGAAAAAGAAAAGAAAAAAAATTTGAAAAAGAAAAGAAAAAAAAGGACCGATCAATTAGACCAAAACGGAATAAAAAGACACTTGAGAATAGCAGTATGTGTGAAACGTAGTCCCTGTCTCCGTCGCCTAAACAAGCGTGGAATGCAGGATCCAAGGCAACTATCATGTACTTGCCGACAAGAATCATGCGCTTGGATCCCGATTTGATCCAATCATGTTGTCTAAAAAAAAATGAAAAAAAAAAAAAAAAAAAAAAAAGAAAAAGTTTTTATATTGGTTGAATAAAGTCACTTTTGGTTCCCTTGTATATGCCAGTGAGTTGATGTAGGATTCAAACCAAGTAGCTCAATCCAATAGGATTAGGTTCATCTTAACGGTGACCTTGAGAAGATATGGGAAACATCGAACACTTGTGAATATTCGCCAACTTCTACATCTATATTCATCTTCTTAATCTTTTCATTGTGATTGTGGTTTGTTAGTTTCCGAGTATTGTGGCTTGTTCGACTATCTAATTAGAGTTTATTTACTAATATATGAATTGAATTTGCAAGGTACCTCCTCCTGTAGTCATTTTGGATTCGTTCATTGATTTGTCACAAATAGACGGAGTTGGAAATATAGGTTTTGTAGGTATATCTCTAGTAAACCTTCACGAGACTATAACTCGTCCACTAGGGACACCTAGGGGTTTAAAGGCTTGTTATTTATGCTAAAATTAACAGTAGCCTCGACGTCACGGAGTTGTATGTATTTGTTTTAGTTTAGTTTTGTTTGATTTGCTCGAGGACTAGCAAAGTCTAAGTGTGGGGGAATTTGATAGGTGTAGAATACACCGTATTTTCTATGAAGAGTTTATGCTTTCTTTGCTATTTTTCATGTGAATTATGTATCTTATGTGTGCTTTTGAGTTTTATAGGTGTTTTGGAGTCATTGGGGCAAAAGGAAGTGGAACTCGCTCAAATCCAAGATTTCTTCTCATCATCTCGAAGAGCACGAAAAGACGACGCCAATGGCGAAAGAGTGGAGTCAATCCGACATCGTATGAAGAATCTGGAAGCATCTGAAGCAAGCAGAAGGTGTCGAAAATTAGAGAACCTCTGTAATCAATAGGCACCCAATCAATTTACTAAGGGCCACCCGCTTCAACTCTACTTCTTATAACTACGAGAGTTGGTCGAGATTTTCATTCGTTCCACCAATCATGAGACCACCTCTCGCACCAAGTCTTTCTCGCCAGCAATCCTTATGTCACGATGGCTCATCGATTAAGGCGAAGGCATTGTGTGTTATATTGAGAACTGGAGAAGATTCGGATATGGTTAGTAGCCGAGACAAGATAGGGATGAAGAAGTTCGTTGCCATTGAAAGTTGGTGTTGCTGCCATTGGTAATTGAGGATTCAAGTCTTTGATTTAGAATGAATGAATGTTTAAGAACTATGGGTTCGTCTCAATTGCGGGAAGGAGATGGATAAAGGGTTAGAGTTCAGCGGAGAAGTCATCTTCTTCATCACCAAAAACTGCACACAAGGTGCTTGACTAAACGCCTGAACAATGGTAGTGACGGGAATGGAGAAGAATGGACAGTCTGCTGTGAAGGAGTTATAGCTGGAAATAGGCGCAACTCAGTGAGTAAAGCTCAAATTGAGCTGTGCTGCTGTGAGATTGAGCCGTAGTGAACTTGGTGTTTAGATGGTTTCGATGGCAATTTCAGGTCAAGGAAAGGAGGAGGAAATAAATCATTGATGGGATTCAACTCGGATGATACTTGGTGAGTCATTAGTAATGGCGCTGCCAATGACGATGGATTAGTCTGTGGTTGATGAGATTTTATTGAGAAGTCACCGGGAAGTGTTGGTTGCCAAGGAGTCTGTGGGCATTGGAGATAGCTGGAATTAACACGGTGGCTCCGAGATGGGGCGGTTACGGCATGTGACAAAGTTGGAAGCAGTCATGGTCTTTGTCAAGGGATGAGTTCAGGAAAGTAATGGATCGATAATGGAACCGAGAGAGGAGAGATATGGCCTCGAGGCGAGAGAGAAGATGTGCAATTGCTCGGACTCATTGCGGAAAGCAAGGAGAGGTGAGGCTCGAGGGTTTGATGGATTCTTTGGGTGAAAATGCTGCTGCAGATTATGCTCGAGGGGTTTGTTGAGTTTGAATTGAGCTACAGATGGTGGTGATGGACCCGAAAGAGGAGTCAGATGAGTGCGGCTGAAGGATGTGTTAGCAAGGTGTGAAGATCAATGAATGGAATGAAGCAAGCGAGATAGAGAGACCGGTGCTAGTATCTTTGTGCGATTCGGGGAGGAAGATGTTTTTGAGATGCAATTTGTTGAGTTGCGAGTACCGTTGGTTGTTCCGGATAGGCGATCTTTGGTGAGGTTGCGAGTTTGAGATGTTGCAGGTCGACCGGTGGTTAAGAATGGAGCATAAGGAATCTGGTAGTTGTAACATGGTATTCTTTGGGTATGAATGTAGGAATTGGAGAATTGCGCTTTTCTTTGAATCACGTCCTCAAAATGGGTAAGCGAAAGTACCCAAGTAAGACTTGCCGCCATGGACTGCTTAGAAAATATCTCGGCACCGTGGTTAAGCCATGGGTTTAACGGAGCGGAAACGCTGCGATCGATGGCATGGTAGATCGAGAAGGAATGAGCTGCGATTTCAGGCGGTGCGATGCAATCTTGGGATTATCGTGGCAAAGTTAGCTAGAGCAGTCTTTGGTTACATTTGTTGGTTATTGTAGCACCTGAGCTATTGGGCTTATGTTAGCTGTGACTGGAGATGGCAGTGAAGCTAGGGATGCTAGAATCAGTTCAAATGTTGGTGGTAGCACTGAATTGAATAGATGGATCTGTGTTGGTGGTGGTTTTGTAGGTGGTGATGAACTGAAATGGAAATGGTGTTTGCTTTATTCAGAATGGCTCGGATTAAAGCCGCAGAATGAACTGAGCCGAGCGGCGTTGAGTGGTGGCGAAGTAGGTTGTGTGTGTGTTGCTAGTGATGATGATGGGAGTCTGTTAAGTGTTGCCATGGGACTTAATGGAGATTCTTGGTGCTGTTGTGCGTGGCGGTTAAATTGAGATCGAATGGTTGACAATGGATGATTTGCGGAGAAGTCGAGCAAAGGATTGATGGTTCGAGGAAGTTTGATTTAGAAAGCACCGATGAGGAGTGTCTTGTTGAAGTGTGTTGATCAAGATGGAGCCGTTGATTTCTTTATTACTGAAAGGGATAAGTGATGCCGGTGACTTTGTTGTTGTTCTCGGAAAAGGTGTAGAGGAATGAAGTTAAAGGTCCGGTGTCATTGAAGTCCTAACCGAAATAAAGGGGATTTGTTGCTACCGTTGATTATGGGGTCCGTGAAGTGCACTCATCATGGAGTTGTTTGAGGCAACGAGAGAATGGAATGGCGAGTTGAACTCGGCAAGGCATTTGGTTTTGAGTGATGTGCTCATTGGTGGTGGTATGCTTGAATTGGACTTACTGGGATTATGAGCCACAAATGGGGATTGAGAAGAAAGGAGCTGGTGCTGTTATAAACTGTGCGAAAACGGGGTGAAAATGGCGCGCCGGTGAGCATAGTTCCGGTAGCCGGATTTCGGAACCGAGAGTGGGGATCGTAATGCTTCAGTGAATCGCGAAGCGGGTTTGAGTTGGATGCAAGATTCGACGGCCGGACATATGAGCTACGAGTCACGCTTTTAGGCGCGTTTTCGCAAGAACAAGATATTGGTTTAGGTGGTATTTTGTGAATGTTTGAATTGCAGAGAAATGGAGTTGAGCTTCTGGGAGTGTGCACTTGCCTGGTGACGTCTTCCAGTACTTCAAGTGATCGGAGATAGTTTCCCGGTGACCGGATTCCGGCGCCGACGACCGGATTCCGGTGATGACGTCAGCAATCCGGCGACCAGTTTTGGACCCAAAAATTCCAGAGACTTATTTTCACACATGGGCTTGGTGGACGAATTTGAGACGGGTTTGGAGAAGACTTGACCTACTTTGGGTATCCTTTTGGGAGAGGCATATAAATAGAACTTTTCTCTAAACCTAGATATATCTCCATTAGGGAGACTTCTACTTGTTGTCTAGGGTTTCACATGATAGTTTTCTTTGCTTTCTATGATGATTTCCAAAAACACAAGTAACTAAGTTTTTATTATTGGTTGAAGATGTAGTTGGATATTGCAACAAGTTATGATTTTTATGAATTAGTTTACTCTAAATATTATCGTTTGATTTCTACGGTTTATAATAATTGCATGATTGATGGATTGCAATATGATTGAATGTTTGTTTAGTTAAGTCTAGAATTGATTGAACTCACATCCATATCTATAGCTATTTTAGGTTTTCATCGAGCGATAACCTTGAATACGAGTAGCATGATATGATTCTAGGTTGTAGTGATACATCCTTGTAATCATATGTAGAAATTGACCTTTGTCCGAATTGTTTTGCGCAATGTATTACAATTGCATTGATTAGCCTATTTACGAAAATTAATGCTCTAGGAATTGAACTTGATTAGCGCAAGGCGTTAGGTTATTCTTTAGGTAGAATTCACATAATGACCACTAATGTGTGTTGATGACTTAGGAAATTATGGAGTATTCTTGCAATAAGGTATTCTATGGCTTTTGATGATAGCGAGATTAAATACGAATTCTATTCATATATTCATAAACTTGTTTACAATTGAAGATGAAACCTTTATCCAATATTTCACATTCTTGATTTGCGTACTTTATTTGCTTTTTGTTTATTTTTATTTACACAATCAGAAATTCTTCCGGGTTACTTATATAGGAAACCATAACAATTTGACAACCTAGACCTCTCTTGTGGGATCGATCCTTTCTTGCCCTTGCTATATTTATATTTTGAGTAGTAAGAAAGTGTAATTATATTTGTGTCGGCTGACCACCGGTCAAATATCATAAAATCCAAGGAGTTTGTTAAAACCAAGGAGTTTTGTTGAAATCAAGGAGGTTCCATGAGATGAGGAAAACATAAAAAACAATAATAATAATAAAATAAGGGAGTGTGGGACCGGCTTGGGCATGGTTGGCCGGTTAGGGCCCGGTTCCGTGAGTTTTCCTTAATTTTATGTATTATTTCATGATTTGATGGAATTTCATAATTTGAAGGAAACATCATGAACTCAAGGAATTTCATGGGACTAAGGAAACATGAAAAAATATAATAATAATAAAATAAGACGTGTGGGGCCAGCCCGGGCATGACCGGCCGGCTATGGCCCGGTCCCACGGGTTTCCCTAATTTTATATTATTTTTCATGGGATCAAGGAAATATCATGAGATTAAGGAGTTTTCATGAGATTAGGGAAATAATAATAAAATAATGAGGAACCATGAGGTGTGGGGCCGGCCGGGATCAAGGCATGGCCGGTTGGCCAATAATCACGGCCCCATAATATTTTCCCTAATTTTATATTATTTCCTCAGTGTGAAGGAAACACCATGAAACTGAGGAGTTTCCTCAAAACGGAGGATATTTGTTCAAATGAAAGGTTTTCATGAGATCAAGGAAAATAATAAAATATGATAAAATATAGAATTTGGGCGTGGGACTGGTCACGGCATGACTGGCCGGCCAGTGAGCCAGTCCCCTAGCGCCTTGACTATTATTTTATTATTTTCTTTCCTATTTGCATAGGTTCATCGCCTCGTCGTATTTTGAAATACTTGTTCGTGCGGTGATTGTTAGTGCATCATCGTTGAGTACACTTACACCATTTTGGTCTGGGCTTACTCAAAGGTAGCTCAGATGCCCGTGTATTGAATATTTATTACTAACCATGGAATTCTGCTAGGAAGAACCATAAATTGAAGTAACGAAATATTATGAAAATATTGAATATTTTCCAGGGATTCAGTTAATGAATCTATTGATTTTGAGAATAATTAATTAATGGCTCTATACTAGTACGATCGTCTAAGAGCATTAATTATTCAGGAATCTAGTGTTATGAGCTTGTTGAAGCGTCATATTTCTTTCATATAGTCAGGGAAAACATTGTTACATCCTGAAGACGTTATTGCTCTAGCAGGCAAGCTATCTAGGAGCCGTCTAATCTTTCGATTCTATGTAAGTAGTTCTTGAAATTGCTCAGTATTCATGAGATATGCCGTTGCCTCACTCGGGCGAGACTATATATTCATATATACTCCGAGAGACAAGTATTCTCGCCCGAGAGATTCTTATGGCATGAGCTTTCATGCTTTCGATAAGAGACATGAGCCTCAATATTCGTCTGATTGCTGGATCAGGAATACTTATAATTATGGGTTTACGATTTTAGCCTTTGTCGAAAATCCACCATCTACATTAAGTCCCCGCTTAGTGAGGGACAAATCATGTTCCTCGGTGAGGACCGGAATAGTGATTTTTCTGGCCACAAACAATATAAGTAATTGAACTTAGTCATTTAGATGAGACCTTACCGGATTTTTGATAGTACGAGCAAACCACGACTTGAATGAAGATTCCAGTGGCATGATAGAGCATCGCTTAATGAGCATAAATTGGTGTTGAACCGCTGATTTTGATGACGGGACCTTGGTCGTTTAGGATTCGCGGGCCGGGCCCAATAAGGAAATCCTTAGAAATTAGGTTTTGGAAATAAAATTTGATATAAAAGGAATTAATCCCTTTTTTTTTTAATTTCCCATGACCAGTATCTTCATCACCTCTCCATCACCTTCACGCCAGCAACAGGAAGAGAGAAAAATTTTGTCGGAGCACCACCATCCGCCGTCGTCGTCCGATCACCGTCGGGCCAGTTTCCGGCCGGCGCCGACCAGGTGCGGATTTTTTTTTTTGTTTGCTGATGTTTACATGAGTTTCATGAAGTTATCATGTTGAAATCATATATTTGTGTATGAGTAGGATTTTTGTCAAAAAACCCTTGTTTTTGAAAACGTATGTTCGTTCGATCGTTAGTTTCGAAAACTAATAATAATCCCTGATTTAGGAGGGATTTTTATTTATATATGAAGATTTAGGTCCAGTGATAAAACTAAGTTTATGAGCTTTCATGTGAACCAAAGTTTTATCATGAAAAGGTGAATTTTCACAAAACCGAAATAAACCCTCGTTTTAAAGAATGACGATGATACAAAGAAAGAGTTTTTTTTATTATGTATGAACTTGTGTCCAGTGATAAAATTTTGTTTATGAGCTTTCATGTAAATCAAAACTTTATCTTATAATGATGTGAGCTTTCACAGAACTGAAATAAACCTTCGTTTCAAAGAAAGACGATCGTACGAAGGAAAAAAAAATTATAAAACCATGGCCTGTTCATGGATATGTATTTTTTATGAAACCGTGGAATGTCCCACGGATTTTATTTCATGAGCTTTACTTACCTCAAAACATTTTTTTTTATTTACGTGAATTAATCACGTTATATATATATATTTTTTTATATATATAAATATAAATCAAAACTTGAGTTTTGTGTATTCTTTGTAAGTAAACAATTATTTATGATGAAATAATGTTTTAGTTTTCATAATTCCATGGTGAATGCTTACGCAGTAGAAATATTATGATTTTATGAAAATGCGAGTTTATGCTCGTCTTTTGTAGATTTGAAGAAACGAGCAAGTTTTGAAGTGTTAACTTTTGCATTACAATCGCAAGTAGAATCGTAAAAAGGTAAGAGTTGAGAATTACCATTTTGTAGACGTTTACATCTTGTATGAATGGTATACTGAAGCGAAGTATTGTGTGTACGTTACAGCTACTTTACAAGAATGTCTGATTCTCAAGTCAATGATGCTTCCAGAGATGATATGTGTGTGGACAATGATGCTTCCAGGGAAGATTGACACATAGACAATGATGCCTCTAGGGATGATTCATGCATGGATGAGACTTCCATTGGCGAAGATGAAACTCCTGGAATCAAGAACGTTCCGAACATAGAGGATTCATTCTTCATAGATCAAGGGCCCGAAAAGCGTCTCAAAACTCCAGCATTTCGTCTTCTGATAAATTCCAGAGAGGTTACTCAGAAAAAATTGGTGACTCCTCAGGCAGCTATTCGGTTCTGTCTCGAAAGAGGATATTTTTCTGCATCAATCATTGAATTCAAGCTTTCTCGACGGCCCTTGGAAAAGTTTTACTGGATGGGCGAGGTACATCTTCAGGTTTTCCTCGTGTTCGAGCTAAGTTGCATGGCGCACAGTAATACGAGCTATTCAAGCTTACGGAGATTTATTCATTTTTCATGATGCGCGAGGTATTGTAGCTTTACTTGCTCGATGGTGTATTCCAACTCACTTTTTCATATGCATATGGGGAGAGTTTACCATTACTTTAGAAGATGTAGTTGCTTTGTTGCATCTTACAATCACGTGCAATCTTCCTGAAAATCTTTCTTCACCAGAGGAAGTTGCAATCTCTAACATCTTGAAAACCATGATGGAGGAGATTAATAAAGCATCAGGCAGCAAAGGTTGTTATGCTCATTGGTTAATACACTGGCGTCCAAGAGATACTCCTCACGGAGTGGCACATTGACGATGCGTTATCTATTGCTTGCTTTCTTGTGTTTATGGCTGTCCAGAGACATATTTGAAGATGCTAGAAACTTGTTGAAGCCGTCCGTGATTCCTTTTGCGATTAAGATGGCTCAGGGCGAGCAACTCCCAATTGGTAGCTTGTTCCTGGGTTCTTTGTATTCTAACTTGGACTCCTTGATCATGGACTCTAGTGTCTCGAACGGTTTTATGAAGATTGAATGTTACGCTAATACAATGTTTCTTCAAGCTTTGATGTGGGAGCACTTCAAGAATTATGCACCTATTACACGTACCATTTTGCAAGGATTGAATCTTGTGCTCGTCATGTTTTCTCGAGAGAAAATTAATGCCGGGATCATGCGGTCTACAAAGCAACCTCGACTGAAGACTCGTTTTGTTGATGTTCTGGATTGTGAATCTGAATTCAACTTCTGCCCATGGGTATTAGTTCCCCCTTACATCTCTCAGTTGAGAACTTTTAATGATGAAGATAGCATGACTTTGAAATCTGGTGCTGATTTGGACGACGGTGAGAGAGCTTTTATGCTAAGTTGTACTCCCTATTATCTAATATCCATAATGCATGGTGAATTATCAGTGGAAGAATATAATATTGATAGGGCGGCTCGGAAAATGGGTATGGATCAGTGTGTTCCGACTTTCCGAAGAAGAAAACCCTCAGTTGATCAGCTTATGACCCGTCTGGACCGCACACATGTGGAAGGAAGCAAATTCTCAGTTCCCCACTCGAAAGAGTTTCATATGTAACTCCGGGTTACATAGACTTTTGGGATCAACAACTCAAGCGCTTATCTGATTTTGTAAGAGTTAATCAACCCTTAGTGAAGGAGCCCCTTCTCCGAGATGATTGCTACTCGACCAAGATGAAGCTTATTTCCAGTAGTGACAAACGGAAAACATCTCCTTGATGTTCGCAAGTAAG
>JAJJWW010000793.1:0-49557 GCA_023531295.1 Papaver armeniacum | reverse complement strand
AAGCAAAGACTTGTTTGGAGTAAGCAAAAGTACGACTGACTATGGATGTACACACTGGGCCCATGGACGAAAATTGACGATGTACAAATTATCGAGAAATCATCTGTGTTTGAGCCACTCTTCTGGGTGCCTATTCACCACAGAAGTATTCTCGAACCACCACAAGACTTTGGGAAGTGAAACCAACTATTTAGAGTGTATTTTTCAAAATGCCCCCATAGCCACGCCCGGAGAAAAGCAACGTGAACATACGAGTCCACTTTCATGTAACTGCTAGCACGATGTCCACAGCCTGCACGCATCCAAGTATGTGTACAGAGCCGCTTAAACAATGACAATGGGGAGAACGACTCCTTTCACCAATTTTATACCAAATTTTATGAGTTCTCGCCTTATCTCCTTCTCTCTACCAGAGCCATCATCAAAATATCCCGAGATAACCAAGAGCCAAGAATGCCACGACGGAAGTGTACTATTCTTTTGATCCGTGCCAGCCTCTCATCAAAACCATTGAGACACCCACCACCGATAAACACTTCATCTCGCTTCCTTTTTCAACAAAACCTTTTCGACTTTGCAAACTGTATGATACGATTTTTTCTTCACTATCCTGACACTTGATGTTGAGGTTTCATGTTATGGAAGATTCAGCAGAATGGCCACACTTTCTAAGGATATGGTCATTTCTCCCCACCCGCATATAGCCAGCGAGTATCTCGGACACCACCGAGATGAAAGCAACCAAACCCGATGTCTTTCATGATTTGGAAGTGATGCGGTGGTTACGACAAAGATCAATGATTTGCGCCTCGTTAAACTAGCCTTACACAATCTCGACTTATCATAAATCGTATCCACTTATCAAAGGAACGCAACGGACTTTACTGAGATCTTGAAATCAACAAGATAGGCGGAATACTTTTTCCTCCTCAAGACAAAACCATATTACGTTCCTGACGAACCAACCGATCCTCCTCATTTTCCGGACTACCAAGAATCGGACATGCTTTTAAGATGACTTCTCCCGCAGTAAACTATCGCGAAGAACTCATCACCCGTGGTTTGGCCTCGAATCGCCGAATGCCTTTCGCATAACAGATTGTTGACATCATAACGAAATTACAGGCCGTTTTCACCTCCGAGATAACTACAACAATACGAGGGAGATTATTACGTAAAGTGCAAGGAAATTATTTCATCGTATACAAGAGAGCCATCCGACGCAAAACAATTTGTTTCAAAGTCATTTCTGCATGCTAAGAAATGGGGACTCGACGATTTCAGATCACCGCTTCATGCAGCTCGGAAATTTATACTCCAACCAAATAGGCACGCCCCACCAAAAGAAATCATACACACGGCTACATCGTAAAAGGGGGAAACTCCTAAAATCTAGTTCTTTTACTGAAGGAATGACAATCCTCGTGCGCACCTACTTCGCATACAATAATTAAGGCAACCATCATCACTACAACATTCATACCTAAATTTTATTGCTACAAGTTCGAGCAAGCATACCTACGGCTAGTGTTCACACCAACAATATTTCTACAAGTTCATGAAAAGTACGCCTATATCTAGGTTTATACCAACGCAAAAGAAAAGAGAAAACAAGTTAAAGAAGAAGTATTGGAAGGCATACCCGGATTCGCTTTGTCCGCTTTTTCTTTATCATACCACCTACCGGGATAAAATAAATAGTCATGAAACAAAAAGGAGAGAGGCCGGTCTTTTTTATATGTGTGGTACTTGGGAGTTTGAACAAAGAAAGGATTTCGTTTGAGCTAAGTAAGAAAAGAGGCAACTTGGTCCCGCGAAGACAAAGTTTCCTTTCCAAGACCGCTCCGCTCCATTGCCTTGGCTCCTACATGCCAAGCCGTCCGCCATGCTTTTGCTCCCCTCCAAGACTGCCAGCCATTGCCTCGCCCCACCTGCCAAGCTGTCCGTACATGTTTTTCCTTCAAGCCGTCCTCCATGCTTTGCCTTTCCAAGACCTCGCCATGCCTTGGCCTCATGTACCAAAGCCGCCGCACGCTTTGCCTCTCCAAGCCATCGGGCCGCATGCTTTGCCTCTCCAAGCCATCCGCGCTAACACATCATCATCGATTTTCCCTACCCAATCAAGGCGATGTATGGGCTGACCAAGCCGTAATTTTCTGGCTCGCCACTCCACGCATCCCCGCACAATTTATGCAAGGCCACCAATACGGAAATACAAACTCTCTTTGCCTCTCGAAAAGGTTAGTCGTACTATCCTAATCATCTTTCATAACTTTGTTTCGATTTTTTTTGTCCTACCGTCACCATCTTATGCTTACCTACGCAACGAGGCCCCCGTTCCGATCTAGCAGGGACTTAATGTTGATGGTGGTTTTTAGCTTAGGGTTAAAATCAGAAACCTTACATCCGGCATGACGTCTATTATGACCATTAGCACATTTATCGAATCGATAAGCATGCTTACGTAAATTACCGTTGTACCTTTTTTCTTTTTATGTGTCATGTTCCACAGCAGAACCCTTAACATTAATTGACATCACCTGTAAAACCCTAAATTCTCATGCTACCGCCAAGGCATGCCAACCATGCCAGACGCACCACCAATGCCGATGGCAACCGTACAGCACATCTCCGCTACTTAAGGCATGCCAACCATGCTACCTTTCCACTGTGCCAATGGCAAACCGTACAGACCACATCTCCGCGCCAAACGCACATTTCCTGGCTCCTAGCTATACTAGACGCAACCATGTGCTAAAACGGCATGCCAAGCCCATGGCCCTACCTCGCCAAGCCAAATGCACCTAGCCATGCTAGCCGAACCATGTGCCAAACGGCATGCCAAGCCCTTGGCCCCACCATGCCAAAATGCATCTAGCCATGCTAGCCGAACCATGTGCCAAACGGCATGCCAAGCCCTTGGTCCCACCATGCCAAACGCACCTTGCCCTAACCACGTTAGCCGCGCCACCATGCCGGCCTTTCCTATGCGGCTACTAAAACGAAGGCGTGCGACAATCAACGGTCGCCCTTCAGTCCCAGGATCGAATCCTAGCCATCCAAGGTTACCAAACAACGCATGGTAACCTTTGGCCCGATACCCTAGTTTGGCCACGCCCAAACCGCGCCAAGGCATGCCAACCTAGACGTGCCACCATTCTGGCCTTCCCTATGCGTCTACTAAAACGAAGGCGTGCGACGATCAATCTGCCGCCCCTTCAATCCCGTGATCGAATCCCTAGCCATCCAAGGTTACCGGACAACGGATGGTAACCTTTGGCCCGAAACCTAGTTTGGCCACGCCTGAAATCAGCGCAAGGCATGCCATGACAATGGCATGCCAACCTAGCCGTGCCACCATGATGGCCTTCCCTGCGGATACTAAAAAAATGCGTATGCGACAATCAACGGTTGCCCTTCAATCCTGTGGATCGATCTGCCATCCAAGGTTACAGGACAACGCATGGTAACCTTTTGGCCCTCAAACCCTAGTTTGGCCACTCCCAAATCAGCGCCAAGGCATGCCGGGACAAGGGCATGCCAACCTATCCGCGCCACCATGCTGGCGTTCCTATGCGGCTACTAAAACGAGGCGTGCGACAATCGAACAGCCTCCCTTCAATCCCGGGATCGAAGCCTATCCATCCAAGGTTACCGGACAACGCATGGTAACCTTTGGCCCAAATCCCTAGTTTGGCCACGCCCAAACCGCGCCAAGGCATGCCATGCCAACTAGCCGCACCACCATGTTGGCCTTCCTATGCGGCTACTAAAAACGCATATGTGCGACAATCAGCGGTCGCCCTTAATCACAGGATCGAATCCTAGCAATCCAAAGGTTACCAGACAACGCATGTTAACCTTTGGCCCGAAACCCTAGTTTGGACACGCCAAACTGCGCCAAGGCATGCCATGCCAACAATGTGCCAACCCTAGCCGCTCCACCATGATGGCCTTCCCTGTCCCGCTACTAAAACGAATGCGTGTGATAATCAACTTACCGCCCTTCAATCCAGGATCTAATCCTAGCCATCCAAGGTTACCATACAATGCATGGTAACCTTTGGCGAGAACCCTAGTTTGGCCACGCCCAAACCGCGCCAAGGCATGCCATGCCAATCGGTATGCCAACCTAGCCGCGCCACCATGCTGGCCTTCCTGTGCGGCTACTAAAGCGAATGCGTGTGACAATCAATCGGTCGCCCCTTCAATCCTGTGATCGAATCCTAGCCATCCAAGGTTACCCGTGACAACGCATGGTAACATTTGGCCCGAAACCCCTAGTTTGGCCACGCCTAAACAAGGCCAAGGCATGTCATGCCAATGGCATGCCAACTTAACAACACCATGCTGGCCTTCCCTATGCGGCTACTAAAACGAAGGCATGCGACAATCAATCTGGCTCTTGAATCCCGAGATCGAATCCTAGCCATTCAAGGTTACAAGACAATGCATGGTAACCTTTGGCCCGAAACCCTAGTTTGTACGCCAAACCGCGCAAGGCATGCCATGCCACCGGCATCAACCTAGCCGCCACCATGCTGGCCTTCCCTATGCGATTACTAAATGAAGGTGTCACGACAATCAACGGCCGCACTTCAATCCCCGAGGATCGAATCCTAGCCATCCAAGGTTACGGACAATGCATGGTAACCTTTGGCCCGAACCCTAGTTTGGCACGCCCAAACCATGACATGCCAACGGCATGCCAACCTAGCCGCGCTTCGCCATGATGGCCTTCCCTATGCGGCTACTATTAAAACGAAGGCGTCGACAATCAATGTCGCCCTTCAATCCCAGATCGAATCCCTAGCTATCCAAGGTTACCAGGCAACGATGGTAACCTTTGGTCCAAAACCCAAGGCATGCCATGCCAATGGCATGCCAACCTAGCCGCGCCACCATGCTGGCCTTCCCTTTGGCGGCTACTAAAAACAAAGGCGTACGACAATCAACGGTCGCCCTTCAATCCCAAGGATCGAATCCTAGCCATCCAAGGTTACCAGATAATGCATGGTAACCTTTGGCCCCGAAACCTCAGTTTGGCCACGCCCAAATCGCGCCAAGGCATGCCATGCCAGCGACATGCCAACCTAGCCGCGCCACCATGCTGGCCTTCCCCTATGCGGCTACTAAACCGAAGGCGTGCGAAATCAACTGCCGCCCTTCAATCCCAGGATCGACCTAGGCCATCCAAGGTTACCAGACAACACGGGGTAACCTTTGGCCCAACCTAGTTTGGCTATGCCAAACCATGCCAAGACATTCCATGCCAATAGCATGCCAACCTTGCCCGCGCCACCATGCTGGCCTTCCCTATGTGGCCAAAAAACGAAAGCATGCGACGATCAACGGCTACCTTTCTTCCCGAGATGCAAAATCTCGATCAAGCCGAAGGTCACCAGCGACTGTGTCTCCCAAGCTCGACTTTCCATGCAATAAAAATATGTTACATGTTTTCCACGAAAACATTCGAGACATCAACACATATCACAAATGGGGATCCTCTTTGGGTAATGGTTTGGCGGTTTACACATAGCCATGCTGCGTACCTACACCTGTCTATAAGGAAGTGTCATAAGGATGAGGCGGTTAGTAAATACGGGGAGTAATGGTGAAACGCTCCTTTTTATGGAAAATCAATTCCATCGTTAACGGTTACCACCTCATCCCATTTACTCACCCATTTACCATTCCTTAATGAGACCGTCACGTTTCACTTCGACTTCTATAAATAGGTCTTACCTATTTCCACCGAACAACAAATTCGATCAGAGCATACAACACTCGAAAATATTTTGCTAGCTTTCCATCCGTTAGCTTTCCATTTTCCGATACAAGTCGTAGAAACAACTACTCTTCCGAATCAACTTTGGTCTCAACACTTTCGCCGCTTCCTCCCAAACCAACCCGTTCTCCTTCACTTTGTGACCGAAGCAAGTCCGGAACGGCCATTTCTTGGTTCATGACGGATTTGTACATGATTGATCTCTCGAATCTAAAGTACTCACGCAAGTACATTGTTTAGGGTTTAAATTCGCTTCTCACCCACACACCAAATTACTGAAATCAGCAGAAACCATTTTCACCCACAAACACCAGGGTACCTTTTTTTTATACATGTGTCATGTTCCACGACAGAACCCTTAGTATTAACTGACATCACCTCTGTATACACCTAACCCTAATTCTCCCACCATGCCAGCCACGTCTCTGAGCCAAGATATGCCAACCATGCCAGCCCTTTCCACCGTGCCAATGGCAAACCATGACATCCACGTCTCGCTCGCGCCAAGGAATGCCAACCATGCCAGCCACACCATTGTGCCAATGGCAACCATGCCAGCCACGCCTCTCGTGCCAAGGCATGCCAACCATGCCGGCCGCACCACCGTTCCACCGCAAACCATGCCAGCCTACGTATCTCGCGCCAAGGCATCCCAACTATGCCCGCCGCTCCACCGCTCCAATGGCAACCATGCCGCCTACTTCCATGCCAAAACGAAGGGTTGCAATAATCAATGGCTACCCTTCTCTTCGAGATACATATCTCGACCATCCAAGTTCGCCACCTAACGCACGGCAACATGCGCCCAAGGCCAAACACCACGGTTTGCACCAAACCCTAGTTTTCGTCGCGCCTATACCATGCCACTCTCCTTCACGTCATTGATCTGCAAAACGAAGGGTTGCAACGATCAACGACCACCCTTCCATCTAATATGAAGATCTTAGCCATCCAAAGTCACCACCGATGCATGGAAACCTCGCGCCAAATCCAAAATACAAGGTTTGCGGCTAAACCCTAATTTGGCCTCGCCTACTCTTTGACAAGGCCATAACTCAACGCTGGCTACTACAAACGAAGGGTTGCAATAATCAACGACTAACCTTCTCTTTGAGATGCATATCTCGACCACACAAGTTCTCCACCCGACGCATGGCAACTTGCGCCCAAATCCAAAACACACTGGTTTGCACCTAAACCCCTAATTTGGCCGCGCTAACTCTTTGACAAGGCCATGACTCAACACATGCCGCTAAAACAAGGGTTGCAATAATCAACGGATACCCTTCTCTTTGAGATGCAGATCTCGACCACACAAGTTCGCCACCGACGATGGCAACTTGCGCCCAAAGCCAAAACACACCTGGTTTGCACCTAAACCCTAATTTGGCCGCGCCTACTCCATGACAAAGCCATGCCTAATGCTGGGCTGCTAAAACGAAGGGTTGCAATAATCAACGGCTACCCTTCTCTTTAGATGCAGATCTCGACCACACAAGTTCGCCACCCGACGCATGGCAATCTCACGTCCCAAAGCCAAAACACACGGTTTGCACCTAAACCCTAATTTGGCCGGGCCTACTCTATGGCAAAGCCATGCTCAACATTGGCTGCTAAAACGGAGGGTTGCAATAATCAACGGCTATCCTTCCCTCTGAGATGCGGATCTCGACCGTTCAAGTTCGCCACCTAACTTACGGCCCAAGCCAAAACATCACGGTTTGCATCTAAACCCCAAATTTGGCTGCCTATTCTTTGGAAAAGCCATGTCGACTCTACCATGGACACTGGCATGCCACCATGCCACACGTAACACCTTGCTACACGTTTTCCCATGAAAACACTCGAGACATCTAACATATGTCACAAACTGGGGGATGCTCATAAATGGTATTTGTTTGGCGGTTTACAGCGTGTGGCGTACACTACGCCTGTTACATGAAAGTGTCATAAGAATGAGCTCTGTTATTAAATACAAGGAATAATGGTGAAACACTTCTTTCATTATGGAACATCAATTCCGTGCGTTACCATTTATCACCTCCTTCCACTTTAATCACCGTTTCCATTTTCTACGAGACCAGTAGTACGTTATGTTACGACTTATATAAATAGGTATTACCTATTTCCACCAAAAACAAGTTTTGGTCAGGAGCATACAACACTCAGAAACCACTTGCTAGCTTTCCCATATGTTAGCTTTCACTTTCTGATAAAGTCAAATAACTACTCTTCCAGAATCAACTATTCTGGTCTCAACACTTTCTTCGCTTCCTTCCCTAAACCAACCCTTCTCCTTCACTTTGTGACCGAAGCAAGTCCGAAACTAGTCATTTCTTAGTTTAGGCCAGATTTGTACGGATTGATCTCTCGAATCTAAAGTACTCCCTTGCAAAGTACATTGTTTAGACTCGCCACCCACTCACGCCGAAATTACCGAAATCAGCAGAAATCGTTTTCACCCTCAAACAATTGTCCTCAATGCAATTGAATCGTCCTAAGTAAAATCAATGTGGGAAATCCTAATATGATATGCAAAAGAATAAAACTAAAAACAAAAGGATAGAAAATACAAAACATATGGGTTTCCTCCCATGCATCGCTTAGTTTAACGTCCTCACCCGACCTTCTCAATTTATTGGCCATACACCAATAATCCAAAATCTTAGTCCTCCCGAAAATAATCTGCAATTATAATAACAAACTTTCACAAAAACATTAGCACAAGATATAAATATTAAAGCTATCAATTTATTGAAGTTTTCCTACACTTAGTCCTTTCTACACTCGGAAGTGGATAAAGAACATAAAACATGGGTACTTCAAAAGTTTCTTCAAAGATGGCGAACCTGCAAACTATTAGAATCAAACACATCATGGTGGATACTTAGAAGCAAAATAATCCGTTAAAACTTTGGAAGCACGCAACTCCAATCCTAAGTGAGGTACTTTCCTAAAAGTCGGGTTAATAACTCTTTGAGAAGCTACTTCAATTGGATGGAAAGGATCAATAGATATAGAATTACGTAAAGGATTAGACAAACCTTGTTCGAGATCCTCATCATTTATCTCTATTGAATTATTTACCTCAAGTATATCGTGGTCCTCTATCGAACTCCTTAAAATCGCTTCAACCGAAATCTCAAAGATCATTATATTCCTTGACAAGCTCAATTGGGTCTTCCACAAATTCAATCAATTTGGTTTCATTCTCAATCTCTATCTCTTCAACAACCTCGTCATCGAAATCTAATCCTCTTTCCTAGGAAGTCTAGTTCATTGGTGCAAATCTTAAAATCATTCTTTGAGTATCGTTACACCATTTATAACAACGGTTATGTCATATCCATTCTCCTCCTTTTGAATAGGCGAAAGTGATCATTATAATGATCCAGAGTTGGAATAACTTTACCATTATTGTACGTACTTTCTAAAGGTTGCTCATCTTCATCGAATCTTCATCAACCTCATAATCTTCACTATCCCAACGATATCGGAATTCCATTTTTATGGCCCTTTCAATTTCTTGAAGAGTCTCCTCCGATGCTCCATCTTCTTCCCATTTATTGTATTTCTTATAAAGTTTTCTCGATGTTTACACGTTTTCTATCATTACTCACAATAGATACCTAGACCGCAACTCTTCCCTTTGAATAGGTGAAATATGAGCAATATGAGTGGGTTTGGTTACACTATCATAAGTTTTGAGTTCAAACTCTCTCGTCATCTCGCACATTACTAGAAAACAATTGATCGTAAACATAACTATCCTTCCATCCTTGTGATTTTTCACTTACATGCCCGTCATAAGGTTGTTGACATGTATGAGAATATCCATAAGGTTCCGTGGGATATTGATCGTAGCCAAAAGATTGGTTTTGATTATACCCATAGGATGGTTGGTAGTTGTTATGAGATTGAAATCCATATTGATTACCATCACATATATCTCGATCTTGTACTCCGTGCATGTTATTTCCGTAAGGAAACATGACGACTCACAAGAAAGAGAAAATCAAAACTAAAACAAGCTAAACAAATAACAAATCAATTAGCAATCGAAGCCCCTAAGAAATGGCGCCTAAAATTTGATGCGTGTCGTAACCACAACAAAAATTAATCAAGATATTTCTCACTAATTAACTGGTAACATAGCGGTAGTAAGGATCGTTCCCACGAGAGTCGTGTAATTGATATGTTATTTAGATAGCAAAATAAGATAAAACAAAGGGGGATTGGTTTATGAAATAAATAAAAAGAATAAAAAGAGAATAAGATAAAAGGTATGATCAAGGAGTCCTTCTCCGTTACCAAACATTGACTCAATAGTATACTTATCTATCTTCGTTAGAACCATTCATCACCAATTGTAGGAAAGCAGCCGAGCAAGTGTTATCCCCAAAGTTCCTCTTGTAATCGAATACCAAGCGCTCGCATATCAAATTCTATCCAACCGAACCACCAAGTAGTAGCACACTAAGGTGTAACCCAGCTTTAAGCTTTAAGTTATATGAACTTAGGTTGATCCTATCATTTAGACTTTAGCGCAAGGTCCACTTACTAGTGTTGTCTTCACACATGATTGCTCCACGTAATCCCTCCACGAGGTCTCACGTTCTCTACTTGTGTAAGGATTATTCAACAATTACACGGATATCCTATCCCTTTACTAGCAATAATATGATCAATAGATTAATCCAGTGTGCACTCCAAACAATCTAATTACTCAATCATAAACCCTAGAAATAGTGAAAACAAACAATAATGATAAGAACTCCGTATAGATTTATATTACTAATAAAGCTTCACGCTAGCACATTGAATTCATCCTCAATCAACAAAAGTTTAGCTTCTCATGATTACAAATTACCTTGCTTCCCAAAGGGGTAAACCCTAGAATATTTATGAAGGACAAAGTATAACTGAGATGTTGAGATATATCTTACTTTTAGGTTAAGAAGTCTCTTAAATAGTCTCCAAATTGTAGTCACATTCCGTGCTCAAAATCTCGTGTAAAATAAAATAGTAACTAGCCAAAACCTTGCCAAATCCGTGCAAGTTCTCATAGCCTACGCTAAAAACTTTTCATGGGCTCGGAAATGAACAACAATTAGTCCGTCCTAAATCAATCTCTCCTTCATTTGGTTTGTCTGTCTTCCCAAACTCACACTTATTTTCGCCTTCCCTTCTACGGCCAAGACTTTCCTACCGCAAGTTGTACCGTTAACTTTATCAAGTTGTTCTTCTTTTCTTCTACGTCCGGGACTTCCGCACGTAACTTCTCCCGTAAATTTTATTATATATTTCCTTCTTTCCAACAAATTCCCATACAACTCTCACTTTCCATTGGGAAAAAATATCGTTTGGTCCTTTTTTAGGTGGGCCCATGTCTGTTTAGTCCTTTGGTCAAACGCTTTTACTGTTTGGGCCATAATTATTTAAAAATATTTAAATAGACAAAACTACCCTTTCATGTTACATTTTTTTTGTAGGAGTTCTTCCGTGCTAAAAATGTGACTTCATTTCAGGAATGAAGTCCATACAAAAAGCTAAAAAATGTGACTTCATTCCCAAGTGAATGAAGTCCATACAAAAAGCTAAAAAAAAATAGACTTCATTCCCGTGGAATGAAGTCCATACAAAAGCTAAAAAGATTTCATTCCCGGAATGAAGTCCATACAAAAACCTAAAAAATGACTTCATTCCTTGAATGAAGTCCATACAAAAGCTAAAAAAAGCACTTCATTCCCGGGAATGAAGTCGATACAAAAGCTAAAAAATGGACTTCATTCCCGTGAATGAAGTCCATACAAAAGCTAAAAAATCAAAAAAGAAAAAAACATTCAAACACCAAAGACAAATCATCATCATCTTCATCGCCTTTCTTTTCTTCATCGTCTTCATCGCCATCGCTCTTTCTTTTCCTCTCAAATCATCATCTTCATCTTCATCATCTCAAATCATCATCTTTCTTCATCTTCGTCATCATCATCTTCATCGCCTTTTCTTCATCTTCAACATTCAAATCATCATCTTCATCGTCTTTCTTCATCTTCTTCTTCTTCTTCATCAATAACGACATCAAAAAACAACAACATATCCATGAAAAATCGTCGTCATCGTTTTCTTCTTCTTCTTCATCAACAACAACAACAAAACAAGAGCGTAAAGAAAAACAAAAAAGAAAAAGAGAAAAACTAGATCTCGAAAACATGTGGAGAGAGAAAGTAACTCGAAAATAAAGATATTTTTTAGGGTTTTTGTCTATATATGTGGTCCCAAAAGGGTATTTCGCCACCACACAATGAAAATTACATCATCCATGACATCACCCTAGGACTAAACCATAATTTCTAGGACCAAACTATAATATATTTTCCCAAATAGGACCAAATGGACACATGACCGAGTCAACCTGGACTAGACTCTCTCTAATATATATTATTCCTAGGACCTAAATGGTATTTCCTACCTTTCCATTCTCCGGCCTCCCATTCGAAATAAAGCATCAACACCTTCATTGACTTGGACTTAGACAACCTAACTCGTAATCACCCGCATCATTCTCCGTTATCGAGCATAGCACCTTCCCGTATTGTTCTCGAACTATTCTCCATCAATCAAAAGCAAGCAGCTAGCTCACCGTCATGATCGAATTCACAACGAACTCTATCACGCGCAACCTCGAGCATCATCATCTTTCTATACCGGCAGCAAACCACTTCTCTCGCATCTCTCTCGTGCAACAACCATTCATTTCTCCGCCTAAATAAAACCCGAGCATCACTGCCAAGACCTTCAAAGACAACCAATAACTCGGTCATCATCGATCTTTGTCCAACAAATGAGCTCCATCACATCATCTATCGAGCTCCATGATCTTCTCCTTACTCGGCCAAGATTTCCATACCATCACAGACTCTTCCTTCTACTCGATCAACCAACAACCTCCCTACAGCAAACTCCATCCCATGTTCTCCTCGCTGTCCATCTTCTTAACCGAGAACTACCAAAACTCACAAAGACCATCCCCCGACCCTTCCATCATCGAATCACCTCGGCATCACCGTGAACAATGGCAGCTCGAGTTACGTTTTTGCCTCATTTCTTCCATCTTTACTCGGCATTGGTCAGTAGCCAACATTCTCGGTCAAACACTGTCCATTGGCCCGTTCTCATACCCTCTCGCTCGGCGATAATGGCAGCTTGTTTGAACTTCTTATCTATCAAAACCCATCGGAGCTTCATATATACCGAACCCGGAAAAAACTGCTTCGTGATAATAAAAAAAAGATAAAGTGCCTTGATCAATAATGGAGGTGCCTTTAACCTTTCCAACTTCATTCTTGGTAAGCACGTCGGTTCTGGGAACTGACAAGCCTAATTTTTATTTCGCCTATATCTTCTTCATATGATGTCGGAATGAATTCATTCTTTTTCGCCATTTGCTTCGTTTTTCGCCTCTTCGAGCTGATAGCAAGCACTCCTTCTCAGACGAGTTTCACTTGATCTTAGCCCTTTCTCCACTTGTAGACTTCACTTTTAGCCCTTTTCACTTCTTTTCGGATGATTCACCTAACAAAACATAAATAAAAGAAAAAAAAAGAGTAATATACAATAATTCGAAAAGAATATATAGCAATTACTAGCAAGATATATGCAAAATATGCACTTAAATATATCTATGAAGATATAAAGTTTGATCTAAGGGCTAAAAACGTGCTAGCTTATACAGCTATCCCACACTGTTGTGCGGGGTAGCACTGGCCGTCTTCATGAAGCTCTTTTGATTATTCTTAGAAACAGGTGCATTTCATGTTGAAAAAGTTGAGATATTCTTCTTTAGGTTATTAACCATATCGAAAAAGTATGGTTTTTCACGAGCCTTTGCGAGATAGTTGGATGCATCCTTACATGCTCCTTTAAAGTGTTTGATGATATAATAGTCAGGGCATATACCACTTGGATGTCTTTCATAAAAAAAAAAAATCCACTTAGAGAGACTAGCATTGGTGGTTTCTTTTACACCTCTTCTTAAAGGATTGATGATGTCAATGTTAACACAAACCTTCATGGATCACTACCAACAGCACAATATCTTTTGGTTCAATAGCAACCACGACCCATTATTTCTCCCATTTTTTTGACAGCATGAACGCTCATATGTTCGGGTAAATATATTTCAACTAAATCTAGAATTGTTGGAAACCCCACCGTGCTTCAGATAAACCACTTCAGGAATGAAATCATGGACCACCGTAAGTTTCTTATTGATACTAGGACGCTCTTCAATGACTCTGTTTGAGGTATTCCCACTTGATGAATTCAAAATAAAGAGATTAGGTTCAATATCAACTATCTTGAGTTCTTCATGGGTCATGAATGGCCATGTGAACTGGATAAAATTTTCAACCAAATCAAGAATCATCTTTCCTTCAATAATTACTTTGCACGGAAACAAGCTTCCCACTTTATTTTTCTTCTTCGGGATTGTTGGTAGTATCAAAGTATTAAAAGTTATGGCCTCATATTTATCTCCTAGATCGAGAGTAGCTTTCTTAAACTTGTTAGCCAAGTTGCCAACTTTTTTTTTTTATCAATACCAAGTTGCCAACATGCATATCACCTTCGCTTCCATTGCTAGCACTAAAATATTTTTAGGATTTTTACTATTGATGTATAGGGTAGGCAAAGCCGATGATATTAAGGTTATACTTAAAGAGGTTACCATTCGAGATATTTCTACCTAAATTTGGGATATTCGTTGTATGCTTACAACAAATTAACACACAAAAATGATAAACGGGAGGATAAAATGGAATTAGTAACTCTTAAATCAAAGATTCGGGCCTTATTTTGAGTGATGAGCGCATCCATTAGGGTTTTTCTTAATCAATGTTCATAACCTGGAGAAGATACCTCTCTTACACATTTATACCAATCATTAGTAACCCTAATGATCACACAATGGATGGACGACACACGCGGCAAATCGAATGGATGAAAACGGGTTTCTAAAAGCAGTTAACTATAATCTCTCAGAACTCGTGGTAAATAACTACAAGCACCCTCAAGGTAGCCGTTAGCTAGACATGCAGAGCATGCAACATTGCCTCCTTCTGAGAAACATCCTTGTCCTCAAGGATAAACCGCGGATAGTGAGCTTTAATATTGGAGACGGCCTCCCATGTTGCATTCTTAGGTGAAGAGTTGGTTCATTGGATGAGCACCTGGGGAATCAGCTTGTTACCGATGACAACAGTACTGATGTGTAGTGCCTTCTCTGGCAGCATGATGATGTCCCATGTGAGATCAACAACTGGTAGTGATGGTGAAGGCACAATTTTGGCACCAATGTGCTTTTTCAGCTGAGATACGTGAAACATAGGATGAATGCGAGAATGTGATGGCATCTCCAGCTTGTATGCTACTTGACCAATCCTCCACAATAGGAAATGGACCATAAAACTTAGCATAGAGCTTGAAATTGTGTCTGGCAAAAACAGATGCTTGTTTGTATGGATGAAGTTTAAGATAGACCAAATCTCCCACTTCAAAAGACCTCTCAACTCTGGAAGTATCTCGCATAAAGTTTCATCCTCTCCGAGCTTCGAAGTGATTCCTTGAGTAAGTCTATCATATTGGCTCTCTCCTTTAAGTATGTTTCGACAAAGAACAACAAAGGTGGTGGCAGAAGAAGGAATGGCCATATGAGGTGGTGAGTATCCATAGAGTGCTTAAAATGGAGACATTTGTAAGCCTCTGGAAAGCCGATGTTGTAAAACCACTCATCAAGAGCAGGCCATTGAGTCCCAGTGACTAGGCTTGCGCCGCAATGCATCTCGAGATAGTTCTCTAAGCAAGCACCGACTCTCTCGTTTGGCCATCTGTATGTGGATGATAGGAAGTACTCAGGTTCAAACTAGTCCCCAAAGCTTTAAACAAATCTTGCCAAAAATTGCTGGTAAAGACCTTGTCTCAGAGACAATGGAGGAAGGCAAACCATGAAGCTTGAATATGTGTCTGAGAAAATCTTTTGCCACGTAGATGCAGGCTGTAAGGGTGTTGGGCAGAAATAAAGTGTGCATATTTGGTAAGTCTATCCACAGTGACCAAAATAACACTCTTTCTATCACTAAGTGGCAAGCCTTCAATGAAATCCATAGTAATGTGTTGCCATGGATAATCATGGATGGGAAGAGGTTGTAGAAGCCCAGTATGAGTTGTAGAATCACCTTTACATCTTTTGAAAATATCACACTGAGAGACAAAGAGTAAAATATCTTTCGTCATTCCCTACCAATGAAAGTGACTTCTTGCTCTAACATAAGTGGCTTGCATACCTGAATGGACACCCACAACAGATGCATGCAAGGATTCCAAAAGATGGTGTCTAATATTACCTCCAGTGCCAATGTAAAGCCTATTTTTGTCTTAAGATACCATCTTTAAAAATGAAGTGGGGCACTGTTGATGGTGGTTTTTAGACAAAGGGTAAAATCGTAAAACCCCAAATAACCTAATGTCACCAATGACACATTTATTAGAACATTTAATGCATGTAGTCAGTAATTAATAGGGGGTATTTTTTTTTTCAAATTAGGGTTACAACGAACAAAACCCTAATTCACCTCTCGTGCCGGGATGGCAAATCATGTCACCCACACCTAGCCCAAGCTAGCCGCATCTCTATGCCAATGGCAAATCATGCCAGCCATACCAAACGCGCCAAGATGCCAACCATGCTAGCCGCACCTCCGTGCCAATGGCAAATCATGCCACCACACCTAGCCCAAGCTAGCCACATCTCTATGCCGATGGCAAATCATGCCACCATACCAAACGCGCCGAAGCATGCCAACCATGCTAGACGCACCCTCCGTGCCAATGGCAAATCATGCCAGCCACACCTAGCCCAAGCTAGCCGCATCTCTATGCCAATGGCAAATCATGCCAGCCATACCAAACGCGCCAAGCATGCCAACCATGCTAGCCGCACCTCCGTGCCAATGGCAAATCATGCCACTGCACACCTAGCCCAAGCTAGCCACATCTCTATGCCGATGGCAAATCATGCCACCATACCAAACGCGCCGAAACATGCCAACCATGCTAGACGCACCTCCGTGCCAATAGCAAATCATGCCAGCCACACCTAGCCAAGCTAGCCGCATCTATATGCCAATGGCAAATCATGCCGCCCATACCAAACGTAAGCCGAAGCATGCCAACCATGCTAGCCGCACCTCCGTGCCAATGGAAAATCATGCCATACACCTAGCTCAAGCTAGCCGCATCTCTATGCCAATGGCAAATCATGCCAGCCATACCAAACGCGTCGAAGCATGCCAACCATGCTAGCCGCACCTCCGTGCCAATGGCAAATCATGCCCACACCTAGCTCTGCCTAGCCGCATCTCTATGCCAATGGCAAATCATGCCGCCCATACCAAACGCGCCGAAGCATGCCAACCATGCTAGCCGCACCTCCGTGCCAATGGCAAATCATGCCGCCCACACCTAGCTCAAGCTAGCCGCATCTCTATGCCAATGGCAAATCATGCCAGCCATACCAAACGCGCCAAGCATGCCAACCATGCTAGCCGCACCTCCGTGCCAATGGTAAATCATGCCAGCCACACTTAACCCGAGCTAGCCGCGCCATGCCAAACACACTCCGCCTTGGCCCTAGCTACGCTGGTCACGCCACGCCAAGCCAAACACCCTTACCTTGGCCCTAGCCGCGCCATGCCAAAGTAGCGCCCGCACCTAGGCTTGCAAACCATGCAACCTAGGCCAAATTGGCCACGCATGCCATTGGCACATGCCAACACGCCGCTGGTAGCTTTTCCTACCAAGGCGCGACCCGACCCACGCATGCCATTGGCACATGCCAACACGCTCGCCGGTAGCTTTTCCTACCAAGGCGCGACCCAAATTGGCCACGCATGCCATTGGCACATGCCAACACGCTTCGCCGGGTAGCTTTTCCTACCAAGGCGCGACCCAAATTGGCCACGCATGCCATTGGCACATGCCAACATGCTCGCTGGTAGCTTTTTCTACCAAGGCGCGACCCAAGTTGGACACGCATGCCATTGGAACATGCCAACACGCTCGCTGGTAGCTTTTCCTACCAAGACGCGACCCAAATTGGCCACGCATGCCATTGGCACATGCCAACATGCTCACGGTAGCTTTTTTCTACCAAGGCGCGACCAAGTTGGCCACGCATGCCATTGGCATGCCAACACGCTACCGGGTAGCTTTTCTCACTAGGGGCGTGGCCCTAATGGCTAAGCATGCCATTGGCACATGCCAACATGCGTCACTCGGTAGCCTTTTCTTACCAACCCGTGGCCCTAATGGCCGATCATGCCATTGGCACATGCCAACACGCTCGCTGGTAGCTTTTCTCACCAGGGCGTGGCCCTAATGGCTGAGCATGCCATTGGCACATGCCAACACGCCGCCGGTAGCTTTTCTCACTGTGGCGTGGCCCTAATGGCTAAGCATGCCATTGGCACATGCCAACATGCGTCACCGGTAGCCTTTCTTACCAAACAAAGGCCCTAATGGCCGAGCATGCCATTGGCACATGCCAACACGTCACCGGGTAGATTTTCTCACTAGGGTGTGGCCCTAATGGCTAAGCATGCCATTGGCACATGCCAACATGCGTCATCGGTAGCTTTTATTAACAGTCAGGACCTATTGGCCACGCATGCCATTGGCACATGCCAACACGCTCGCTTGTAGCTTCCATTACCTAGCCGTGGCCCTAATACACGCCGGTAGCCACTTACACTCAATGTAAAACCTACCACCAAGGAATTCCAAACATGCCATTGGCACATGCCACACACGCCACTAGCAACTTCTCCGCATTGCCACTTGCGCCGAGGTGCAACTCGCAACAAAGGCATTCCGCACATGCCATTGGCACATGCCACATGCGCCCTAGCAGCACCACTTGCACTCAAGATGCAACCAACACTCGAGACATCAACACAAACTGGGGATGCTTTCCGTGGTCTTGGTTTGGCGGTCACAAAGATGCAACGTACACTACGCTCACATTAAGAAAGCGTGAATAGGAATAAAGCGGTCAAATAAAAGAGGAAATAATGGTGAAAACGTTTTCACCCATTAACACCATGCGGTTACCACCTCCTCCCATTATTTCACCCTTTACTCTCTTCCTTCATGAGGCCGGGTACGTTTCAATCTCGACTTGTATAAATAGGTCTTACTCTATTTCCACCGCATAACAAGTCTCGGTCAGAGAAAAATACAACACTCTCGTAAAAGGCAACTTTGCAAGCTATCCAAAAAGCTTTCATCTCTTGCAAGCTTCCGATGCTTTCACTTTCCGATACAAGTCGAGATACCACTCTCCCCTGCACTATTCTGGTCTCAACACCTTTCTTTTCTTCCTCCCCTAAATCAACCCTTCTCATCCACTTTGTGACCGAAGCAAGTCCGGAACGGCCATTTCTTGGTTTAGGCCGGACTTGTACAGATTGGATCTCTCGAATCTATAAAGTGCTCACATGCAGCACATTTGTTTAGGTTTAAACCAGCTTTCACTCACCTACCGAATTTACCGAAATCGGCAGAAACGATTTTCACCCATAAACAGCACATAATTAGCTTGAAGTAATAATTGTGAAATGAGATGATCTGCTTTGGCATCCTGAAAATAACTAAGAAGAACATCTTGCACCCAAGTTGGAGCAAGAGAGAGAGAGGGAATGGCAAGTAGTTGAATCAAAAGAGGGCCTTCTAGATAAAGCATCAACTACCACATTGTCAAAGACTTTCTTGTATTAGATTTCATAATCAAATCCTAGCAATTTAATAAGCCATTTATATTGCAAGGCATTAGTGATCTTCTGATCAAGAAAGTATCAATACATTGATGGTCGTCAGTTTGATAATGAATTTAATACCTTGCAAACATTGCCTCCATCTTTGTACAAATTAATACAATAGCCAAGAATTCCTTCTCATATGTAGATAAAGCTTGTGCTCTAGGTTCCTAAGGTTTACTTAAAATAAGCAATGGGTTTGTTCTCCTGTAGTAGAACATCACCCACACATAGATCACTGCATCACTTTCCACCACAAATAGCTTAGTAAAATCTGCAAAGCTAGAATGAGAGTATTTATCATCGCTTCTTTTTAGTTTATTGAATGCAAGTGTGGTCTGGCTCAAATTGAAGGAATTCTTCTTGAGCAACTCAAGAAGTGGCTTAGCAATAGCCCCATAACCTTTAACAAATTTCCTATAATAGCTAGTAAGACCAAAAATCCTCTGAGTGTTGTAATAGTTGTAGGAAGTGTCCATTGTTTCATACAAGATATCTTATTAGGGTCAGCAGACACACCTTCAAACTGTAATAATATGACCCAAATAGTCCAAAGAAGATTGACCAAAACATCACTGAGAATTAGCAAAGATATTATGTTGTCTGAGTAAGGAAAAGACATACTTGAGATGCTCCATATGTGCTTCTAAGCTTGACCGTAAACTAAGATGTCATCAAGGAAAACCAAGACAAATTTTTCTCAAGACTGGTTTGAAGATATCTTTCATCAAAGCTTGAAATGTGGAAGGGGTATTTGTGAGACTAAATGAAATTACTTTAAACTCATAATGACCATGATGTGTTCTAAAGGCTGTCTTGAATATATCAGCATCAATCACTGTAATTTGGGTGGTAATCAGCTCAAATCAATTTTAGTGAAGAATATGACACCTTTTAATTCATCCAAAAGCTCATCAATGATAGGAATGGGAAATTTATCCTTAATGGTAATGTTGTTGAGCTTTCAATCCGCACAAAATCTCCAAGAATTATCTTTCTTTTTAACCAATAAAATTGGGGAAGCAAAAGGACTATGATTGGGTTGTATAATTCCGTTGTTTAGCATGTCCTCGCATAAGTTGTTCAACTACTCCTTTTTGAATGTAAGGACATTTGTAGGCTCTTTGATTGACAGGGGCAGCATTAGGTTGTAAGGGAATTGAATGGTCCAAATTTCTTTTTGGAGGTAATTGAGTAAGCTCCCTAAAATGTCTTGGAAGTCATGTAGATAGGAAGAAGCATTAGTGGAGTAGTTGGTGGGGTAGTAGGTGTGGAAATAGAAAATAAGTGACCCACAATGTCATGAGAACTTTTTAATAGAAATTTCTTGATAGCTTCTCCACTCATCATCAGAGGGAAGGTTTAGGTGTAGAGCCATGTAAAGTGATCTCGCTTATCATTGTGCTTAAAAGAAATACTCAGCTTTGAAAATTGAAAAGTACCTCACCTAATGTCTCGAGCCAATCTGCACCAAACACAATATCACACCCTCCAAGTGGCAAAACTCTCAAATTATCCACAAACTTATGTCCATGCATGTTCCAATGAAGTTGTGAACAAATTCCAAGATTTTATTGTCTTGTCCTCATTAGCAAATGTGACCATCATTGGTGCAAAGGGTTGAATGTGACACTTGAGTGAAGCAGCAATTGGTTGTCAATAAAAATAGTGGGTACTCCCCGTATCAATTAGAATGTAGACCTTTGCTTATCAATGATCCCGAGGATCCTAATTGTGTCACTAGTGCAGTTCTTGTTAGAGCAAGTAATGATATCTCCACATCTCGATCGAATCGGAGATTCATTTGCTTCCTCAAAGATTTCTTCCTCCTCCTCAGTATCTCGGTGACTCAAGATTTTCCACTTGAAGCATGAAGATCTTCCGCCCTTACAAAATGTCATTGTCTATAGACAAGATCACAGGCTTGAAGATAAACCTTGAGCTCTCCTCTTGGCCATCTCTTCAGTGTGTTAATCTTTTAATTGTGGGTGTGGAGGGAGTAGATTTGGATGGAAGAGTAAAGGATTCATATTAAGCATTAAGGACTCAAATTCTTCATCAGGCCGAATTTGAGCGTAGCGAGGGAGGTCCTTTATATGGCCATTTTTTTGTAAAATCTAAGTGATCAATTACCACAAAAGATTGGAAATGGTTAGGGCCGAAAACCAAAAATGTCCTCCTTTTTAGTCCAATTACTATAACTCCTTGTGTATCCTATCTTTTTAGGGGTATAATTGGAAAGCAAACTTTAATATAACTTATCTAAAAATCCGTGCCTTGGAATTTTATAAATTTTATCTCGTTAGAAAGGTTATTAAAAACTCTGCGCAACAAGTACAAACAACAATATCAAATTTGGAGTTTTTACGAAAAAATCGGAGGTATTTATCATTTTAGGAACAATTTTAGAAAATTAAATGTATATCCATTATGCAAACCACCACAAAAGATACATAATACTTTATGTAGCAAAATATTGGTTTATGCATCAGATACATAATACTTTATGTAGCAAAATATTGGTTTATGCATCAACTAATTTTCCATTGCAACTAATAAAACGATGTAATCCATCCGTTTCAAGAAAAATGATACTATCATTTTAGGCACAATTCTCGAAAATTGAATGCATAGCCATTATGCAAACCACCACAAAGGATGCATAACACATCATGCAACCATATTTTGGTTTATGGATCGACCAATTTTCCGTTTTAGAAAAATAATACTTTCACATCCCCGCTTTCAGAAAAATGATACTATCACATCCCGTTTCGTGAAAAGTGATATTTTCGCTCCATTTCGGGAAAAGTGATATTTCGTTCGCTGTTTCGGGATAAGTGATACTTTTTTTCCGCTTCGGAAAATGATACTTTCGCTTCATTTCGTAAAAGTATCACTTTTTTCCAAATGGGGCGAAAGTATCACTTTTTCAAAACGGGGAGAAAGTATCACTTTTTCCGAAACGGGAGAAAGAATCACTTTTTCCGAAACGGGGAGAAAGTATCAGCTTTTCCGAAACGGGGAGAAAGTATCAATTTTTCTGAAACGGGGCGAAAATGTCACTTTTTCTCAAACGAGGTGAAAGTATTACCTTTTTCAAACGGACGAAAGTAGTTGTGGACAAACTCCATCTTCATATTCTTCTTCTGGTCGGCCTCCCACCATGGCAACGGTCGTACTTAGTAGTAATCATCCATAGTAGATGTTTGAGTTAATTTATTAAAGCTACCCCCAAAATTTTCTTTAGCAAGATTTTCGAATCTAACACATGATGATTTGATAAATCTTTCCAAGTAATTCGAGTACGATTGACTGAAAAATTTAGAAACCACTTCTCTGCCATACCTTCCAGATAGATTGCAGCAATATCGACTTTCTTATGTTCTTCAATATCATTAATCTGAAATAGTGTTCACTCTTTTGGATCCATCCCCTAAGATTATCTCTATCAAACTGGGAAAATCCAGCTTTGGAATACGATGTCGATGAGGATGATGAATATATCCCAGATCTTCTCCATCAAAGGGATTATAAGTACTAGCAGCCTCAGGGCCAGGAGTATGCTTGTTGTTGTTTGGACGCCCAAACATCTTGATGAGATTCCTAATACTCTCCTGAAGTGTAGTCGACAGAGTATCGATCTTAGTGTTGAAATATGAGGATAAAGCAACAAATCTGCTTGAAGTTGCGCTTGAGAAGCTTTAATGAGACCAACCTCATCTTCAACGGCTTTGAGAGTCATCGGAAAAATATTGAGTAAATTTGAACGGCTCTGATGCCAAGTGTTGTAAGCATACAACAAATTAACATGCAGAAATGATAACCTGGAGGATAAAATGGAATTAGTAACTCCTAAATCAAAGATTCGGGCCTTATTCTGAGCTGATGAACAACGCAACAATTAGGGTTTTTCTTAATCAATGTTCATAACCTGAGAAGATACTTCTCTTACACATTTATACCAATCATTAGTAACCCTAATGATCACACAATGGATGGAAAACACGTGCAGCAAATCGAATGGATGAAAACGGGTTTAAAATGACAAGCATAGTTGGATAAGAACCATCCTACAACAAAGGAAACACAAATTTTCCGGCTAAGACTTGTTCCCAAGTTTTTGAATTTTGAATTGATTGATAGGCGGGCAATAATTAATGATCGATTCAATGAGTGGAAAACAGATCACTCCACCATCTACCATTGAAAGCAACACAAGTCTTCAAACGATTATCTACAAACTCGCAAAACGCACGGATCACAACGTAAAAAGGAAAACGACATTAGAGTAAACACATATTGTGAATACATCCTGGAGAAAACAAGAAAAGGTTAGTTACTCATTAATAATACAAAAATCAGAGAAAAAGAAAATGACAAAAGGAATAATCTTGGAAGAAAGTTAGAGAGAATTAATCTTATACTTAGAACTGAAAAGATTCAGATACCGTAACCAGGCATTAAAGGTGAAACAAAAATTCATTAACATGATAAAACGCTGAAATATAACTCCTTTAAAATCCTAACTCATTGGAGCCCCCACGCTGAATGGTGAGCGTCACCGTTCAATGAGAGAATAGTTGCTGAGAAGAAGAGTTTTGGTGAGGGCCACAATAGCTGAGAAAAGAGTTCTCACGTTAAACCTGGAGAGGACACTTGGCGATACTCTATTGGAACCAAAATTATGCTATCAGATATTACATGAAACAAAAAAGGAAAAAAAAATCTATGGAAAAAATATCCAACCCATATCTCAAATACTCTCCCGATTCTTCTTCCCCCCCCCGTTTATTTTTCCTAGCTTCTTCTTTCGTTTATCGGCCGACCGTTAAGGAGGCCTTCTATAGGATCAAATTTTTTCGTAGCTTCTTCTTTTCGTTTATCTACTGATCTGTTAAGGAGGCCTTCTATAGGATCAAAAAGATGCACTATGTCGACACAACAAATGTCCCAAATATTTAAAAGTGAAATTCCAAATCTCACAATTTCACAAAATTAAGATTCAATTTGAGGTAATTAATCAAATTAATCGCAAATTTCAGCTAGATTTAATAAAACAAGCAAACTAACAATTCAAAGATCATCAAGATATCCAGTAGATCAATCAGAATCGATTGATTTCAGTTTCGTTTTCTTTACAAAAAATAAAACAAAATTCAAATTTCAGTTCTCTAAATCCAAATCAAGGAATATATCGGCTTCAATTTAATGCTAAGACACAATCATAGTTCCCATTTCAGTGATTGAACCTTCTAATTTTTGTTTGAATTCGAACAGATTTGACGATTTAAAATTAAATTTTACTGGAAAACAGAGCACTATATCTCGTTCCGGGGAAGAAGACGATAAGACCCGGGTCGGGTAAAATCGAAACCCGACTTATAAACCGAAATTTGATAGATATTTGGCCAACCATAGGGAGGCCTTCTATACGATGACTCGATGTATTTATGTCCGTCACAAGTTTGTCCCAAGAAAAAAAAAAATTGTTTACAATCTCATGAAATCGAGATCTAAATCGACATAATCAACCAGATTGATCACGAAATTACTGCATATACGACTTAACAAACATATTTCCAATTCAAAGTTTTTAAAATAAGTAACTAGATTGAGCAAATGATTCGATTTCTACAAAAGAGTATAGAAACGGGTAATGAAGATGATCTATTTGAATACGGACTCCACCGAGTCCGACCAATGGCCCATATTCGACCCACATTAAAAAAAAATTAGATGAACGGGGCACATTCGGACTAATTTTATGAATTATTCCCGTTCACCCGTTTTGCAAAATTCCCATATAAATTCTTCCATTGAATCATTCCGATTTTTTGAAGAAAAAAAGCAGTCAAAAAGATGCAGAGCATTTGATGAAAAGCAGCCAAATTCTTATTGTTGGAACTGCAACAATGAAATACTGAATAATGATGTTAAAATTAAATTTCTGAAAATGAAATAAGACACTCAAATATTTAATTGCACATTGAGGACAGAGTCACTTGATCATCAAGTTGTCCTTAACACGATAGTTCACCGGTACGCCTCAAAAAATGAGTGATGCTTATACCCTGTGGTGAAGTCGTATCCAGGATAAAACTGCCCGTTACAAGTACTATAAGCACTATAGCACTTGCCCACTTACGACCTCAACAACAAGGATTAGGAGGAGAAATAAACGCACAAGCGCACAACAAAGTGACAAGAGGGGAAAATAGCTATGGATAATAGCTTTCTCTGGTACACATTGAAATGAAGAAATTATTTTTCTTTTTATAGGCAAGAAAATGAATTTGACATAAATTGTATTTGATAACTTCCCTCATTGAATATAAAAACATTTAAGAAATTAAAACCTTGTTTTAATTTTAACAAAAACAGTAGGACTTAAAATCTTGTTTTAGTTATTCCGTTTAGGAATTAAAACTTCTTTAAATAATCCCTTTAGAAATTTAAAACTTGTTTTGCTTTTAATCCGTTTAGGAATTAAAACTTGTTTTAATTTTAATCTTGGTTCACTTATGCATGTGCATACATGCATTAGGCATGAAAAGTGTTTCATGCCCACCCATATTTGTATTTCATTCACTCATAGAAAATGAGTAAGCATCCTTAGACCTTTAGGTCATTAGATCAATTCTAACCAAGACCAAAAAATTAAAACATATTAAAAAGACTCATTTTCTCCAACAATCCCCCACATGAATGAAATACCGATACAAAAATCAGAAAACGGAAAGCGAGAAATACCACTTAGGCAAGAGGTGTCCATGAGGTCTTGAACCTTTGCTTAGTGAGAAATTGCCGGACTACTTGATGGACAGTGAACGTGATGTCTTGAACTGCCATCGTTTGGTGTAATCCGCGATAATAACCACGCATGATATCTCTCTAGGTGCTGTCAAGTTCGTGCCATTGTGTCCTTTTTGGCCCTGGACAAATCCCGTTTCTCAAAATGCTCTAGAGAATCAGCTCTATTCTCATAGGAAGCGACCCACTTCCACATTCGGGATAGGTGAGTTCCATCAAGAGTGTTTATGCTACACCCCACTTCAATCTTAAATTGAAACTATAGAACTCATTAAGACTTAGTTAAAATTCATCCTTCACATGCAAATCACACTATCACGTCTACACCATAGGGAAGGGGCGAGGAGAATGAAATTCTCTCGATAGTGTTTACCTTGACCCGCCACAAATTAGTTGTCTCATTCAAAACCTTGATCTTGGGATCTCCAATTGCAAGGTTGAGTATCCTTCATGGCAAGTTTAACTGATGAGCTTAAGCCCCATCCCCATCGATGCATTTCTAACTATCTCTTTGGATAAACCTTTCGTCAAAGGATCCGCGATATTCTCCTTGGACTTTATCCAATCAATGGAAATAACGCCTGTTGAGATTAGTTGTTTTTAGCTTTAGCTATTACAGCTTGGCTAACACATTGTATAGATATAGCTGGCGTGGCCTATGCCCAGAGGAATGTCTTCTAAAAGCATCTTAGGCACTCGCCCCTCTCGTGCTTTATCTAACGCAATACTCTCGATTCCATAATGAATTGAGAAATATATGTTTGTTTGGAAATCATCCAAAACAAACCCTCATGCTAGACTGAAACATATTCACTGTGACTTAGACTCCACTGAGTCATCTATCCAGCTTTACATCACAAAATCCCCCAAGGATAGCAGGATACCTTTCATAAACCAAATAAAATGTCAAAGAGTATTTTAGGTACCATAATACTCTACTAAGTGCATCTAAATGCTCCCCTGCTCGATTAAAAGTATACCTACTTAACTTACTCACACTATAGGCAATGTCCGGACTCTTACGCTAATTTAAATTCATCGACTTCCTATAAATCTTGAGTATTAAAGTTGTGATACTCCATCACCCTTATTCTTCTTGAGTCTACAAGAAGAATCGTACGGAGTACAAGCAGGCTTACAATCAAACTGATTGTATCTCTTAAGCACATATTCAACATAATGAGAACGACTAAGACTATAACCATTAGAAAATATTCTAATCCTCATCCCTAAGATCACGTCAACAAGGCCTAAGTCTTTAAGTCAACGTTCTCATTCAAATAGCATGTTTTTAGTGAAATTAATTACATTTATGTTTGTATCAAGTATAAGCATATCATCAACATACAAGCAATCACACATGCATCCTTAACAAGTTACTTGTAAATAAACTTATCAGACTCATTAACTCAAATCCACTACTAATTATCACATGATCAATTTTTCATGTCACTGTTTATGTGCTTATTTAAAAACCATACAAAGATTTGTTCAACTTACAAACTTTGTCTTCACAACCTTTCACTACAAAGTCCTCAAAGCTGGTCCATGTAAGTTTCTTTATCTAATTCACGGTTTTAGAAAAGATGTCTTAACATCTATCTCGATGTATCTCTAAGTTGTTTATGACAACAATAGAAATTAGCATCCTAATGGAAGTAATTCTCAAATGCGGTGAATAAGAATCAAGGAAACCTACACCTTCTTTTAGTTTATAGCCTTTAGCTACCAACCTAGCCTTGTATTTTTGAATAGTTCCATCTATGTTACGTTTCCTCCTGAAGATCCATCTACATCCTATGGCCTTACACCCTGGAGGTAAATCTACCAGCTCCCACGTATCATTTTCTTTGATGGATTCCATCTCACTAACAGATGACTCTTTCCACCATGGAGATTCGAAGAAGTCATGGCTTCTCTATAAGTCTCGGGGATCAGACTCTGCTAGTGTTACGAAGTCAGTCCAAAGGAGGTTTTGGTTCTAGCCCTTTTACTTCTTCTAGGCTCAATTTCTACTTCGCCTTCCTCTAAAGGTAAAGTCCGACTGGTTGAAGGGACATCTAGGGATCAAGACCTCTCTTACGAGAGTCGATTTCAAACGAAAAACATTTTCAAAGAACACATCATCCCTAGATTCCATAATAGTATTCACACCAATTTCAGAAATTTCTTAACTCACAACCATAAATCTATATGCGTGAGTATGCTCAGATACCCTATGAAGACACAAACAATAGTTTTGGGTCCTATCTTGGTTGCTTTAGGTTTAGGGATCTTAACCTTAGCCAAACACCCCCACATTTTGAAGTATGCAAAAGAAGGTTGTCTACCTCTCCACAATTCATATGGAGTTTTATCTGATCCTTTAAAGGGTACTCTATTCAGGATATAACATGCTGAGAGGACAGCTTCCCCCCACAAGTTAGAAGGTAATCCTGAACTAATTAACATGGCATTCATCATCTCCTTAAGGGTACGGTTCTTCCGTTCAACTACACCATTGGACTGAGGTGAATAAGGAGGGGTAACCTCGTGTATTATGCCATGTTCTACACGTAAATCTCCTATCGGAACTCAGTACTCACCACCACGGTCGACCTAATCGCTTTAATGGTAGTATTTAATTGGTTTTCAACTTCTAGTTTATACATCTTAAAGGCTTCTAAGGCATCATCCTTACCTCTAAGCAAATATATATGACAATACCTCGTGACAACACCGATATAAAAGCAACAAACCATTTCTTACCACCTCTAGTTTGAAACGATTTAATGTCAATTAGGTTCGAGTGAATTAATTCTAAGGGTTTAGAATTTCTATGAACATTTTTGCTAAAAGGTTTTCTAGCATACTTCGATTCTACGCATATTTCACATTTGTGTTCTTTTTCCAAACTAAATTTGGGTATGCAGCCTACGGTAGTAATTTTATGCATTGACTTATAAGTTTACGGTTCTAAGTCTACCATGCGACACATTCAATGACACACAAAGCACAATAATAAAATATGTTCACTTTATCGGATTTTCCATTAAGCTTGTAAAGACCCTAAGTCTTATAACGCTTTTCGACAGTCACTGCCCTTAGTTACAAAAAGTTTTCCAGATCTAATTACTATCTTAATTAAATCTTTGACCATGTACAACAGAATAAGATACAAGATTCTTGCATAGGTCCGGAACATGAAGAACTTCATTCAACATGAGAGTCTTTTACTGATATGAGCTTCTGCTCGACCTTTCCCTTTCATGCAACCTCTATTGCAGATAAGCTACCCATATAGAGTTTCTCGACATCCCCTATCCTCTAATAGGAGGTGAACAAGTCTCTTTTTCTACATACATGCTAGGTGGCTCCAAGGTCCACCCGCTGGTCTCTCACATTGGTTATTAAAAGAACTTCCGACACCATTGCAGAAAACTCGTCCTAGTTTGTTTGGACTAAATTAGCATCAACTTTAAGGTGATTATGTTCTTTGGAATTTAATGCCAAAAGACCAGGAATTTTACAAACATAACAATCATCCTTAATTAAAGTATTGGTATATTCTGGTTTAAGGAAAATACCTTTCTTGTGAGGACCTCACTCAGAGTTGAGTTTGATATTCTCACCTTTGTCAGCTTTCGAAAAACTTTGTTCAGCCACATGCGCCTTGTTAGCCATGTCACTTGCAGACAACACATCTTTGGCCTCGGTCCAAAAAAAATTCTTCCACTTGAATCATAGATCTTACTCGATTCAACCATACCGACCTCACCGCCATGTTACAATCTCCATTTGTACTTTGACTAGGAAGATGGTAATTTATCCATCACCTAAACGCTTGAAACCCTGACTAGCAACCCACAAATCATAAGTAGTAAAGTTATTCTTGCATTGCATGGTTACAATGCATCCTCCAAACAATTCAATATACGATTTATATCCATATAATTCAGCCAACCGAATCATCCTATTATTTCCGTACAAATTCATCTAGATTATGTTAACCCGTAAACATATCTTAAAGTCCTTCCCTCTAAATTTTCTCGGGTCTTTCAACATCATTTTCAATTGTTGGGCGTAAAAGTCTATCGTGTTAAGATTGTTGGAACTGCAACAATGAAATACTGAATAATGATGTTAAAATTAAATTTCTGAAAATGAAATAAGACACTCAAATATTTAATTGCACATTGAGAACAGAGTCACTTGATCATCAAGTTGTCCTTAACACGATAGTTCACCGGGTACGCCAAAAATGAGTGATGCTTATACCCCCTGTGGTGAAGTCGTATCCAGGATAAAAATGCTCGTTACAAGTACTATAAGCACTATAGCACTTGCCCACTTACGAACTCAACAACAAGGATTAGGAGGAGAAATAAACGCACAAGCGCACAACAAAGTGACAAGAGGGGAAAATAGCTATGGATAATAGCTTTCTCTGGTACACATTGAAATGAAGAAATTATTTTTCTTTTATAGGCAGTGAAAATGAATTTGACATAAATTGTATTTGATAACTTCCCTCATTGAATATAAAAACATTTAAGAAATTAAAACCTTGTTTTAATTTTAACAAAAACAGTAGGACTTAAAATCTTGTTTTAGTTATTCCGTTTAGGAATTAAAACTTCTTTAAATAATCCCTTTAGAAATTTAAAACTTGTTTTGCTTTTAATCCGTCTAGGAATTAAAACTTGTTTTAATTTTAATCTTGGTTCACTTATGCATGTGCATACATGCATTAGGCATGAAAAGTGTTTCATGCCCACCCATATTTGTATTTCATTCACTCATAGAAAATGAGTAAGCATTCATTCACTCATATTTGTATTTCATTCACTCATAGATCAATTCTAACCAAGACCAAAAAATTAAAACATATTAAAAAGACTCATTTTCTCCAACACTTATTATCAGAACCAAAGAAGTTGCAAATCACTCGGACCAGAATCATCAAATCTCTAATTACCTTCTCTTTCGTCAAGTATCGGCCATTGACTTGCAGAGACTCCATCAAGTGGTGCGCCTGGAATGAATCTTCAAGCACTTGCATCCCCATCAAGACACTATCCATGATATTGACAAACACACTGCAAACTTGACACTAATCAATTATACCTTTTTATGAGAGAGGAGCTAATATATAAGAACAGGCATCAATTAATACTTTCCATTAACCTTCATTTCCATCCCATCACACTACAGTTTCTAGACCCATTACTCTCCATGCATGCGGAACTCTAGCTCTTGTCTAAACTACACGGTAGAATTTAATTGATTTAAGGGTTTGACTTCTCTTGCAAATCAAAGAACAACCGATAAAATGAGAAGATACGTACAAGAACAACATGAAATGCCAATCAATTTTTGCAAATTTCTAGGGATTTTGAGAGATGAAGCTCAAAAGAAATAAAAATACAAAGAAGAAGTAAAAGAAACTCCGGCATTTTTAGGGGCGACCCCAAACGAATTAGGGGCGACACTAAAAGACAAAAAGGTCATCCAAACGTAAATCTAAGCTACCCTTATCTTCCATTTTTTTAATGGCCAAACTAACCTTACAATCGAGATAACTTTACAATCGGGAAGTTAATCCACAATCGGGAGTCAATTTAGTTCATCTAACTTCCGATTATAAAGCATCCCCGAAATAAAATCCTCTATCTTTTGAATTTTGATTATCCTATAATCTAGTAGTAAAAAAAGTTATCTTGACTCCCGATTAAAATAGACCTTTTGGCTAAAATGCTACCACAATCGGTAGTGAAGTTAGGTTATTTACTACCGAATATAGAGTAGCCCCAAAATAAGATTTTGCAAAAATTCTCAATTTTTTGAATTTGGTTGAGCCTATAATCTGTAGTAAATGAAGTAATCCCGACTTGCGATTATACAAAGGCTCTCTTTGCAAATATCCTACCATAATCGGTAGTCATATAACTACCGAATATAGAGTAGCCCCAAAATGAGATTTTGCAAAATTCTCAAATTTTTAATTTTGGTTGAGCCTATAATCTGAGTAAATAAAGTTATCCCGACTTCCGATTATACAAAGGCCTCTTTTGCAAATATCCTACCATAATCGGTAGTCAAGATAGTTCATATAACTACCGAATATAGAGTAGCCCCAAATGTGATTTTGAAAAAAATCTCAATTTTTTGAATTTTGCTGAGCCTATAACCATTAGTAAATAAAGTTATCATGACTTCCGATTATATAGTGGCTCTTCTTGCAAATATCTTACCATAATCGGTAGTCAAGATAAATCATATAACTATCGAATATGGAGTTGCCCCAAAATGAGATTTTGCCAAAATCATCTATTTTTAAATTTTGGTTGAGCCTATAATCGGTAGTAAATGAGGTAAAATCCCGATTTCCGATTATACAAAGGGCTCTCTTTTGCAAATATCCTACAATAATTGGTAGTCAAGATAGTTCATAAACTACCGAATACGTAGTTGCCCTAAAATGAGATTTTGAAAAATTCTCAATTTTTTGAATTTTGTTGAGCCTATAATCGGTAGTAAATGAATATATCATTATTAACTTTCATTAATAGTAGCCCCAAATACGCATTTAGCACAAATTTCATATCAATCGGTAGTATCTTTCCGTTACTTAACTCCCGATTTAGTATTAACAATCGGAGACACAAAATGACTTCCGATTATGTAGGGCATTAACGTATTCTCCCCCCATTTTTGGACATCCCTTAACGTTGTATATAGGTTGGGAATAAAAAATTGCCCCTAATTCTTTTGGGGTCGCCCCTAAAAATGCCAGGAAAAGAAAGCATAGTCCCCATTATAAAAATTTGACAAGTTACAAGAAAAATAGGAGATTTTTTTTTTTTTAGATAGTTTTAAAAGTTTAAATTTTGGTGTTGGGAACTTGGGTTTCAAGGACGCGTGTCAATGACCACGCGTAGATCATTTTATATCCGGTGACCACGTGTATAAAGAGGAGATAGGTCCTCTTTGTTAAAGGATTTGATGATGTGTATGGCTATTTTTGTAATGCCATAAGCTAGGCAGCTTAGCTAACTAGGCTGGTAAGTGTTGGAGAAAAGAAGAAGAGAAAGAGGCCGAGAGAAAGTATCGGCTCAGGTTTATTTTGTTTTAATACTTTCATACGAAAAACTATCCGAAGTACCGCATTAGTCGTATTGTCATACTCTTATTTACACTTGTTTCATGCACATATTTCTTACAAATACGTGGAAGTATAAAAGACTTCAAACCAAAGAACAAAAGAACATGACACGCGCATGGTCAAAATGCCAAATACCGCATCATGTCGGGCCTTACACCACAAGCAAGAAGAATTCAAAGAATCTTCACCCTACTATTGGGGATCAAAGAATTAACTTTAACTTCTTTTTTCGTGCGGATCTTTTCGCAGATTGAAAGAAAAAACTAAAACCCTACTTCCTTTTTGCTTAAACAACTTTGCCTAGAACTTTGAAAAAATTCCCCTTTGATCGGATTTAGGATGCAAAAATAATTACAGTAATAATTCTCTTTGTTTTCTTATTTTTCTTATGTTTCTCTCGATTCAATTTTTCTTCTTTAGGTTATTATATATTTTGATTCATCCAAGTCTGATTCAATTTGGAAATCAGCTGCTTTTATCCCCTTACTTGGGTTTTTAATTGCTTTTTCGGTGTTTTTTTCTTTTTGGACAGCAAGAGCTTGAGCGGTCAGTACTCACTTTCTAGATTGAAAAAGTGAAACCCTTAATCGCCTTCTTTACAACCCTAATAAATCGTCTATCGCGGTAATCGTCTCTTCCACCCTCCCTATTTCCTAATCTCCTTCTTTCAATTTTAATTATTCTACAACAGAACTTTAGATTATGAAATCTTAATCTTTGATTATCGATGTTAGTGATTTGCTCCAGGAATATATTCTTCCAAGATAGTGATAATATCGAACCAACACCTAATAAAAACCACTTTTTGTTTTCAGGTAAAAGAAATTCACCAAACAACTACACCCTAATCGTGAACAAGGTAATCAATCGCTTTCTATCTTACTATTAAGGTTCATCAGCTCTCCGAGGTCTTTTGATGATTTTATTTAGTTTTTTCCCATGTTTATCTTTTTTTTGCCATTTTGATTCATAAGTTTCCCATGTATGCTTTTAATCAAATTCACGGTCTCCTCTTGGGTTTTTTTAATCAGCTTTTAAAATTTACGAATTTTACTTGATTCTTATTGGTCACCAAAGGGAGACCTTCTATAGGGTAGCTCATATGGATTTTGTCCGTTCACTTTTATGGCCCTCAAAATTGAGTTCCAAAAAAAAAAAATTGATTTTCCAAAATTGATCAACTCTATAACGTTTTTCTTCAAACTTTTTGCAGTAAACAGATCTTAATCATAATATTTCTTATAAATCGAAAGAAATGTCGAAAAATATCATCCATGATCAAATAATTTCTTGATTGAAAACTTCATTGAAAAAAAAAAAAAAAAGTGTTTTCTAAAAATTTTGATTTTTCAATTTTCATAAATAGTACGCCGTTTTTCTTCGAAAATCTACCCCAATATAGTTTATAATCACTTTATTTTATATGGGTTGAAAGGAATTTTGATAAATTTGATCAAAATCAAAAAAAAAAATCAAAAACCTTAAAAACGGTCGCGCGGATGTTGATTCTTGTGGAAGAAAGGCTCCATGGGTTATTTTGTAACACATATAATTGTTACAAATCTCGTGCTCCAAGGCCGTTACTAATTTATCTCGTTGCAAATTCTTTGTTTTTCTTAGCGTTTAACCTTAACCGGGCCGCAAAGAGCAATCTAGTATATATGTAAAATATAAGATGGGCAATCCGGGTTTAAGAAAAATGAGCTCTAATAGTTGAGCCTAATGAACTCGGAATTTGCCGATGATATGCCGATCATATCATCGCAATTGAAACACTATCAAATTGGATGCAAAACCTTCTACCTCGCTTCCTCCATCTCTTCCATGCGACTTTCTGTCTTTGTATTTATTCATTATTTATTCGGGTCATTAGCAGAGCTAAGTTGGGTATAAGTACCCTTTTTACATCCTTACCAAATGTTTTGCCAGTATCATTCCTAACTCTAGAGACTGGGTTCTCGAGCAATGCACCGCCTTTGAACTTGGAAGCGTTTTTATGTGATCGGTTGGTTGAAGATAGGTCCCATCAACATTGTAACAAAACACTATTGTGCATCCACACAGAAGTTACGATATCCTTTCTTTTAAAGTGTTAACTGATCATCGAGTATGTGGTTTTTGTCAAATTCGTGTTTTAGTGGCAAAGATAGATGTAAAACGATGTCTACCTTAGTACTTCTACTGCAAAAGATATTTGTGCTAAGAAAAAATTAAACCTCTTCCACTCATCACAATTATGATATTCTCTTAGGTTTGTTCAGTTCGAACAACTTCGTTATATTTATTATCTGGACATCTTTGTGATATTTTAAACATTATTACAATGCATAGGTTATACAATTTTTTATTATAATCACAGACATATATACAAATATGAGCCTCATTTTCAGCCAGCCTCTTTATAAGTAAGTAATAAGTAAGTGTATCGGGCTATGAATTCCACAGAATGAAACTTCTTCCAGCTTTATAAGATCGTCTTCCTATAGAAACGGGCAGAAACAAGGAACCGGACATGAGGTCATACAAATATACAAACACTAGGCCAAATGTGGGATATGGTGACGGTTGAGAATTTTATACCATGACGGGTTTAGAAAAAGCGTCACGGTACATTGCTGGTCATATAGGTGACAGTTCCCGAGAGAACTGTCAGTAATTGTCATCAAGAATCATGACGGTTGTTAAAACTGTCACAGTTACTACTTACAGTGACAGTCTGTGATAATCTGTTACCAAAGGTGATACTACAATGACATCTACGAGCTGTCATGATACTTGTTAATATAACGATTAGGTGATAAACCGTTATAATAGGTTATTATATATACTGACGGTTTGGGTGGCTAATCCTTACGATAACTCACACCACAGTATATAACGATATTTGCTTATCAAATGCACCGTAAATCATGCAATCATTGCATCGATTAATAAACAACAGTGTGTAGAGCGGTAATTAAATAATGGAAAAAAAATGAACCACTAAGACTGTATGGACCTTATGTCAGTGTTGTATTGTTGAACCAAAGTAGGCCGTGGCCTAGATTTCTTTGGGACCTACATGCGATAGCTGATGAAGGTCCATGTTATAGCCCAAAAGTGAAAACCCTAATTCGATCTTTTAACTCTCCGCCGCTCCCCTCTGTCTCTCTCTTCTATTTTCTTCTTTCTCACCTTCTCTGTTCTAATGTTCCTCCTCCAGATATCACAAATCAATCCCCCAGATCAAAAAATATTCCTTTTGGAAAGTTAGTTAGTCTTGATTTTACAAGAAAAAGTTTTGATTTCTCTTCAAATAACAATAAAAATAAATTCAAAATTACTAGAACCTGAAACGGTAGCAAAAACCCACAATTTTTTGAGCCTCATGAACACAAATCGAGTCATACAAAGACAACTCAAGTAAGTTTGATTTTTTTAATTGATAGTTTTACTGTGATTTATTTCTCCTTTACTCTGCAGCCTAGTTTAATTCCAGCAGTTTCAAGGTCGGGTACGACCCAAAAGGTAAAGTTTGAAATTTCATTTGCTTGCCAAATTCCAGAAACTTTTTTGAGATCCCCTTATCTGATGCCAATTTTTTTGTCCAGCTAGACTTGTTGTATCTGGTCAAGGTATTTCAGGCGAGATGGCTTTTATAGTCTTGACAAAGATTGACCTCATGGATATACTGCTGTTGTTGATGTAGGTTTCTTATTTTCCTGTAGTTTTTTGTTGTTATGTACTGAACTAGCAACACTTATGGATGAATGTGATCTTCTCTTTCTTTTTCAGGTGCTAACAAGAAATTTTTTGACAATCAGAGGCCTAAGTTCCACTGCCCAAGGCATTAACATTAGATTGGAGTAATATAATTCTCAATACTTTCTCTGTGAGTGTCAGCTAGATTTTGAGTTTAAATTTTTCAATTTGTTGTTTTAATGTAGAATTCAAAGGAAAACTACGTGAACTATAGACTCTATCAGTAAATTTGATTGATGGTTGTTAATCTTAGAGAAAATTAATGAATTTTTGTCCATTTTGCAGAAGTGATGAATGTTAAATCCAGCTTTGTTGAATTAACTTCAACCACCTCCAGTTTCGGGTTTGTTTCTGATGCATCAATCTTTCCGTTTCTGATGCATCAATCTTTCCTACTGATCGAACTTGTCCAGAGCTAGTGCAAAGTGAAATTTAAATATTGAATTGTATGCCGAAAGAATGTAATTTTTCCAAATATTTTGAACATGGTGTGGGTATAATGTATTTTTATTTTTAAATGAGATTGTAAATCAACCTCAATTATAACATACAAGTTTATCATTGTTCTTATGGTTTCATATTTAGTTTGTGTTTTGAAGAAAAAAAATGTCCAACTGTAATACAATTGCAATGCAAACCGTCCCAGATGTATTTTATGCTGACGGGGTTTTATTAACAGACGTTGCAGTTGTGTCTTACAATGACGGTTCCACATATCAAATGTCAGTTTTAGAGGTTAATTGTGACGGTTATATGACAGTTAACAACTGTCATTATAAACTGAACCCTACGATGACACTGGCTTTGGTGACGCTTACAGATTTCACCTGAACCGTCATAAAATAGATACTGTGACAGTTCTGAAAGGTCACCAATGTGGATTTTTCTACTAGTGAAAAGTATATGAGTACGAGTGCAATCAAGGATTCAAACTTGGAGTGGTTGAATAGTTCCATAAGGTCTTCATTATGACGGGTCAAAAAAAATGCTTGCCGGATATTAGACTATGTTTTATTTAGTGCATCTGCTACAAATCTCCCAAAAATCATCATTCTATTTGCACGGGTTTCATTTTTTTTTCTTTCTTTTATAAATCAAGTGTTGAATATATTATTACTTATTGATCATCGAATCCTGTTTCTCATATTTGTGTTGCCGGCAGGATAAAATTTTTGTATTTATTTTATCGAAGAACTGTCGTCAAGGAGGTGCATATGAATTACAAATCATCTTTAGGAGATGATCAAGCAGTACTTTTATTTTGTATTCAACCACACTTAAGACTTGGGAGTGATACCAGGATCAGGAAAGATGTCATCAAGTAAATTATTTCTCTCATGTCGTGATAAAGTTAAATGGTGAAGGATGGCACATGAGATGCAGTATTTATTGCACCAGTTAGATAAACGGAAAATGTTATTGGAATGAATCTAAGGAATGTGATGGATCTCTTAGATAGAAATCAGGTAATGAATAATATTTTATAACCATAGTTGAAACTAATTTCTAAACAATGGTGCACAGAATGTAGGTATAACAGGCAGGTTTGACTGTACAAATTCCCCAGAAAATACAAGGGCATGAATGGGTTCATGGAGATTCACAAGCTAAGTTGGGAAAAAAGAACCTTCAAAGTAAATGAGGACTGGCCGGTTCAAACATAGAAAAAATTACTCGGGTCAACTTCTTATAATAAGGCAAATCAAGAAGAAGGATCACAAAATGGTGTTGGTATTATCCAATGGTGATAGTTAACCCAAGTACTTGGGACATTTATTAGAGCATTTTATGGTTCATTTATTGTTAAGACAAAATTATTACTCCAAGCCTAAATAAACCTACTTAAGCCGAATTTATTGGTTAATTGAAATTTCATCTGGAATGATAAATCTTAGCCCGTGCAGAGCAGTGTGTTAAGGGTTTCTCTTTTGATTTTTAAGATTTATATTTTGATATTATAAATCTGTTATGTGTAGGTAGGGGTTAGGTTGTTTTCTGCCTTCCAGCGGTGGGTTGTCTGTATTCTTTTTTCTTCCTCTAATAAAATTCTCTCTTTATCGATCAAAAAAAAATAAATCTGTTTGATTAATTTGGATATAATTTTCAGATTCAGTACTGGTGATAACTACTCACAGAGCAGGGAAATGGAAGAAAGGTAAAAATTATAATTCTTCATTGGTCTACTTCTTTTGTCCGGTTGATTTTAAGGGTACTGCAGATGCAGTCGTAACAATTTAGGGTTTTTATGGTATACTGAAATTGGGTCTTACTTGGTTAACTAGCAGTTGGTCATTCATGGATTAATTCTATTTTCGTCCACAAAAAATATCAGATGTTTTAGGTATTTGAACTTCAAAATTTTTTTCTAATGGTGTTGTTGATAAGAAGAAGAAGAAAAAGGAAAAAGATTGTATCTTTTGTACCATTATTCGTGGAAAATCCTAGCTTATCTATTTATCTTTCTTCGTTTTTTTCTCTCGGTGTTTCTTTAAAATCAGTCAATATCTTTTGAAATTTTGTTGGGATATTTAATCAGTTTTTTTTTTTTAATTTGATTGTTAAGCTAATGATGCATATCTTAACAGTAGTGGGGAGATGAAAAGAGACAATTATCTTAACAGTACAGTATCCTTCCAGTTACTGACATAAACAATATGCTTATCTTAACAGTAGTAAAAAAATGAAGGTGCGAACAGATCAACTAATGTAGTAACAATTTTCAATCCTTATTAGTCCGACAGTTTCTTCATTTTTCATTTTTTATTTATAGTTTTCTTGTCGTTAACCATGATGGCTTATTGTAACGATGACTGGCATAAAAAATTTAATTCAGGAGTCCCAATTTTATGCGAAAACTTGAGGACACCAAATCAAAATGCATCGAGATCAAATCGGGATTTTGCGAGGCGGAAGCGTGGCCGAGCTTTACCAAATCATATCGGGACTCGAGCGAGAAAGGCGAGTTTAAAATCAACCTGGGACGACGAGGCGAAGCGGCCAAGCTTTACCAAATCAAACGGAATGAGGCGAGGTGAAGCCGGCTTCAGTTTTACCAAATTAAAAATATAGTTCAAAGAAAGAGGGCAGTGATGCATTGTATTTGTAATCGGTGCATAACTATGCCATTTTGTTTGTAGTTGTAGTTGTAGATTGAATTGGGCAAAAAATCTTGTAATTTAATGGAAACCATTAGCAGTCATATCTTTGACAAACCGTCACCGAAGTCAGAATGAACTTTTATCATACACGATCGACCCTCAATAACATCAGTACATCACTGCCAAAGAGTCCCACACTCTTTGACCCAATGGGTCCCACACCGGGCGCCACATAAGCTTGGGCGGCTATGGGTTTAGGATTTCCCCAATGACATCATCTTCTAAAACTAAGATGATTCCTGAAACCGTAAGGAATGGAAATCATCACTGAACATGGAAACACAGGCAGTTTCCGTTTTTGGAAATTCATCAAATTCCACTTATATAAATGCACAAACTTCGATTCAATTTCATAGTATTTACTCTGTTTTACACTCTCTCAGTTTCAGATCTACTAATACCCTTCTCCATCCAGCTCTGAAATCAAATTCTTCTGATAAAGGCTGCTCCTTTCTGAGAATCTCTGCAACTATTCCTTAGAAAAGGAATTAAATATTGAAATACTTACTTCTCATCATCTGTTGGTTTTAGAGTTACAGACCTATCAGTGTTTTTTCATGGGTGAAAGTGGTGATGTAGCTGCTGCATTATCAGTTGATAGAAGAAGTCCACCCCATCTAAGGTAGCACCATGGCTTGTCATTCCATATGGAGAAGAAGGTATGACAGAAAACCAAGCATTTTATAATATCTGTGAACCCAATAAAAAAACTCTTAGAAAATGTATACAAGAATTGAGTGGAAAAACCTTTAAGCAGAAAACATCTCATCAAGGTTGGTGCATTATTGTATGTGATGATCCTGATGTTGATTATGCACCAGATTGGAATTTTGGTGATTGTTTTCTTTGGAATCCTGCAACATTACAGACTATTGAATTGCCTAGTCTACTATTTTATATAGATAACGAAAAGGAATTTCAGTCATCAAGACTGTGTTTTGTCGTCGCCTCCTAGTGGAGAGGATACAGATAATGATTCAATGGTTGTATTTCTTTTTGAACGAAAAGATAAACGGTATGACCATGTACTAATATATTGCTTCCCGGGGACAAACAATGGGAGAACACATACGGTGGCTCGAGATATGGTAGATTTCGAGGATGTTATATCGGTCTGTTATTTTAAAGATAAATTCTATGTAATGTGTGTGGGAGATCGGCACTTAGAAATTGAAATGCAAAAAATTGGGGACATTGTTAGCTTCTCTATACGGCCAATTGAGGTACCTGACACCATCTTATGGACAACAGTAGGAGGAATAGAAACTACTGTTACTGGTACGCATTTCGTGGAGTGTGGTGATGAACTTTTCAGGATTGAGATAACTTACCCTGCAAGAGGATCCTGAGAGTAGACATAGCAATATTTGTAGCAAAGTATGATTTCTCTGTTATGGAGTTGAAGGAGGTGACCAGTTTCGGTGATCATGTTCTATTTTTAAGTAACCATACCTCATTTCGTTGCTCGGCGGCTGAGTTGGGACTCTCCAAGGGTTGCTTGTTTTACACACTCGATCAGGATCAAAGTCTGCACAAATATGAAGTAGAAAGTAACGGTACCAGTGTTATTTTGCCATGTCTAAAGCTACCAAGGCCGTGGTACACTTCTAGCTGGATTATGGTACAGGATAAACATCATACAAAGGAAAAGATGTTTGGTAGAGACGAAGAACTGAAGGCAGTACTGGATAATAAAACAAGTACAACTGGTAGTGATAGCAACGAGGATCAGAGGAAACAAACGGTAAACGAGAACTACAAGAAGCAATCCCTTGGGATATTCTTTATGAGGATATGGTGCGGTTAATAGCAAATTATCTTCACCGGTTGGATTATATACATTTTCGTCTTGCCTCTAAAGCAAATCGGGCACTAATGCCTATGGTAAAGCTGGCATCCACTTGTACTACTAGATGCACGGATTTATCTCCATGGTTGGTTTCTCTCTCGGGATAAATGCCAGGAAGTCTACAATTTTGTGAACCTGATGCATACAACGAGAACTACCTCATGAACTTCTCTGATTTAGTAGGTGCAACTATCCGATTCCAGAAGGGTGGTTGGCTACTGATGTCCAAGGGTCAGCCAGTATATTCTTTTACAATCCCTTCACGAAAGAAATCATCAATCTTCCAGATTTGCCAGTCGATACATTTTCCGGCATCTCATTTTCCTCAACTTCGCCAGACTGTATAGTTTTTGCAATTCAACAAATGCGTGCCAGTGATGGAATGTCCAATGAAATCAGCATTTACTTGATCAAAAGAGGAGCAGCGTCATGGAGTTCCTGTGACTTTCAGAATACGAATGTGGAAAAGTTCATGCCTTTGCTCAACACCCCAGTTTTCTATAATGGGGTCTTCTATTGCGTCGATTACAACGGAATGTTGGGAGTTTTAATTTAGAGGATTATAATTGGAAAGTTCTGGAGAAGCCCCTTCAGCAATTTAGTGGTGTATATCCAAGTTTCTTGGTGGAGTGCGCCAGGACAGATTTTATTAGTAAGTTTAGACACCTTGGCGTATCAGTTAGAGTGATTTAGATTGATTTCTAAAATGGTTTGGGATGAAGTTCGGAATCTGGGAAAGCACATGTTGGAAACGAATAGCAATAAGCGAAGAGATACGAAAGTCTACTTACAGCTCAAACCCATGCTACTTGATGTTGTTGGTGATGCTCAAGCAGTGTGCTTGAGCAGTGAAACATATGTCATACGGCGACCTAAAGGCAATATCGCACTGCTACTCCTCGAGATGCTATAGCGGTTGGCGAGTCACCTCCGAGGATACGACTACAGCTAGTACCTCTCGATGTAGCATACAAGGAAGGTACCACTAAGAGCTTGGCGACGTTCGGAAGAGTTGTTACTCAAGAGAGAGAAAAGCTGAAAGTTTTTATTTCTCAAAAAACCTTAAGAACTCTGTTAAGAAAACGAGAAGAGAGGAAGAGAAGAAGAAAGAAGAGAAAGCTACTCTTGGTGTGTATTGTGAAGTGAGAAACTCTTCACTATTTATAGCAAAAATCGATAAGCAAGACAAGAGAAAAACGCCAAGGAAAACCCATGCGTATGACAAGGTTACGGGTTATGTTTTTGTTCGAACAAACAAAACAAGCCAAAGAAATCGGACTTCAAACGGTGTGTAGTTTTACGCTCGAAACGACTTTGTACGAAAAGCACTTTTGCGAGAATCGGTTTTCGAAAGCGACTTTTATACTACAGAAAAACTTTAGGCACACAAAACAAAGCAATTTTACTTTTCTTGATCATTGAGGACAAAGGCCAAACCCAACCATCTGAATGAGTAGTTCTTTACATGTGTGAAACTTTGGCATCAATTTCGGCAAAGATAAGATCTAATGAACCCACCACACCGGACCGGACCGGACCAGGCCGACTTGACCGGCCGGACGGACGGCGCGTGCGTGCCACGTGCGAAGCACAGCATCTGAGAAAGGGACCCCTAGCCATAGTCTAAAATCTTCCCAATTGCACAAAGGCTAAAGATACTAAAAGACTCCATATAGCCCAATTCTATGTTATTTAAGTCTAAAATTGTTTAGATTTTCACTATCTGGGACTAATGTTTTAACTATTCACAAGAAAAAACATTTTGTGGAGCAATCGAAAGTCCATGGTTAAACACGTTTTTCCAACAATCCCCCACATGAATAATAAAACATGTCGACAAAAAATACGAAAACGAAATACATCAAAATTAGGCTAAGGTGTCCCGAGAGATCAACCTTGGTGAGGTTACGGGCCTTGTTACGGTGAACCTGATGTCTTGAGCACAGCCGGTGAGTGCAATTCGAAATAACAACCACTTTGATGTATCAAGAAAAGGCTGCCAAGCTCTTGCGTTGTGCCATTTTTGTGCAGGCTTTAAATCCGGCGGACTTAATGAATGTCTCTAGAATCGCTCATTCTCATAAGGAGAGCGTACCCAGCTAACATTCACATAGGTGAGTCCATAAAATGTCTGCCCACACCCCGCTTTAATCAAAGCCATGGTACTCATTAAGATCTCAACGGATCATCCTAAATCATGCGGGTATCTTTATCAGTTTACTGCAAGGGAGGACTAAGATAGTGCTTTCTCTCTCGTTATCCACCCAAAGTGTGCTCGTGAACCTTGATTAGACTCCATTGAGTTGAGTATCCTGCTAAGCGATTCACAATACATGACTTAAGTCCCATCCCCCTCGATGCGGAACTAACTTTCTCTCCTATAAGGTAACCCTTTCGTCAAAAGTGCAGATGTTCTCTTTAGACCCTACCAGAAGTCTGGGGAGATGATACTGTAGAAAGTAGTTGTCTCCACATCTTGTGTCTTCTACGAATGTGTATCGACTTTCCGTTGTATACCTTATTCTCAGCACGTCCAATATGACTTTCTTGTCGCGGTGGATTGCGATAGAAGACACGAGGCTTGGGCAGTGGAATTCCTCCGGGAAACCTCGTATCCATTCGGCTTCTCTGTGACTTTATCAAGGCTATAAACTCGGACTCCATCACGGATCGAGCTATACATGTCTGTTTGGAAGACTTCCATGACACGGAACTCAGTGTGAACGTACCCGGCTTGTGCACTTGCACTTATGCGCTCTGATATCCCGATTGGCATCACGGGACCCCTCATCCTACGGATCTTCCCAAAAACTTAAGCAATAGTTTGAAGTTCCTCTCGGAGTACCGTAGAACTCTTTTGTATAGGGGCTTTCCGATGATTCTCCCCCGGGGTTGCAAGTGTACTGCTCAATGCAGCTCCTTTGCGTAGGCAATGTCAGTGCAGTACGGTTCATCGAATACATATCACGCCAATAACACGAGAATACTCGAGTTGTGAATTCCTTCACCCTTGTTCTTTTTCAATTTACAATTGGGGTCATAAAGGAGTAGATGCGGGTTTAGCATTTTCATGCTTAAATCTCTTGAGCACGATTTCGGCATAATGAGATTGACTAAGACTATAACCATCGGATTGTCTTCGACTTTCATCCTAAGATTATATCGGCGGGGCCTAAGTCTTTCATGTCAAAGTTTTCGTTCAGCATGCTTTTAGTGGCATTAATGATTTCAAGGTTCTTGCCTAATATGAGCATATCATCAACATCTGGGCATACAAATAACATGAGAATTATCCCATAGATTTAACATAAACACATTTATCGATTCATTAATTACGAAGCCATTAGTCATCATTACATGATCAAATTTTTCATGCCCTTTGTTTAGGTGCTTGTTTTAAACCATACAAAGATTTTTTCAATTTGCATACTTTATCTTCTAAACCTTTCACAACAAAACCTTGGGTTGTTCCATGTAAATTTCTTCATTGATTCACCATGTAAAAATGCGGTTTAACATCCATCGATGTATATGCAAATCATAAATAGAAGCAATAGCAATCGGCATCCTAATAGAAGTGATTCTAGTGACCGGTGAATATGTATCAAAGAAATCTACTCCTTCCTTTATGTCTGTAGCCCTTGACTACTAACCTAGCTTTGTGTTTTTAAATAGTCCCATCTGGTCTAAGCTTTCTTTTAAAGACCCATTTGCACCCTATGCTTTACTACCGGAGGTAAGTCTACCAGATCCCAAGTGTCGTTATCTTGAATGGAATCCCACTCATTAAGGAAGCTTCTTCCCGAGAGAAGCTCAGGACAAGTCATTGCTTCCTTATAGGTTTGGGGTTCGAGACTCTACGAGAGTCACAAACTACGGACCAGAAACTTTCTCGGTTTTGACCCTCTTACTTCTTCTAGGTTCGGTCTCAACATCTAGAGTTGGGGTTTGACTAGTCGAAGGAACATCGAGAGGTCATCGCGGACCCTTTTACAAGGTCGGACCTAAAAGGAAAAATGTGTTCAAAGAACAACTTGCATCTCTAGATTCCATAATGGTGTTATCACCAATGACCATGAACCTATACGCACTAGAGTGCTCGGGGTAACCTAAGAAAACACGGTCCATAGTTTTAGGTCCTATTTTGGTTTGCTTGGGGCGAGGAATGCCCACCTTGGCCAAACACCCCACACTTTAAAGAATGCGTAGGAAGGTGGTCTACCTATCCATAATTCATATGGGGTTTTATCGTGATTTCTTAAATGGAATGCGGTTCAAGATATAACAAGCGAGAAAATTGCTTCCCCAGTTCGAGGGTAGCCACACAGCTAGCTAACATAGCGTTTACCATATCTATGAGTGTTTGGTTTTCCTTTCGGCTACTCCATTCGGCCCGAGGTGAACGAGGTGCGATAGTCTCGTGAATGATGCCATTAAGTTTGCAAAATTCTCCTATGGGTATCACATACTCACCGCTTCGATGCGACCTAAGAGTTTTAATTGTAACGCCTCTTTGGTTTTCTACTTCAAGTTTATATAATTTGAAAGCTTCTAAGGCTTCATCCTTGCTTAAGAAAGGTAAACTTGACGATGTCGGGAGTGATCATCGATAAAAGTGATGTACCATTTTTACCACCTTTAGTTGGAGTTGATTTTAAATCTCCTAAATCCGAGTGAATTAGTTGAGGGGAGTTGTACTACGTTCAGCCTTTTTGTTAAAGGTTTTCTTGCAAATTTAGATTCAGCAGCAAATTTCACATTTGTGAAGCCTCACATCAAAGTTTATTTTAGAATGCAGCCTAGACTAGCAAGTTTTCAATGGATTTAGAGATTAACATGTCTACATCATGCCAAACATGAGGAGTCACAAACATAAGCGAAGAAGATGCATTTTCATTGAGGAAAGTACACTAAGCAATCATGTTCTCAGTGGCCCAGTAACCCTTTCTGAAGTCCCCACCCTTAGAGATTACAACTTTGTTAGACCTGACTACAAATTTAAAACCTTTCCTAGTAAGATGGTTTAAGACAAAGATTCTTGCATATGTGGGACGTACACGTCGTTCAATGCGAGGTTTTCTGAGTGCTTGACTCAGCCTTGCCTTTCCCCACAACTTTCGAGTGGAGGGTTACCCATATACATTTTCTCACATCGTCTCCTACTGTTGCCATAGGAGGAAAGCATTTACGACTTGCGAGACATGTTACTGGTGGCTCCCGAGAATCTAGCCACCCAGTCTCTCACGTGGTCACATTTGAGACAAAGTTGACTTCGGACCTTCATACGGAAAAATATCCAAAATTATCTATATGTTTGCCTTATTTTTTGTTTAGGAGTGGTTTGGTCTTCTTGGGTGCACATAGTCTTTGTGCCATATGGCTGACTTTTCCGAGTTATAGCGATTAAGCCTTTGATGGTGTTTTGGAACACCACCACTAGGCTTAAGATTGTTACCTTTGGGTTTTGACGTTTGTTCGTCTGTTTTCATTTTCTTTGGATTCTCCATGCTTGTTCTTCAACTTGTTCTTTGTTGGACATGTCTTTTCCAGGCATGAGGCTCTTTGTTCTTATTACCCGAAGTTCCTCCACAGATCATTTTCCCTAGCTCCACCATGATGATTGCCCTTTTTTGTATCGTTCCTCGTTCCATGAGGGTGGAAGAGCTTAATCATCAAACGCAGAGCCTTCAAGCAAAATATGTAGGATTTCGTTGATGAGTGGCGGGAGTTCAGACGAATTGAATCCATGGCAGACTTTTCATCGGTCATCTTGAAATCCAGACTTGGCCATCAAGAACTTCTTGCTCCCAGCAGACCTCGTCTGCTATCCTCAAAGGGCTTCCCACAAATGGTGGCGTTAAAATTTTCTTTTTGCATTATAAAGTCGTACAAAGTCATCAGAGGGCAGTTAAGAATGTGGTTTTGCACATGTAATTCTTCTAGTCACCTCTCTCTAGATCATGTTCCTCCTTAGCGGTCATAAGCCTTCTGAGAAATTACGTAAAGGGCAACTTCATGCCTTTGGTCTTTTAAGAAAAACAACATTTTTGGGTGCCATCGTTTAAAATCCTTACCATAAACTTTGGGGTTTGTCTGGTACTCTTTCCCATTTTTGTTACGGTAATAATAAAGCGAAGCGATATGTGCCTTTAGTTTGTTGGAAACAAGGTAACAATAATGAAAGAGATGTGAAGAATATACTTAGCTCAAACCCATGCTTCAACTGATGTTGTTGGTGATGCTCAAACAATGGTAAGCTGGAACAGGTAGAGGCACGTATAAATACGGCTGACCTAAAGGCAATATCGCTGCTACTCCTGCGAGATGCTATAGCGGTTGGCGAGTCACCTCCGGGATACAACTACAGCTAGTACCTCTCGATGTAGCATACAAGGAAGGTACCCTAAGAGCTTGGCAGCCTTTGGAAAAGTTGTTACTCCAAGAGAGAAAAAGCTGAAAGTTTTTATTTCTCAAAAAACCTTAAGAACTACGGTAAGAAAACGAGAGAGAGGAAGAGAAGAAGAAGAGAAGAAAGCTTCTCTTGGTGTGTCTTGTGAAGTGAGAAACTCTTCACTATTTATAGCAAAAATCGGTAAGCAAAACAGAGAAAAACGCCAAGGAAAACCCATGCGTATGACAAGGTTCTCGGTTATGTTTTTTGTTCTTCAAACAAACAAAACAAGCCAAAGAAATCGAGACTTCCAAACGAGTGTGTAGTTTACGCGAGACGACTTTTGTACGAAAGCACTTTTTGCGAAGTGGTTCAGAAGCAGCTTTATTTTTAAGCGGCAAACCAAACACGTGGGGACGAGAGGAAAATTGCTTCACATATGTGACAAGCACGTCCAAACAAAAACAGAGACACATGTCGGAAAACATGAGTAAATTTTCGGTAAAGAATAAGTCTTATTGAACCCACACCCGCACCCACACGGCCGACCCGGCCAGGACGCGAGCGTGCGTGCGCCTGTGCTGCAGCACCGCGTCTGGGGAAAGGGACCCTAGCCATAGTCTAAGTCTTCCCAAATCGCACAAAGGCTAAGTGCCCAAAGGGCCTGCCCTTATAGCCCAATTCTATGGTATTTAAGTCTAAAATTGTTTAGATTTTCACCTATGTGGGACTAATGTTTTAACTATTCACAAGGAAAAAACATTTTGTGGGCAAGTCAAAGTCCATGGTTAAACACGTTTTC
>JAJJWW010000792.1:0-168407 GCA_023531295.1 Papaver armeniacum | reverse complement strand
TAATGCTAATTAATCAAGGATAAAATAAGTACTTAGGTAATTATTTTGATAAGGGGTGGTGTGAAGGTTATTTTCAATGACCTTTGTCATCTAGCTATACCCAAATTAGAGCGCTATAGGCCCCAGTTTAGCCAGAAGAAAATTTGGGGAAAGGTCAAATATCTCAAGTAAAAAGTGATAGTAGGAAATACCATTTAGTCCTAGGATTAATATATTAGAGAGTAGTCCAGATTGACTCGATCAATCGGCCTGTTTTATCCTTTTGAAATATATATTATAGTTTGGTCCTGCAAATTATGTTTTGGTCCCAGGGTGACGTCATGGATGATGTAATTGTTATCTTGTAGTGGTAGAAATACCCTTTTGGGACTCATTACATCATCCATGACGTCACCCTGGATATAAATAGTCAATTATCAAGAGAAGATATTATTTTCAGATTTACTTTCTCTCACCTCCATATTTGCGGATCTACTTTCTCTTTCATTTTTCTTCTCTTTTCTTCCTATAGTAACAATTGTGTCTCCACGAAAAGCGGAAACAAATGATGAAGACGATGAAGTTAGTTGTAGAGCGATGAATAAGTTATTCTTCTCTTTATTCAAAAATACGTTTGTTGTTGCTCATGTTGCTGATGATGAGGGACGATTTGACGAACTCATGTTATTCTTTCTTTGATGAAGATCAAAGATTTTTATGTCTTCTTTGTGTTGATGATGAAGGCGATTTCGATAAAGATGATGATCTTTGTCTTCTTGCTCGTGTTGAAGATCTTGATTTTTTATGTTTAAGATCTTGATTTTAATGTCGATCTTTGAATTTTGATGTTTCTTTGCTCGTGTTCAAGATCTTGAATTTGATGTTTTTCTACTTGGTGTTGAAGAATGATGAAGACGAAGATGAAGTTAGGTGTTTTATGGATTTTTGTGTGGGTTCATTTAAAGAATGAACTACGATTTTTATGGATTTTTTTATCGGGTTCATTTCTAGGGAATGAACTCTAGTTTAAATAGGTTTTTATCATGAGTTCATTTAAGAATGAACTCGGTTTATAGGTTTTTATCGAGTTCATTTCGGAATGAACTCACAGTTTATATAGAGTTTTTATCGGGAGTTCATTTTGGAATGAACTCATGGTTTATATGTTTTTATCGGGAGTTCATTTTGTGAATGAACTTCGATAAAAGGTGATTCTGAAAAATTAAGTAGAAATTAACATGAGTTCATTTTGTCGAAAAAACTGCTACAAAAAATATGTAGAAATCAACACGAAAGGGTACTTTGGTCCATTTAATATTTTTAAATAATTATGGACCAAATGGAAAAGGTGATTTCTGAAAGGACTAAATGAGACATGGGACCACCTAAAAAAGGGACCAAGCGATATTTTCCCGAAGAGATAGTCCTAACTATTTTGTTGTTTTGTCAATTTAGTTTGTTTTTGGTTGAGGTCAGTTTAATTAGGCTAGAGATGACGCTAGTTCTCTCCTTTTGAATGTTCTTTTTTTTTTTTTTTTTTTGGGTTAAGGCCTTTGCCTTTTATTTTGACTCGTTTAGGCTCTTCTTTTTATTTTCTATCAACGAATTTTAATCTTTCTCCTCAAATAAAAAATAATAATGTTTACGACAAGGAACTCATGAACTTAAGTAAATTACTTCTACAACTGTGAACTTAAAACTCCCCACCACAACAAAAACTCAAAAACATAACTAAAAAATGAAGTTTCAAATTTTAAGTAAATTTCAGACTCACCTATGACCATCAATCAATTGCAGCATCCGTAAATGAACCTATGGCTAGAAAATACTAGCATCGTTGGGAATCACGGTTTGCAATACATAGTCTACGTCTAAGAAAATGCTTATACGGCTAGGAGTTTTGTTTTTCATATTAACATACTTTTGTTAGGAGTTCTTCATTTCCTGGCCGAACTAAGTTGACAATATCCAACCTATGACCTGGAAGTTTATCAATTCCCATCTCAACTACAAAAATGAACTCCCATCCGTAATTTGTTGTGTACGGTTAGAGGTTTCATCCATTCTAATCGTAGGTAGTTTAGAAACTAAAAATTGAAGTCTATATTTATCATATCTAACCTATTTAAACAATCAAAACAGGAAAAAAATGGTGAGTTTAGAGAACCTTAACTCAAAAAAGTCGTTGCTAGGATTTTTTTCTTAATTAATCAATTCTTCACTTTGTTATGGATCGATTTGTTACCATTAGATTTAGGTTTATTTATGGAAGAAGGGTAATTTTGACATTTATATGAAATGGTCTCCCCTTATGTCCTGTTTTTAGACATTTGAATCATGTGCAGCCCCCAAAATCAAATTGGTACGCCAAATAATAGTTTCGGAAAAATTAGGCGCATGCCCAGTTACAATTAGTTTTGGATCCATGCTTTTCAGTTTATTTAAAATATTTAAAAAGTGTCAAGTACACTAACTACCCTTGTAGTTTCGTCATTTTCATTAACTCACTGACGGTCACAAAATTTACTTTTCACCCGTTACTTTTCTTTTCTTATTCACTGTTTCTTTTCTCCTCCTCCATTAACTCCAGAACATTATCTGCATGGAGAAGTTTTTTCTCCATCATTCAAGAAATCGATCATTTAAATCGATGATTGAAGTTGATTAAACCCTAGGAAATCAATTTCAAACTTTAAAAACCTAGAAACTACTTATGTTTACAAACCATAGAATTCGTTCATCAACAATGGATGAAACACCAACAAAAATCGTCTTGAAGTCGAAATAGAAGAAATCGGTATTAAAACTAGTTTAATCGATGTTATTTTGCATGCATTCAGTAGATTTGTTTTTTGTTTTTTCGATTTTAACTTTTCTTCTTTGTTGATGACTAAATGGCGAAAAAGAAAAATCAAGTCGAAAAAAACAGAAGAAAACTATTTGATTTTATCATTAACTTCATCTCAAGTGTTTGATTTTGTTTTTTCGATTTTGTTTTTAAAAGTTTTGTTGTAGTAATCTATGAACGAGAAAAAATCTAAGAAGAAAAATTTTCCGTGAGATTTTCATCCTGATATGTTTGCCCATAATTTCTTTTCTTTTTTGCTTTATAACTTACCAATCTTGATTTTAACATCATTTTTACATGTTGATGTTGAAGATGAAAAAGGAGAAAGTGATAGTGAACAACCCTTTGAAGGAGATGAAAATGAAGGCAAAGCGAAGGCCTTTGAAGAGAAGGGAAGTCTCCCCTATGCATCTTCACTAGTTCATGTGTGATTCATGTTTGCATAACATAACAAGTTATGAGATAAAATAAATATGCATAACTTGTTATGCGAGTTGCATGAAAGAAAGGTTATGCTTACCAAAAAACCTTCATAACACCCCAAACTTACCCATTTTTAAGTTTTACTTTTTCATTTTAATCTACTTCATTTTTAACATCATTTTTACCCTGCTAATGATGATAACCTAGAAGATGGAAAAGGGGAAACCCCGTGGTGACGAACAACAAAAGCGAGACGAGAACCAACGTAAAGCCTGTGTTTGCCAAGAAGAAAAGAAAGTCTGGTATGCATTTACATTCCTTCATGTGTGTATGCAACAAAGAAAATAATTGTGAATAACATGTAATGCGGAATAAAATAATTGAGCATGACAAAGTTATGCTTACAAAGCTGCATAACCTTATATGAATAACTTATTTATTTGTGTGTCAAAAATATCATGAAGCAACCCCCAATCAAGGAAATGCAGATTGAAAGATCGGTATCACCTAAGTTGATCTAAACCCAAAGCTTGAGAAAAGAAAACAAATACTAAAAAAGAAAAGCCGGTGAGAACTTAACTTGCATACATCTTTCATGTTTGAACATTCCTTGATCTTTTTTGTTATGCATGATTTTGTCCTTGTTTGCTATTAGATTACGTCGGTAGGCGAGGCAATTAATTGCGAACACTAGTGCATCTAGAGTTCAGGTTGATAAAGCTACTAAGCGAAAAAGTAAAGAAAATTGCAACAAAGGAAGTTTTGGATGATGATACAGAAAATGAGGATGATACATTTGATACAAACAAAGCTGCACCAAAGGAAGCTGGTAAGATTTGCTTGTGATTTCCTTTTTGTGTGATATATTATTTCTTTGGTGTGATTGATTTGTTTCAATGTTGATTTGGTTTATTTTAGTCAAGCAATCTGTTGATAAGCAGAAGAAAAAAAAAAGATGTGAACCCAAACAATCAAAAGACCTGAAAAGGAAGAAGAAGGGAGAAGCAAATTGAAAGATCCGGGAGTGAAGAAGAGAAGATGAAGAAGAACTTGTTCGACAATGTGTCATCTATAAAACCAAAAAGTTAATTCTTGTTATGCATCAGTTAATAAACTTCTCTTGATCATTTACCTGCTAGTTTTGTAGTTAACAGCTTGTAAAACACATAATGCTTCTTTAAAAAATGCATAATAGGTTATGCGAGACAAGTGAGTGTGCATAATATCTCATTTACATTGCAGCATTTTAAGAAGTAGTGCATCATAGGTTATGCATGGTAAAAAATCTGCAAAATACATTTTAAGAAGTAGTGCATCATAGGTTATGCATGGTAAAAAAAATGTGCATAACAGTTTTTGCAGATGCTTGAATAAGAGGCATAGGAGGTTATGCCGTCAAAATAGCGGTTCTAACTTAGTTAAATGCAATTTTTTTGTTCTTTTATTTATGCAGTTAAACCTAAACCCAAACCTGCAACTCAGGGAGGTACTTATAGAGCAGGATTTCTAAGGGTAGTACCTTGTTCACAAAAATAAAGGAAAGAGGTGGTTTTTACTCCAATGCAGTCTAGTGTGATGAATGTGAGTCCATTTGGGAAATTCTATAATCAATTATCTCTTTAACGGACTGTCATTGTTGGATGGTAAGAGCGACCAAATGATGGATGATGTTTTTTTATCATATAACCATGATGATTTGAGTCATCATTCATTCAAGTGTCCAAAAACAAGTCTATACATGCAATAACTAGTGAGGTTGCTTGTTACTTTCGAAGCCAAGAGTTGAAGGAAATAGAAGAAGAAATATTCCGACTTTAAAGGAAGAGATGAGCGACTCTGATCACTTGCCTTAAATCAAGCAATTCCCATGCAAAACAACGACAGTAAAGTGAGTACAGATCCCAAAGCACGGGTTACAAAGGTTTGGGTAGATGATATTCAAAGGCTTGTGTTGGAAAAACTTGATAAGAAAGGTCGTGAAGAGGAAGTTGTGTGCCTTATCCGCTTTACATGCTAGTCGTCTTGTTTTTTTTTGGGTCAATGGGAGACAATTTGGACGTCTCATATGTTGGTTTGGTGAAGAATTTGGAAACCATGGAATGCAGTATCATTTCTCGATCCCATTCACGAACACCTGATGGACGACATCAAAATTGTGAAAGAAAAGAATCGTCTTATCAGGAATTGCACTGGTTGCACTATATATTCTCTTGTGAGTTGGTTTTTTTTCCACTTAATCTCGATCAATAAATCAAATCTATATAATATCTAATTAGTTATTATTTTTTGCAGCTTTGGTAAATGAGCACTCTAACATAGCTGAGTTGTCATCCGACATCAAGGTCGGTGACACCTTTTTACACCAAGAGGCTGTGAGGTGGGACTTTGCGGCAATGAAGAAAGCAATGCTCAAGAAGCATATTACAGACTTAGAGCTACTTGTTTATGAACCTAAAATAACTGCATAACATCTTATGTGGATGCAATTGTGAATGCATGACCAGTTATGCATTATTTAAAAATGACAAAGTGTTAAGTAGGGTTGTGAAATATAAGTGCATAATATGTTATGCACCTTAAAAAATAATTGCATAACTAGTTATGCAGATCCAATGTTTAATGCATGATTAGTTATGCATTGTTTAAAATATTTGCATCACATGTTATGCATATAAAAATATTGTTATATTTGTTATGCATTCCACCGATGAGTGTTATTAATCATGTTGCGAGTTTCATGAGAACTTTAGAGAGTACTGATCCAATGGAGTTGGAACTCGCGAACCAAGAGAACCAAGAACCATGAAATATATATATGAACTCATCGCAATGAATCTTGAAGAGAACAGGGACAAGTATGAAACAACATTTCATGATACGTTGCAGATCATTGAACAAGAAACGTGTCCCGATAGTCCTGGAAAAAGGTTGAAGATTGTTCAAGAAATGCCACAAGACATGAAACAGACTCAGGAAACAAAAAGAAAGAATGGAGAAGCATTCAATTACTGGTATGATGATCCGAAGAAGTTGCTCATTGCTTCAAGCATAAAAGAGGATGTGCGAGCGGAATCATCATGTGGCCCTAGCGTCGATGCATCATCAGCTGAGCCTAGCGTCCCACTGAGTCAAAATTTTCCAAGGAATGAGACACTTGTTGAACTGGTATCTTCAACTGATCAACCTACATAAGAATCATTGCCGAAAGTTATAAGACTTGATAGCCAAGACCAAACTGCTAGTCAGGGACTCCAGTCTTCACCTTACAAGTTCATGGACCTGGAAAAAGCTGTTAATCTTTCCAGCGACAAGGAAACAGACATGACAGAGGAATTGCAGACAACACCAAATCTAGCAACAACTCAAGAAAGAATTGAAGCACAAGAAAAAAATTTTTTGGTTCAGTGATGATGGTGTTTGGAGGAAGATGGTGCTGGCGGAGAAGATGATGAACATCTTCCAGAAACTCAGAAGAAAGCAGAAGTAGTTGAAGGGCCCACATTTAATCTCCATATTTCACAAGGAGATGGTGTTGGATGACAACAACAACAAGTCGTTGAGATGCCGGAAAGCCAGCCGCTAAAAGCCGCAACAACCCACTTTGTTGAGATGCCGAAAGAGCAAGTCGCAGAAAAACCGCAACAACCTACTGTTGAGACTACTGTTGATGCAGAATAAGGAGATGTTCATTGAGACGGCCAGTGATGTGGTGAGGTACCTGGAAGAGAATCCTTTAACTCCAGCCACAGAAGAAGATTATGAAAACAAAAATGTCTTGAATGAAGCCGCACAGAATCCCTCAACTCCAACCACACAAGATGCTGAAAACAAAGAAGACTCAAATGAAGCTGCAGAGATGGAGAAAATTTCACATACATTGGTACAGAAAATATAAAACAGATTATGTATTTGAAAAAGCATGAACTGCTTGAAGTTTTTTTTTAATGTCGAATCAACTATATACTATTTATTATTTTTAATCAACTATATACTATTTATTATGTTGTTGTTTTGCTGTTTAATCAACTACTATTTACTTAATTTCAAAATAAATTGGTTATATCTAACACATTTTGGTTACATGAATCTGTAGGAAGAAGAACTAGGAGAGGAATATATTCCAAGAACAAATTTGCAAAGAAGCAACTTTGAAAAATACTCCATTAAAGGAAAAGCAAACTAGTCAGAAGAGGATGGGAACCAACCAGGAAGCAAGGTAAGAAGAATCAAGGAAAGGACAGCATGTAATGATAGGACAAACAGTATACTACTCAAAGATTGTGACCTAAGGAAGCAACAGAAGAAAAAAGACAAGCCTGGTGAGAATAAAGTTGAAGAAGAAAATCCTTGTACTTCTGTTGGCCGGCCGTTTAGAAAATTACCTCCGCTGGAAACAATGGAATGCTTTTAAGATTACAAAGATACAATAGAACCATCCTTGATGGAAGTACTGGAGACATACTTTGAGCATGCCAAAAACCTATAAGTATATAAAAACTACCTTTATGCTTGTTTAAAAAATCAATGCATTACAGGTTATGCTTCTTATGAAATAAATGCATACCAAATCATGCTTCAAAAAAACCCATGTATAATAAAATATGCTTCTAAAACAATCCATGCATAACACAACCCTCTAGTTTATGGTTCTGCTGCATGTCACTTGAATAAATATCTCACTAATTATGTCTTCTACAGAAATTCGGCTTGGAGTATCAGAGATGGAGAAGACCCGTACTTATGGGATATTCGGATTCACGGAGATGTAATAAGGCAACTAATGAACAATGAATACCTAGAAGAACAAATAATACGCTACTACAGTTATATGTTGTTCAAGAAGCAGAAAAATGAAGAGGATGATGTGAGTATTCAACAGAAGTATGCGGAGTCTGCATTCATAAGGCCAAATGCTTGGGTAAGTCAAAAAAAGAAAATCATTTCCCAAACACTTAAACTTTTAAAACTGTTACTTTTGCTACATAACAAGTCATCATAACTAGGTTTTCTGCATGACAAGTTATTCATCACTGCATATCCTTTTATGCCCATATTATTACTTCTGCATAACATGTTATGCAACTAGTTTTGAACTGCATAACAAGTTATGCAACTAAATTTAAAATGCATAACAAGTTATTTAGCATTGTTTCCTACCCCTGTTGTGCACCCTTTCAATTGCATCCACTAACTTTTTTTCCTAAAAAATATTTCTTTTGATGTACTTTGTTAGAACAAAGGACAAAGATGGGATTGACAAATATGTTGGAGAATTCATCTTGAATCTCCCTATTAAAGTTGAGAAAATGTTCATTCCAATGAACTATATGACAAAGGAAAACCCCTAGTACACATTGGACATTGTTAGAGTATGACGTTTTTAGGGTGAGTGGAACTTCTATAACGAGTCTTTCAAGCTATAAAGTTAAATGCAAGAATCAATCTCTTGTAATGGCAAAGGCTTGTATGCCTTATTTGATCCAAAGATATGACGAACTGAAACTATCATCACAAGTCGTGGATATAAAGAGGGAACCGCTTGTATACAAGGATATTTTTTACAAGATTGTTCCTGAACAAGGTCATCACCCCGACTGCCTCATATTTGTATGCTATTATATGAAGATGAGTATGAAGTGTGAAGTCAGACAGAAATGGCTGAAGTTGGGAAAGGAAGCTTAAAGAGCAAAAAAAGCCAACAAGAAAGAATAAGTCCTGGTATTAAAAATGCTTTGTGATCCTCGAAACAATTGGGCGATAGATGCCAATGAAGACGTCCAGGATGATTTTGGGAAATGATGTTGTGCGTAAATGTTCCCGATGTTGTGCATAATAGAAAGGTTCAAACGTAACTTTGTTTTAACAACCTCGTGTGTTGTTGGTAAGTTGAGCAATTTAACTTGGGAGTGAAAACTAATGGGAAAGTAGTTGGTGTAAAGCTTAACTTCAGTCAGTAGTTATGTGTAACGTATTGGTATGAAGCTTGTCTGAACAACTTATATCTTGTTATCTTACGATGTTTATATATATATCTCGCTTGTTTCAGTGCTTCTATTTGCTTTCAATCTTATTTCACAAAAAGTAAAAAACCCGGCATTTAACCGTACTATGATAACAAAGGGGGGAACGATGCCCCTCGACCCGATTATAAACATAACATGATATGAATCTTACAAGGCAAATGAAGGAACCACAAAGTTGCATGACTCATTATGCACCATCTTTAAAAGAATAAATGCATAACATATTGTGCATCTTCGAAAAGAATGCATAAAATTATGCATCTTCAAAATATATAATGCATAACCCGTTATGCATCTTCAAAAACTAATGCATAATAAATTATGTATTTAAGAATAAAAATGAATAACATTATCTGATAGAAGCAGAAAAACACACAGTGAAAAAAGAAGTATTTTTTCATAAGAACTAATACAAAAAGAAACTAATTAAAGAAAAAGTACTTGTTCATAAAAACCAATACAGAAACTAATTAAAAAAAATGAATTAGGTTCAAACGTAAAAGTAATAGTCTGAAGAAACCAACAAGCTAAATGCTCTCCTTAACTTCCCTTAGGCTGCTTCGGCGGCTTCTTGTAATAGGTAGGCTTTGTACAAGTTTGCTTGTTGTGATGACCAATCTCACAACAATTACCACAAGCTGCATAGCTCTCTGGGCGGCTTTTCGTAACTTGCTCAAATTTCTATTAGTTGGTGGTCTCCCGGCGGCCTCCTAACATCGTGTACATCGATAATATCATTACCTTCATAAACTTTGGGCCTGTTGTAGTTCGGAATAGGATGAATGGCATGGTTGTAGGCATTATTGAAGTATGAAGTAGTGAAATAAGGTTCAACAAAATCATATGGATTAGAACCAGACATTGTTATCGAAGCAAAAGCGTGCACACATGGAAACCCATAGACGCGCCACCTCTGACAGGTACATGTCTTTGCCTCAAGGTTAACACTATGAGAAATCTCCCCGCCCTCCACTTCATAAACATGAGTATCGGACTGTATAACTAGACAGGTTAAACCCTCATCAATAAGAGCCTTCATCTTAGCTTTGTTCTTCGGTGTGCGAATTGTTATGAAACTTTTACCAGTATTTCTCCTTTCTGACATCATCCCCATCACATCCTTCCTTATCATATCTAGAAGAGCATTTGCAGAGAGCTTCTTGTGTACCTTCATCCAACTATTGAAGGATTCAGCAAGACTAGAAGATGTCCTACCATACCTACAACCCTGAAAAAAGGCATTTGGTCACCTCTCGGGAGGGATTCTTCAATATAGTCTGCAACCCAACGACCCCTAATCGTAGCGATGGCAGTTTGGAAACCTTTGGGACTAAGAGCATACACAGCAGCTTGAAATGCATCAATAAAGGCACCATACCTTTCGTCAGAAGCATTAATAGGTAAGTTCATCTTAAGATGATAATAGCAGAAACTATGGAAGGCTCCGGGAAAAATAATCGGAATCGCTCTCTTTAATCTTTATGCACGATCAGATACAAATGTGATTGGCCTTTGATCATGATCAAGAACATTACTCAAATTCCTCATGAACCATTCCCAGTTATCATTATCTTCAGCAGGTACCAGGTCCATGGCTAGTGGAAAGAACCCTGCACAGCAAGAAAACATGTTTCAGGACTTAAAAAAATATAAAACCAAGCCAACGTCTACATGAAGTATGTGCAGCTAAAACAAAATAATGCATAATGTCTTATGCATCTAAACAAAATGATGCATAAGACATTATGTACATGCATAAAAAGAATCCATAAATCAGAAAAGTGAAAACAATAATGCATAAGACATTATGTAGCTAAAACAAAATAATGTATAATGTCTTATGCATCTAAGCAAAAATGATGCCTAACCAGAAAAGTGAAAACAATAATGCATAAGATATTATGCATCGAAACAAAAAAATGCATAAGACATTATGAAGCCAAAATAAATAATGCATGAGACATTATGCACATATATAAAAAGGATGCATTATAAGAAAAATTACCATTTTCAGCATTGATACCGGTTGCAGCCATGAGGCATCCTCTAAATCTCCCTGTAAGAAAGGTAGCATCGACATAAATCATGGGACGAAGGTAACGGTAACCATGGATGCATGCCTCGAAAGCAATAAAAAGACGCACAAACTTATTTGAAGGTGCTTCAACTTCTAAATCAGTTGAACTATCCTCGTTCGATTCAGTTTCATCCATTTGAACTTGAAAATCAATCCAACTCCCAGGATTTGTGCTGCGAATGGCATCTACATACCATACCAGATGCGAATACGACATGGCATCATCACCAAAAATATCCTCATACACTTTCTCTCTTCCATTGTAAGCTTGATAATATTTCACATTGATCCCGTAGCTAGATTTAAAAAACTTTTTCAAATCAGAAGCTTTGAAACTCGGATCACTTCTGATTTCATCCTTGATAAGACTAGAAACAAATTTACTGTTGAGCCTGTGGAAAAGCCTTTCACATCCCACACCACAATGATGACTGCTAACATATTTCTTAACCTTAAGCATCTTGTTTTCAACATCAACAGAACAAACCTTATACTCCCAAGGGCAATTTTCTTTATAGCATTTTGCATAGAACCTGCTAGGTTCATTCTTAGTATATAGAAGAACATACCCAAACTTTAGCTCGTATTTCTTCACTGCAATACGTACCTCTGCTACACCACCAAAAAAAACTTTACCAAGTTCACCAAGTAATTTATCCCAACCCTCAGTCCTAAGAACCTTGTTAACAGGCACAGAACCATCTTCAAGGAAATTCACCATAGCTTCTTCGGGTTCAGGTTCTATTACACAACTAGTTGAAGCTCTACTACGACTGCTGGAAGAATTACCGCCAACTTCGACAAGTAAATCAAAGCTCTTCTGACCTTTACAGTGGCAAGGAGATACAAAACACTGAAGCAGGACATCAAAATCAACTCGCACAAACTTGTTCCATCATTAAAAGGAAATCTGACATGATGAGGTAATAAACGAGTCCACTTCTGGCAAACGACTGTCTTCAAAGTCTCCAGAGTTGTGTTGACATCAACAGGATGTGCTAAGAATTCACTGAAGTAGTGAATTACAGCTAGTGCACTAACAACAGGCATTTCACCCTGCAAAACACAAAGAGAAAAAATCAAACATATCTATCCTGCATATTGCTTCACAAAAATTCTTACTCAAAATTAAAAGATCAAATCAACAACAACAAAGACAATCTACATTAACCATAATCAGATCAGAAATCAACTGGATATCAAAATCAATAACATCTACATTAACGTATCTCAAAAAAAAAAAAAAAATAGGAGTGGAAAACAAATCAAATAAAAAATCAACTAGAACAGAAGCGAAAATTGGTATATCAACATCCGAACATGAAATCGAAACAAAAAGATTGAATCGAAAAGATCTACATTGATCGTAATAATTTCAAAACCTAGAAAATAAACAAAAATTCAAAAACAAGCTTAAAAGATATAAAAAAAGGCTTCGAAAACCTAAAATAATAGATCCTAATCTTACAGAAACTAAAACCTAGAATCAAATCAAGATTAAACAAAATCAGAATCAAGATTGGAATGAAAACGAACGAACCTGAAGCTTGAATTTCAGATTATCTTTGCTGAGTAAATTCAATCTCTCAATCATCTCCTTCTCAGCTCTCGATAATTCAATCTCTCAGCTCTCGCTCCGGCTCTCCTTCTCAATCTCTCGAAAATGAATCTCAGAATAAGTGAGGCTAAACTGGGAAATAAAACAAAAAAGAAACTCTGGGTGTCGGCATAATTTGCACGGCGATTTTGGATGCGCGTGTGATTTTTTTTTTTCCACACGGGGTTTCACAAAGGAGAAAAAGTGTAAAAATGGGTGTGGCTGTAGTCTTCACATTCTGGATTCTAAAAAATAAAAAATAGATAGACATTCTGGATTCTAAAAAATAAAAAAATAGATAGAGAAGAGACCGGCTTGTAAGACCATCGATTAGAGCTTTGGACTAGTTTTTCGGGCCCATGCAGTTTAAGCTTAGCGTGCGCTTGGTCCGGTCCACAGTAAGGAATGAAGGGTTATTTCTTAAACAAGTACGACGAACATAACCCTTCAATGCAATGGAGACACAATTTTCTGGAAATAGAAACTCAATGCACTAATCATAAATGTAGCTCTAGGGTGAACTCTGAACCAATCGCTGGTGTCTAGTGAATTGGAACAAGAGTGATCTTACATTCTTACTAGTAGGGAGGTCAAATTTAGCTGGAAAAGCCATTACAAAAGGCAAAAAGTTGAGTGTTCTCTGAAAAGCTTACCTTTGAATATGATAATAAAACCCACTTCTCACAGTAAAAAGAAGCAAGTAAAGAAAAACAGATCCTAGTTTTTGAGTAGAATCATCTCTTTTGACAATAATAGACAAGCCTGCGGAACTAAAGAAAACAAAGAGAGAACAGAGATGGTGTGTGTATGTCTCAGCCTTGAATGTTGTGCCAAGTTATTACTAAAGAGAACAGAAAAGACAGACAGATATATCCGAGCATTGATATTACACCATGACCACAACTTTTACTTATGTCTCACACATGACCTCGGGAGTGATCAAGAGACTCTTATCCCTCTCTCACTAGGCTCTACATGACACAACAAAACACAAAAAGGAAAGAAAAAAAAAGTGAGGAAAAAAAAAGAAACAGAGTTGTGTACAACAGACAGTTACCCAACACTGACAAAACCATTTAAATGTTAATAACATGTTTCTGTTTGCACACGGATTATCTATCTGACTCAGTGAACCACGGATTATCTGACTCGGACCCAACCTGGGCGAACAACCAAGTCAGCGAAAGAAACTCTGAAATATGTGAATCAGACACGAGTAACTGGAAAACAAACACCACCTCAATAAGTAATAGCTTGTGACTGACATATCCAGTCCAGAACAAAAAATTCTGCTCACTATTCTAAGAGAGAGAATGAAAAAAGAACGAAAAAACTATGCATAAGAATCCTGGATAGCTGAAAATTTTCAGATCGGGGTTCACCCAACATGAAACCGAGATTAAAATACCACAAAAATATCAAGATTTCACAACTGCTGCTACCAGTATCTTACAAAGAAGCAGTATGTAAATATGATTCAAGTTTCACTCTGTAAATTTCGCCAGGGCTCTCAATATAAAATGCTCCAACATTTGTTTCAAATAGGACCAGAAGAGCACTAGCATGTTAGTACTCATTGGATAACTCGAAAGCATTCAAGCTTCTCAAGATTGGAACCGTTATGTGCTTTACTGCTATACGACCAATTTATAAAATAAAGTTTAGAATTACATAATGTACTGTTTAGTTATACAAAATCTTTTTTTCACAAGGAAGATCAGTAGACAGAATGATGTCTAGTAGATTAGTTGAAGAGGTTGAGTGATTTACCAACTTTTTTGACCCGGAAGCTGCATGCATATGGGAGTTCTCCGGAAGTTCCTCTTTAAGAAGCTTTCGTTACTGTGCAAACATGAAAGCTCAGCTTTTCTGTTACATCATTGAAGTAGCGCTGATAATCCAAAATCACCTTCATTTGTGCTAGATTCTGAAACTGATGTTGGATTGCGAGTTCTTACTGAAACATATGATGAGAGCACATCTTGTGAGCGAGAAAATTACTCTTTATGTCGATATAAAAAAATAAATGAGTAGGTCGAATATCAGACAGTCGCAGTTTAACTGAATGTCAATCTTTAAACAATAGAAAAGAATTGAGCACAAAAACCGAGACAAATAAATGAGTAGGTCGAATATCAGCCATTAATGCCATGGGTTCATTGATATATTGTTTCGTATGAGGAAAATATTCCCTCTATTTCGATACAAACCGAATAGTAAGATAAAACCCATCATTTAAGGGCAACAAATGAAAACACTGCACCCTCTTAGTTACATAAATACGTCATGGTCACAACCAACTGATTTCTTCCTCATGTTTGTTAGGTTTTCAGATGTATCTAGAAGTTAAAATAAAACTGAGATCAGTTTATCTTGTTCATTTTCTCAAACCCGTCAGGTTAATACGTAAAGACTACCGAACAGGGATTGCTAAAATTACAGGTAACCTCCAAGTTGTTGTTATTTTATTTTTATGCGTCTGAGAACCCACAGAAACCATAGCAATTGTAAAAGGCTATACAGTACAAACCATCTGACATGTAATGTGCTATAAATCCAAATTTGTGCACCCTCAAAAACTAGGGTGCACAAGTACTCATCTTTCGATTGGGTAATTCATTTTAAAAACCACCATGCTTTAACTTGTATTAGCATTGGAAATGGGAGAAAAGAAAACAACATAGTGGTTTTCTACATGAACTACCCAATGAAAAGATGGGTACTTATGCACCCCATTTTTAGGGAGTGCACAAATTTGCACTCGTGTTATTCTTAAGAGTTAACGCGCACACATCCTCATGATCAAGTTAGGAGCTTAAAGTTCAGACAAAAAAATGTGAAATTCCTTTGAAATCGACAAAGCAAATTTAGGAAAATCAAGAAGTCTCGGTCTACTTACAGGAAACATTCGTAATGGCATTCGTGCTTTTCTGAGCAGCAAGTGCTTTCAACTTGTTTCCTGTAGCCAATAAAAGCAAACTCTTCATATGCTGCTTTTGTTCTTTTGGACTAGATGTCTTTGATACGGCTTCTTCAAAGGCATGCAGATCTTGAGGTGTAATGGAAGGAAGAGAAAGTAATATCTGTCAGCAGAAACAAAATTTCACCACCATAAGAAACTGCGCTGTAGGTTTACTAATTCTGGTTACCAGTAACAGTTAGCATATTCATGTATTGTTTACTACAAGTATGCAAACTTAAGCGACCTAACTATATCGGCGTATATTTTGGAGGTAAATTATTATCTATAAAAACCACCAACCAGTATACCGATATTGGATATCATTACCTACAAATATGTAAGATTCCAATTAAAAGCGACAAATTTTTTAAAATACCAATATACTCTACAGCTCACAAGCATGGTTAGAAGCAAAATCAGCTAACATGAATGAGGCCAGTACTAATAAAATATACGAAATATGACATAATAATTTCATTCTGGATGCTAACCTGTCTGGGAGACGAATTTCTATCAGCAAGAAATACGAAAATTTCGCGACAGATACCAACAAGATCTGCACTAGCAAAAGCATTTGACTCGAGCGCTAAGCCTTCAATAATTGCATAAAACAAATCTTTGGAAACAAATTGTAGGAGTTCTGAATTATTTGATGATATAGCAAGAAGCACCAACGCTCCGCAGAAAGATGAAATTTTAACCACAGATTCCCCATCAGTCCACTTAAACGCTTCTATGCTTATTTGTAAGGCGGGAAGGGCTGGACCTTGATGCTTTAAGAGAAAACTGCAAATAAAATCGAAGTTATTAAGCATAAAGCAAACATGAAAATCATCTTCGTATTTGCTAACCTCTTTGTTGATCGACTACGGAACTTTCACAGGAGAAATGAGGCTCCAAAATAAATCAAGTTAAAGGTTAATATTTATGGCTGAAGTATATGATGTCCAGGGTGCTCCAGATTTACCCCATTAGAGAGTTTGAGGCAAATGCATCCAAGTCTTTGAGAGTAGACATCTCCCCACGGTTACCATGTCCAAGGTGTTCTATAGAAGGAATCCCATGATTTAATCCAGGAGAAGCTACAACTGAAAGAAGATAACTGACTTCCCGAGTTAGATCCCGAAGCAACTTTTCCTCCATAACTTCCACCTTTAAGTCTAAACCAGAGAGATTTCTGGGTATATCTGGTACATTTGCTCTACCTTCACGTAGAAGGGTAGACCATGAACAACTGAGAGCCTGCTGGCAATGGAGAAGTAATGGATGCAGGATTTTATCTATCCACACCTCCCACAAATTAGAAGGACAAAACTTGACCAAGGGCACAAGAACCAAGTGGATTAGCTGCCTTGTATGCCTGAACTCCATTGACTGTATGTTCTCTAGAAGAGCTTCAGCGACAAACTGACTTTCCACGCATTTAAAAAAGGAATCCCCGAGGGTTATTGACAGGCCCAAGACATTATACCTTCAGTCATCGAAAACATGTTGATTGTCAGTAACAGAGAAAACCTTTAAAACATCATGGAAAATATATGAGTAGGAAACAAAGAATAAAATTCTGCTAAAACATTCATTAGATACAAAGCTTCTTTTGCTAAAACTGCAAGCTGATTACAAAGAAAAATTTTGGTCTAAATAATGAGATCGTAGAGAAGAAACACCAGAACATTGATCTAGAAGTAGGAGCACCCAAATTTGTTTTCCAAAATCTACTTTACGTGATAGACGCAGATGAAAGTTTAATTCCAAAGAAATTACAATAGTACTCTACGGGAATGGCCTTAGTTGTTTGACGAATAGACAGATAATCATCTCTAAGGGTGTACTTACCCACTATCTCTGATACCCTTTAACCAATTTCTAACATCATTCTCATTCACATCGTTCTGAGCACCCTCTGTAAAAGTCAATGTTCCCTTCGACACTTTAACGTTTCCTTCCCCAAGAAGACTAGCTCGCTCTACGTCACTTATACTCATTGCTGCCTTCAACTCCCCTGGTAACATTTGCATTACAGGTGGAGACCAAAGTGAATGTAAAGCACGAGCAGCTGCAGTCAAAAATTAAAACTCCAAATTGGTACGATGTGGGTGCAGTATGAAACTCATCTATCATGTCAATTAAAAGATATATATACACATTTCGCTAACCCAATACAACTTAATCAAGTTTGAAAGAAGCAAAACTGTCAACAAACAAAAACAACTTACTGGCCCTCCCTACATGTGATATACATACCCTTAGGAGAGGAGGCAGCATCCATTCAAGATGAGATGCCAGAGGATGTGAAGACATGGAATTGTTACATTGCAAAGTCAAGCTGCTCTTTCTTGATCCACTCCTTTTAAGAGCCTTCTCAAAGAATGTCACACTATGAAAAAGCGACCACATAAATTGTGTATCAGAGCACAGGCGGACAAGACCTGAAGGATCAGATAAATAAGCACTTTGCCATTCCATCTGAGTCCACTGCTTCATCATAGGTTCAAGTAACCAAACCAAAGCTTCTTGCTGTTGTTGGATCCTGCATCAGATATCAGTAATCAAAGAAATATCAACTCCAACGAATTCCATGATAAAACAGGAATTACCAACAAAGCACACAAAACATGAACTTAAAACTCTAAAGTTTCCACAATCTAGTACTAACCCAGCAGCAGAAGCCATGACAAGTAGTGCTTCACCTAGAATATTATGCTCCCCACGCAACAGACGCCCTTCTTTTTGTAAACGATCCATGGTTTCAGCAATTCCCTAAATAAAAAAAACAACAGAGTATAATGATTGCTTACATTTTGATCAAACTTATGGCCGATGTAACAAAAGCAAGTTTCTAACAATAACCTTTATAGATAATGGAATAATGGTTAAATCCTCAAGTTAAAGTAACAAAATTTGCATCAGTTGTCATAGGTTTACATTATCGAACTCGGAAAAAAAAAAATCACAAATCATAAAACTGTGAATCTGTGACATCATATTATGATACTCTATGATATCTACTATTCACTGTACAACTGTTTAGTACCAATCAAGCAGTCATACTAACGAGAGTAACTTCACATTGTCCATTGCTGGATATTTGCATGGAAAATACCATCTCACCTTCATATGAGGAAGGAGACTTTTGTCAGCAGTTAAGGCAATGCGTACAAATGAGGTACAAATTTGCAATCGCGCATGCCGAGCACTATTCACCGAAGGTTCCTGCTAAGCAATCAGGCATAGATAATAATCACGATGGAGTAGATCAGAATGCAATGCTGTGACTTGCATGCGATGGAACTTAAACCAAAGCAGGAAAAACAATAAGGAAATAGAGAAAAAACCAGGGACCACCTTAAGAACAATCGGAAGTGAAGTCAGAAGTTCAAAAATTTTATTGATGACCCCAGCAACTGCATCAGGGAAGTATTTTAGGAAAGGTCCCAATGCTTCTATATATCGTGCAAGTAATTCCGCAAGTGTTGGCTCAGTCCATTTCAGAGAAAGAAGTTGCTGAAGTAGACCTTCAATCACAAAGAGTAAAAAATTTAGTAGCAGTGAGGATAAGGCATTTCAAAGCCCTATAGTGCATGAGAACTCACTGGACAACCTTCAAACATTCTGCATATTCCGAGATGAATTTCACGGTTACCACCTACAACTTCAGTTGATCCATCGAAAATGGCACTAACAACCGTCTCTAGTGCCAGATGCAAGCTCTCCATTATGGCTATGTCCTGCAGCATCACAATCATATAAGCAACACTGGGAGCATGTTATTACTAAAGAGAAGAAAAAAACGCGCAAGAGCCGAAGTTATTACTAAAGCTTTTAATAACCCATGCTGCAGTGTCCAAACCAACCTTAAACATGCTATCCAAGAGTCATAATACTTTTACTGAAAATGTTTGCAACCTTGGTTTCATAACCAGCAATTTGGCCAACGGATAGTCCCTAACACACAATCTTGACTTCCCTCCTGAGTTTAGCTGGATAGCAATTGCGCCTTGTTACCAGTAGGATCGGGACTGGCAGAATGTGTAAAAGTGTACTTACTCAAAGTAAGGTAACTAATGAACGTTTCAAATATATGCCAAACAAGCCTCTCTACTCATTTTCTTCTCTTCTAAAAGGTCAATATGTTGTACTTTTGAGGATGTCTGGTGACTGGTGCAAGAGCAGTCTCCACAATCCAATTTGCCGTAAACTAGTGTGAGATTGTGCTGACTCGGTATTTAGGTGTAGCATAGGGAGGGAGAAGACTAATGGTAGAGGGTTTCTAAAGATTCTTTGCTGACTGAAAATTAAGTGATATTGTTATGCTAGTATACTGGCAGCTGGTTTGCATGTATAACCTCAAAGAGTCAAAGATCCACAGAGGATAGATGAATCTCTAACGTTCCTTTAATCAGAATTGCTTTGGTCTAATTTGGGAATCTTTCATGCACCTATACAAAACTAATCATCAGATTTAAAGTTGCTCCTTTAGTTGGTTCTATTTCTTTGAAAGTTTTTTTTTTCCACCCCCTCGTTTTTGTTTTTGGAGATGATACTTCTGTTAAAAGAAGTTAGCTGTTAGGATTAACTCCATTGTAGTTTGCTCTGGACAGAGATGAAAGCCAACATTGTGCCCCCTGACAGCTCGCATAAATGTAGTTCCAAGAAAAGAAAATAAGCAAGCAAAATTACTGACCTGAGTAGGTGATGAAGAAGTTACGAGGCTCTTGATGACTGTATCAATCCTCTCTGAAACTTTAGCAGCAGCTACAAAGGGCTTAACTAAAGCAATTAATTTGATAAGATCCAACTGCATAAGATATGTAAGCGTACATGTTAGTACAAATGAAAATTAACAGCAAAGAAAGAGGCCTGGAAATTTGCCGAATTTACTAACATGTACGTAGTTGTGTATCCTAGTAACAAACAAACTACAACGAAAGATAGGAGTTTCTTAATTAGTTCATTTCCAAATACAAATTTAAAAAGGGAGCAATACGCTTACCAAAACCATCTTTTGAATCAAACATATTGATGGACCTCAGCAACTAGGTCAATTACCGTGACCTAAGGTTGTATGAGATGGGAAAGACCTTTAGAACAGTAAGACTTCAGTCTAGAGTTATAACTTCTCAATGGTGGAAACCAATTCACCTATGCAAGATAGGAAAATGGCAAGCTAGACACTAATGCGGCATTCACAAAATGACTCTTCACGGAAACACGGTTGAGACCTCTAACTCTGAATATATCTTTAATGCTTGTGCTAAAATACATACCAGCCTAGAACGATATTGGCTGAACTCTCCCTTGCCATCAAACACATCACTCCAGAGCTCAAGTGCTCCTAGAGAAAGAGCAGTTCCTGGTGAAACTTTTTCTCGCTTGAGCATGCGGAGAAGAGTAATATCCAAAATAGCACTACAGATATCTTCATTAACTACCAGAATCCCTTTCCGTTCCTTATCGGCCAGCCCAGATACGGACTCTGACATATTTTCACCTGCTCCATGTAGAACGGCCTTCGGTTTGGATACTGATTCTCTCAGTACAGGCTACAAGAGAGGTGAGAAGGTCATCCGACATCAGAAGTTTTGACGAAGTGCCTACATGAAAGTTGCCCAGAAGAGTTCTACTTACCAGCCAAAAAAGCAAAGACTGGAAATGGAGAGCTAGCTTGCAGTGTTGGAAGTACCCCAGCATCTGAAGCCACAGTTGGGGATAAGTGTACTTTATATCGACAATATAAACAACTTACACAGAATGAATCAGTATTCGGGAAGAGGTTAAGGAATTAATATTTTTCGAAGAGCATTACAGATACAAATCCCAATTGCAATTAATTCAAGCTGAATCACTATAAACTGAGTTTGCTTGGAATATTAAATGATGAGAATTATTCAAATTAGAATCCACGTGGCTCTTAAGAGGAATTTAAATTAGCAGACTTATACTCATGGTAAAGAGTCTCAAAATGCAGGTGCCTGTATGAATACTTAATGCGTCAGATGGTGACAGCAAAAGCAATACCGTTAGCACACTCCATTGAGTTTATGTTCAGATGCCTCCCGCATAAGTCTATTAAGATTCAGCAGTTCAGATATATATGACCTCAGGTTCAATTGAACAACTTCCCCACTATGAAGGATGAATTAAACTGGAAGTAGAGGAATTCAAATACGGAATTTCCATTCCCCTAGCAGTCTTAAAGAGTAGTGTGTATTAAAGATGCTACAAAACACAGTTAATTAAAGGACTTTAGCTGTGAGATTGCCAACTTATTTTGGACAAGGATAAAACAAGATCATTATGCTTGATTCATGACTAAAAAAACAACAGTCAGCATAATTGGTGGAACAATCAGGAGCACAGCTTCAACGATATTAGTTTGATTGGTGATTACCTGTTGAAGATAATGGGGAAACATGGTATTGTCCCCAGAAATGCACTGCAAATTTAAAGTACCCAAAGACACCATACTTTCACATATAACTTCCGCAAATTCAAATTCACTTTTATCAATGCCACCATAATTGGAACCAGATCTGCTCAAGAAGTCACTAGACACATTCATCAGGATCCGAAAGATACTACTCATTGCTGAGTCAAACTCGGATGTAGCATGGCAGGTTTTTTCCTGCAAGCAATGCATCAGAATCAACCAGACAATATAAGATATTAAGAATTTAGATTAACAAAACTGTGCTACATATTAAATTATTAACTGAATACTCGATATGTCTCAAGAAAGAAAACTCGCATTTGTTACCTTGCACAGACTAATTTGAAAAACTCAGACGCATGAAGACGAAAATCAGGAGAAGAGAGTAAGAACCCGCACCTGTTGTGAAAAAGCAAAGCAAATTTACACTCATGAACCCCACTCAGAAAATCAAGAAGCGTACATCTTCAAAGGAAAGTGCATACCCACGAATCAGACCATATTTTTCGAGATCGGGAATAGGGGCCCATTCAGCATATGCATTAACAGCATTAATAGTGGCTGTAACTGTGGCTGCATGCTGTTTAGCAACATCCAACTGCTGACTTCCTGCTGCACTCAAAGCAGCTCCAAAGTGCCTTTCAAGTAACTAATTCACAGATTAGAGTTTGGCAACAATGCTAACAAGTGGTGTTAAAAAGTATGATATGGACTCACAGTATATAGTAAGGGGAAAATTTCAGGCAAAGACTGAGTAAGCCCACGTAACAGCATCCTACGCCGCTCACCTGTGTAACATATCCCACATTTAAGTTAACAGTTGAACAATCCAGCACACAGATCACTGACCAGTAACAGCATATTCATTTGTTCCCATCAACTATGTTCGCCTCGTAAATTTTACTTTAGAGGCAGGTGATCATATGAAAATAGAGAAATCCTCGGTTCCGAGTTCAAATAATATTCTGAACTTTCCCACTAGTGACATTACTCGACTATGTCATTTTACTTCGAAGCTTCAAAACATGTAGGTGTAGGAGCGAGTGAGTATATAAAACATCCCAATTTCAGCATCAAATAATAAACTTAAGTTATTAATGGCAATAATCTTAGTCACTTTCCCATTTGGTACTGTCACAAACCTTCCAAATCTTCGTTGTGGACTGTGATGTCTTCTGGAACCCATCTTAGGATCATGGAGACCAACTCAGCCTAGCAAAAACATGAAGAGTGACACTTGTTTATTCAAATAGCATCCAGAAAAGTAACAAGCGTAGAGATAAATGTATAGCATACTTGGATGGGTCCATTATTAGATAGAGAAACCAGAGGAGGATGCAGTTCTTGCCACAGATTTATCCCTTCTCTCCTAATTATCTGACAAAGAAAAGGAAAGACAGAAAATCATATTTATGAATTCCACATGAAGTTAACATTAAGTTGAACGAAAGCACAGGGAAGACAAAAAAAAAGACCTCAGCAACAAGAGCAGCTGTTTGGCTCTTCAGAGCCCACTGTTCAGACGGATTGGCCATCTCAGAAATCAAGTCTACAGCAACCTTTGCAAAATCTCTTCTTTCCAAGGAACTTAGTTCCTCCCATCGCACCCTCACCAAGTGCTAGAGATATACAAAGAAGAGAAAAACAACCAGGTTACCAAACTAATGACTATAGTTGCAAAAATATATATGGACCCATCTGACCACATTAAAGGGGAAAGGACAGTCCAAGATTCATATTTAACAAATATAAATCAAAAATGAAAAACAAAGGTGTACCTGCAACAATTTAAACGCTTGCAACCGAATCTCAGAAGACCAATCTCTTTTGACCAAAATAAAAGATGTATGTGCTAATGTTCGAACATCTCCTGCTTTTATCTGAAATATCCCCAAAAAACAATGTCTAACTTTAAATTATACAGACAGCAAAACCACAACACTTGGCTCGGCTAGTTAAACATATCAAGTATGAGAACCAATCTCATAAACTAGAACAGCGACAATATAATAAGTTGTCAACAAGGCTACTCCGTAGTATCACAGAATTGAAATACCTAATGTCACTAGCCTAGGGCAACAGTATGTGTTTCATAAAGAGCACAGGCAGTATCAAGTCAGATTCTGATCAAAACAACCTAAAACCACACTGAAACAACTAAAAACTGAAAACGCATGGATGAACCGACATTGATTTTTAAAGTAATAAAAACTCGAAGAAAAGAGAGAAATACTTACAGATTCTAAGTAAGAAAAGGCGGAGTTTCTTGCTTGAGGCGAAGTACTCCAATCTAGGGCAGCAACTATCGCCTGAGCAACAGTATTTGCTGTACTGTTATTACTATTCTCTCCCATTTCTCCAACAATCTTCACTCAGAGACTGAGAGAAAGAAAGAGAGATTGTGTGTGTTTTCTGGTTTAGGCTGGAAGAGTAGAGAGGAGTATTTGTTTATGGAGAGAGTGGGGAAGGAAACAAAACATGAGGAAAAAGAGAGAAAATGGGGAAAAATGAAAACAAGAGGAAAGTATATATTCTCCTTTTGAAAACCCTTTTCATTGCCACCGTATTGCCTCCGTGGACAGTGGTCACAATTTTTTTGTATTTAGGGTGTTTTGTAGGGTGAATTCCATGGGATAAGGGCTGGCCAGATTCGGGTAGAGGTCTGCGTCTGGGCTCCAGGAGGTCCCAGGTTCCAGTCTCCGATGGCGCAATATTACAGAGTTTGACATGAAGGTAGAATTAGCTTGCAGCCGTTGCGACGTAATTACAGCTCTTATCTGCTTCGGCTCCCTTGGCTTTGTTCCTCATGAAGCTCGCCGGTAGGCTAGCACGGCAACCTGTTCAACTAATGTAGTAGTACGCTTTTAGAGATTTGCTAGTTATGCTTCCAACTAGTTAATATTAATGTAATAAACTCTTTATCCAACAATAATAATAAGTGAATCATCAAATTTGTTTACTATCACCTTAACATGGGATAAGCAAACTCAACGAACAATTTTGCTTCATAAGGTCATTACACAGCTGAGGGACTAAGTTTGTGATGTTGGCGGTCTTAGCTTGGTCGTTCCGCCGTAATATTGCATCCAACGGCTAGTATATTCATTAACTATTTATGAATTCCTTCATCCATATACTAACTTCGTTTCAGTTTACACCTCTTTCTAAAATGATTTCATACAAATTAAATCTCTTTCAATCTCACACAAATGTCTAATCTAAACTAGAAATATAGGTATTCGTCTATCTCCAAATTTCCTCCAAAGTTCGTAGTCATGAGTTTACTATAGTGGTAATATCGTGGTTTGGTAAATAAGCTTTGTTAGAGCACTTTTCTCATTTCGAACTCGCATGCGTTGATATCTCAAGCATGTTTGTCAATGTTAGTGATAAAACTATAAGTCTTGATTTCTAGCCAATTTATAGATGTCTCGGACTAGGACATAGATAGTGTAGTTGAGCTTAGATTTCACATAGTTCATCATTTGAAGACGAAGAACTACTAAGGGGAGCTTGTGGAACTTCTTCGACAAAAGTTATATGGAGACTTGAACTCATCTATCACTTGGAAAGTCTATTTATACTATCTCCTATATTGAGACATAAGTCGTGTTAAGATATAGTTTTCTCTATACACATTTGAGATTTCGAGCTGAGTATATCTCGCTTACATATTTCTCGAAATATGGGTTGGTAAGCTTTCGCTTCGACCAAGTTCATCTTATATCATGAGAAAATTGCCGAGTAACATCTTACATGGTTTATGTGATACAATCATTTGATGTAGGCTTGGAATGTTTCGATAATGATTATTTCAATATCTTGAAAATTGCTTTGATGCTAATAGTGTGTGAAAACGGCTATTATCACTACACCAAATTCCCGGATTCGTAACAGGCATTCGTAACGGCTATGTGGCCGTTACAAAATCGCCGTTACAAAATATTCGTAACAGGCAAGGGTCGTTACTAATTTTTAAAAATTTCGTAACAGAGTGAAGCTGTTACGAATTTTTTTATAAGTGTGCGAGTCACACGCTTGGTCACACTTGGGTCGTAACACCCGTTGAATGTGCGTGTGCCATTCACATGTGTGGTATTATGTTTCCATCCACGATGAGTTATACCAGAGGATATTTCCTCCCCTGCGTGTGCGATTCACATGCGTGCTTATGAGTTTATCTTAGCAGTCGAGATGAGTTATCACTTTCTTTCTTTTTCCCTTTCTCTATTCTTCTTCTCCTGCTCTCTCCTCTCCTCTCAGGCGATGAAAGTAGGGTTCCATCTCAGAAATCGTATTAGCCGAGAAACCATCACAAAAATCTTTTCAATAGCCTTCAATCATCGATTTGTGTAAGTATTAATCATTATAGGTTTCGATTTTTAGGGTTTCATCGTTTTTTCAATCGATCTGTTTTTTAAGGGTTCATTTCATCTATTTTTTGGGGATTCATTTCAATCGACCTGTTTCATAATCGATATGTTTCATCTTAGTTTCGTTTTGTTAATCTTCTTCATGTAAATCTGATTCGATTTCTTTTTTCTAATTTCCTGTTAGGGTTTGAAGAAATTTGAAGACTTGAAGAACTCTGAAGAAATTTGAAGACTTAGAAGGTATAAAGTTTCGAAAACTTGAACTAATTTTAGGGTTTTATGTTAATTTGTATTTTAAAACTTGAACTAATCTTGTCAATCCCTGGTTAGGAAGGATTTTGGTTTTATCTTTTGAAATTGTTTACTTTGATGTCATTAGACTAAAAATTGTTAGAGCATGGTTTTATGAATCTTTGAACTACCATGAAATTTGGGTTCTAGGAGGAGGTTGTTGGATTGAATTAAACAACATCTTTTTTTGAAATATCTTGTGTTGTCCTGTGAATTTTGGCATGATCCTAAACATTTTAGAAAAAAGACCGGAATTGAGTGTTCTTCTCTCAAATTTCAGTCCTTTGAAAGACAAATCAAATGTGTTAATATGTGTTGTGACCTGAGCTACTTGATGTAAGAGATGCCTAATTCAATAACTATTATTAAACACTCTAGACTAATTCTTTTCAGTGAATTTGACATATATACATCTTAAGTTGTTTAAGATTTCTATCGACAAGATTAGTTCATCTTCTGAACAAGAGTTCCAGCATGACTTTCGATGGTTCAGTTAGAACTATGCCTTTATATATGTCAGTTTTTGTTTCAACTGTTGGACACTTCTGGCAGTTCAGATGCCGAGAAATTTGTCAATGTATAGCTATTTCAGCTTCAGTTTCTACTGTTAATGCTTAGAGCTTTGTCTAGTGCTTCTATTTTGATCTCTAATGTTATAGTTTGTGTTATAGGATAGGTTATAGTCGATGCGATTGTTTTTGTCGTTCTTATAGGACGATTTCTTTTGGTTTGTTCTATATCTTAATCTAGCTTCTATGTGTTTAAGGTGTCTCTTGTATCGACGGACGGTCGGCAGAGCTTCAGGTTTGATTAGCGGTTTGAGGTGGGAATTTCCACTACTCTTATGCAACCATTGATGTCTTTTCGCAAAACTATGCATGTTCACTTAAAAAAATTCATGCATCGTTTTCTCTACCCACGCGTTATTGTTGTACAACTATAAATTATGTATTATAAAATGTGGTGGAACTACACCTACGTTGATTCAGATTTTTGGGAAGGGTACTTTTAGAATGAGGGCAGCAAATCTAGTTTGGTCTTCACTGTGGTTTTTAGACTTACAGTGGGGTTGGCATCAACTTATAGTAAGTATCCACTGTGATTTCTAGACTTAGCGGCCTATTAATTCACCTTTCTGCTCTAACTTCTAAGGTTCGATACAAAACCATGCTTCTCATCCTAACACATTACTATTTAAGTTGTATTGAGCACTCAACATTTTCTCTACCTCATTTTTATGGTGTTGGACCCTATCTATACTCATATGTTTTCACTAGATTGCAACAAAACTGTATAGAACTTTACTTTTATTTTTTTCCGTTTATAATTAATGTTTAGAGCAAAGGACTAAGGTTGATTGTTAACACCATTTCATGTGCATGAAGGACTAAGGTCGATTATCTTTTGTTGTGTCTTTAAATGGACTCCAGTCTCAGTAGTGCAAAATCCCTGTTTGTTGCTATTTGTCATTCACAGTTTCAGTTACCTTGTTGTCTCCAACTCCCTATCCTTGAACTGATGATCAAGTTCACTTTGGGATAATTACTTACATATTAATAATAAGTAATAACCTTCTTTTAAGCAAACCCAGAGAGCATGTGATTAAGGTCTGAGTATGTAATTCTGTTAAAGAATATAGGTGGTAGAGGAAATAGAGGAAACAAGTAAACTATGATAACTTAGATATGGTTTGTGGTCGGCCAATTTAATAACGACTTTTACAAGAAAACATAGCATGTAGTACTACTTTTACATTTGAGAAGATACTCATAAACTTCAAGACTTTCACCATGTAGAATTGCTTGAGAGTTTGGCACCATTTCAAGGTTGTTATGAAAACAGAAAAAGATTTATGATTCATTTTCTTCGTTAATCATTTGATCGAGTTTTGTTTTCTTATATTAAATTATTCTAGTGTTTCTTATCCTCGACTTTCGTATTTGAAATTGGTATTGATCTTTGAATCCCGAGATTTCTATAGTTCCACGCCATTGTTCATTTTCTTCTAAATTTGGACAAAGTTGCTTACAATCTGTGTTCTGTTTTCTTTGATCTTTACTAAATTTTAAATCAATTTCTTGGTGTTTTTTCTTACGGGGACATCTGCACACCTACAGGTTCTGCGACAATGTATGGACCTTTATCTTGCAAGATGCGTTGTTTAAGAACGAGGAGTGCCAAGAGAATGTTGGCAAGGTTAAGTTGCTCAGTTAATGAGTTCAGATAGACTGTTTTCTCTTTCTGAGTTGTTTTTAATGACATATTACATTGTGTTTGTTTAGCGTTGGGGCATGTAACCAATCTTATATACCCATACACTAATCACCGTTATCTATGGGACTTATATATTGTAGTAATTTTTTGCATCAATAACTGGTTTATTCTTGTGCATGTTAAGCGTCTGAGAAGATCTTGTTTACGCTTGAAATTTGTATAAATGTATGATTGTATATCTCAAGGACGTTTATATGAAAACACATACAGGTCGAGAGAATGGTGAAGGAAGATGAAAGGTTTGCAGGTCAAGAGTTGATTCAACTCAGTCAATCTCTTTACAACCAGCCAGGTGAAGCACCTGACTTAGTTCTATTATATCTTCTACTCCATGTGAATTATCCCTAAACTGTAGTTTGGTTATGATGGTTTTTGCCTGTTGTACAGGTCAGTGGTCCTTCAAAGCCATTGAGTGAGCTTGATGCTCCAGCTTGGTGTCTAGTGTTTGGATGCTTAAAATGAATGGGTTGCTTCTGAATTAAGCAAGTGATATTTTTAAGTATATCAATTGCTTAATATATTTAGTGAATCTTACTCTTTTGACTTGATCCGTATGATTTCAATGCGGAGAATATCCTCCACTAATTGAGAATTTTCTTATTAAACTAATAACTTAAATGATTGCATGGTGGTACCATGAAAAAATTTACTAAGTACCATGATTGAGTTAGAGTGAGATTACGTTGGATTAGGATTTTTTTAATCACTCAATGAACCTACAACTTCTATCTTTTTTTAGGATGACACTCGCATTTTGACATCTGCAGGAGATCAAAAGGAAAGTTCAAATGATTTTTAGTTATGCTGATTTGGTTATGTGTGTTTGCTTGATAAAGAAAAGGTGGAACTGCTTATGTTTATGAGATGTATGTATGACTAAACCTTCTTATAGAACTGAACTAATGTGTTGTATAAATTTTGGTTATATAGGTAAAGATTTGGAACGTGGAAGAAAGGGTTTCCATTGGTGTTTTAACTGGTCATACAAGAAGTGTAAAGTCAGTATGTGCCCACCCATCCAATCCTGGTAAGTAAATGCTCGTTTGAGATATTTTCATCCTTGTGAAAGTCTTGGGAGGTCTAATTGCCCTAGAGTTTGTTAATTTTTGTGAGATCTTATATTGGCTGTTCCTGGTGGAGAATATAGGAGTATGATTTAAGTGTTTAACTTGTTCTGATTATACATGTTTTCCATTTTGTAGATTGAACCAATTCGCAACTTCTTTGCTGCTCTTTTTCTTGCCAGTGTTGGAATGATGATCAATTTTCCCTTCCTTTGGAACCACGTTGATATTTTATTAGTAGTTGTTATTTTGGTCATTGTTGTGAAAACAATTGTTATCACTTCTTTGTTGTCAAAGGATTTGGATACAACAACAAGTCCTCACTTCTTGTAAGACCTTATCTAACTTCTTAGGCACGTAATGTATTTGTGCTTCACTTACAGTTCTTGTTTTTCTGGACAAAATGACGTATACATTTCTTAATATTTGTAGGTTGGATTGTCACTTGCCCAAATTGGGGAGTTCGCTTTAATACTTTTTAGTCGTGCATCTAATCTTCATGTGGTAGAGGTCAGTTCTAGCCAGTATTAGTCTCTTTTTCATTCGGTCCAACATGTTAATATGGATTCCCTTCTTGCGAGGGCAATAAAATAGCATACCTTAGCCGTTGGTATTCACTTCTTGGTTTCACTTTTTGAGAAAAATTCAGTTTGTACCTTGAGGTAGTTACGAAGGATTTTACATATTGTTATCGAGTATCACATCACGGTTCGAAGATGGTGTTATGCCTTCACGTTTCTACTTTAACTGGATCTTAATTGCAATTTCTTGATTTTGACAGGAAAGCTGTACATCTTTGCTTCTTGACACAATGACTCTTAGCATGGTATGTAAAACGATTTTGTTATATTTGCGTTTTCATATCTATCCTCCTTTTTGACACTTGTCTTTGTGGTTATCCATATTTATCATGCTCTTTATTTTCTTGCCACTACCATACTTTTCTTTGGAAAATATGTGGTCCACAGCTAGCCACATTTATCTGAATTGGTGTGAACTTGGTAGCCTTAAGTTAATATTCTTATAGATGCTTTTTGTTTGTTTTGTGTAGTATGGGTTGGGAATTATCAACTTTAAGACAGGGAGAACTTGATGAAGAATGCTGCAAGGATAACTTACGGCTGATTTGTGCTTGGCGACTAGTGTTTGGGCTCATTAGGTGCCTTAGCAGCTGCAAGTGTTGTAAGTTTCTATGTAGTATCTGTGATTTAAGTTAGAAGAATTTGTGAACTGAACTTAGGAGCTTAGAAAGTTTCTATGAACTGAATTTAGGAACTCAGTAAGTTTCTATGTATTTCCTTAGAATTTGATACTGGACAAAAAAAAGGGTACTTATGTTATATTTGGACATGAATGTGATATGAATTGATTGTTGAATGTGGATTATGGATGGAATGAAAGGTGTATGCATGATATTTCCCAGCTTATTTCCGGCAGAAAATGAACTGCCGGTCAGCCTTGACCAGGTCAAGGCTGACCGGCAGTAATTTTTTTGCTGTTACGAAAAAATTAGTAACGGCTCAGGGATGTTACGACCACGTTGTTACAAAAAAATTGTAACGGCCCTAAGCTGTTACCACGTGTCAAATTCGTAACGGCCCTCGAGTTTATTACTATAGCCGTTACAACCGAATTCGTAATGGCCCCATTGCCGTTACAAAAAAATGTAGCACCCACTTTTGCAAATGAGTAAGAGCTGTTACAACCCCGTTTTAGTAACGGCTCAGTTCTGTTACGAATCTGAGAATTTGGTGTAGTGTATCATTATAGAAGAATGTTTTAATGATTGAAATAAAGAGTTTAGAATCTTGTAACCATCTTTGGATATAAGCATAGTGTGTTCGCACATTAGTGTATAAGTCCAAAATCGGGAGCCTAAAGTATGCATACTTGTGTGTATACAAAAAGGTTGTAGAAGACTGTGTAAGTATGTGTACCCTTACGCATACTGGCGGAAGTTCACGTCCGTGAATTTCCGCTGAGTTTGAAAACCAAAACCAAGCTCATCTGGTTACCTAAAGTGCGTGTATCCGTAAGCGTATCTTGCGAAAAGTTCACGTCCGTGAATTTTTTTGCTGAGTTTGAAAACTAAAACAAACTCAAATCCGGTTACTTCTGTACGCATATTGTACGCATACTTAAGTGTGTTACTTTTCTAAAATCGGTTATACGTGAACCTAAACATTTATCAATAAGGAATGCAATCTTTGCAAACCGTGGCTATAATGTTCATGTATTGATTCGAGTGAATCAAACCGATTTTGCTTCAATTGTGTTCTTGTATAATACATGAGAATATATCAATTGAACAACTCTTTAACTAGTTTCATTTGAGTCATTTGTACTAGTTATGGTTAAGATGAATAAGGTTGATATGAGAGTAATCATATGGCTAACCTCGGTTAACTATTTGCGAACCAACATGGTGTACACGTTTAGGTACGGTTACTAAAACTAAATGAGGGTTCATTTCATTTATGTGTAACAAGCTAAGTTCGATCTAACGGTTGAAAGATATTAGCTTGGGAGAATCAGGTTTTTCATCTAACGGTGAATATTGAATGCTTTGTTACCAAGGTAACTTAGATTGCAAACCCTGATTTGAAAACTATATAAAGGAGAACTCTAGTAATTTGGAAACCTAATCCCCACACCTCATGTGTGTTTTTAGTTGCTGATGAGTGCCAAATATTGCATATTTATACACCTTTTTATTAGCATTTTACTCATCTTTTGTGCTCAAGAATCAGATATTATCCCAGATTCTGTATTTTCTTTGTTTTCAAGAATAAATATTTGTACTAATTAACTTTGTGTTTTTAGGTAATAAATAAAGCTCGGAGAAACTGAGGAGCCCAAAGAGCGAAGAAGTGGAGTCGAGCATCTATGGAGCGAAGCCAAAGCCCGTGCGCAGGTTGCAACCCAACAAGTAGCAACTCATCTACAAGACATGGGCTTGAGCTAGACCCGACCCGCGACCCGGATCCGAGCCCGTCCACTCCAAGCCGTTGAGATTTCACTCATTCGCATCCTACGCTCGCCGCTACCACACGCATCGAAGTTTGCTGCTCCCGCTCAACACCAGATCACGCCAAAACCGCTTACCACCCTCGGCCGTTCAGATATCCATCAGCTCCATCCTACGCTCGCTTGGCCCGTCTCATCACCACTCGATGTACCGCTTCACATTGAAACTCCCTATACCTATACCCCCTTTTCGACCTAACACATTTCATATTCTTTTCTCTTTCTTCTCCTTACCTTCATCGAGAAACCCTACCCACACCATACCTCCACCTCCTTCTTCCATGACGTTTTGCGAGTTCCATCATCACATCTCTGTAAAACACCATCACCCAACCACTCCATCATCACCGCCATCACTCTCTCTTTTTATCTCTTTCATTACTTCTTTACAAACCTAGAAGCTAGGTTAAAGATAAATAGAGTTAGGGTTTCCAACAACTCCTTGGCATGTTCGATTCAGAGGCAAAGCAAGGTCGACAACAGGTTTGGGTCATCAGTGTAGTGGTTAGAATTATTTTTGTGAGTTATAAATTGAACTTTTTGATGTAAGAGAAAAGGGGGAGTTTTTACAACATATTTTAGGGTTCATATTGAGTTTGTAAAATTAAAAATTGAAGTCTGCTTTTGATGTTTAGCATGTTCTAATCACCCTGCTAGGGTGATGATGAAACCACTAATGCTTATACTGAGTTAATTCATTGTCAAATTTCTATTCTTACTGCTGTGAATTGTAATAGGGTATTAGCTAATTGTTGAACTAATTTGCTTGTGATAGAGTGTACTATAGAAAGACACTTTATACTAGGAGTTAACTAGTGAAAGCAATTAGTAAAATTCCCACTAGAGAAGCTTCCAAGGGGAGTGTAGGAATAGAATTTGTATGTCTTACCTTAGTATAGGTTTAGGAGGTGGATTCCATCACTCTAGTGCCACCAATCTTCTGTTATAACAAGTTGTGCTTGTCAATTCCTTAGCTCAGTGTCACAGTCACCACAAAACAGCCTAGTCGTATCGACAAACAAACATCTTTGTCACTTGAAATAATCAGTTAAGCAAAAGCCTTAGAATAACCTAGCACACCCTAGTTCCCTGTGGGAATGACCCGTATTTGCCACTGTCTATAAACTAGACACCGTGCACTTGCGGTTTAGACATAGTCGTAGGAAAAGCTCTTTAAAGCGCCTACCAGTTGCATAACTAGACATAGTCGATTGTCCTTTAACGTTAGGTTTCTTCTCGAGACCCTGTAGGTTAACGACTTAAAGACTTCATTGGGATTGTGAAGCCAGACCCAACTATTATCTTTGTGGTTGCGTGATCTGATCTTGTTGTTTCTATCGTGTTGAGTACAATTGGAATAATTGACTCGGGTTTTAATATCTCTGATAGAAAAGTAATAACAAACACTTTGTCTCATCGTTTGTGATTCCACAATATCTTATTTCGCTAGTCGATTAAGATTATTGTGAGGTGATTGATAATTCTAGGTTGTTCTTCGGGAATATAAGTCCGGGTTATCGATTGGTTCCTGTTCACCTTGATTTATCAAAAAACGGAACAAAATCTCTTGGGTATTTCTGTGGGAGACAGATTTATTCAATCCTATAGACTTTTTTGTGTGAGACAAATTTGTCTATCAAGTCTTCGACTTTGGGTCGTAGCAACTCTTGGTTGTGGGTGAGATCAACTAAGGGAATCAAGTGCGTAGTATCCTGCTGGGATCAGAGACGTAAGGAGCGCAACTGTACCTTGAATCAATGTGAGATTGATTAGGGTTCAACTACAGTCCACTCCGAAGTTAATTGGCAGTAGGCTAGTGTCTGTAGCGGCTTAATGCAGTGTGGTGTTCAATCTGGACTAGGTCCCGGGGTTTTTCTGCATTTGCGGTTTCCTCGTTAACAAAATTTGGGTGTCTGTGTTATTTCTTTTCCGCATTATATTTTGTTATATAATTGAAATATCACAGCTTGTGCATTATGATCAATCAATTAGAATATCCAACCTTGGGTTGTTGATTTACATTGATTGACACTTGAACATTGGTCTTTGGTACCGTTCAAGTTACTCCTCTTACATTCAATCGGGCTCGCATATTTTTATTTGCTGATTGCGGATTGAATTAAGAGTTAGAGATATTAAACTCTTTGATACACTTTATTCTAGATTGAGTCTGACTATCTAGTTGAATCTCTAAAAAGTGTATTGGAGTAAGTCCTCTCAGATTGCCAAACGAATTGTTGGGTGTGGTTGTTAGACCCCCGCATTTTCAATTGGTATCAGAGCAGGCAAACACTATAAACTTAATAAGTTTGTGTTTGATTGATCCTTAAAAGTTTTCCCTATAGGAAATTTCTTTGGAAAACTTGCTCTTGGCATCTGTAACGCACGCCAGAACTCCTTGAAGATTGTTCGAAGATTATTGCGGACAGAACCTCTGGTGTCTCATGATAATTTATATTCATCTAAGACTTTGGAAAACTTAGATGGTGAGAAACAATCTAAAGGAAAAATTAAAAATAAAGGAAGATTGAGAAAACGTGTTTTAGGCTCAAGGATATGAAATCTCACTAGATTAACTCTTAATCTTTTTGAGGATTACTATCGTGATGGATCAATTGAAAAAGATCTATTTAGAGCTTTTGAAAGCATTTTCAGATTCTTATAAAAACTTAACTCCGTTAAGTCTAAGAATCGATCCGATAAAGGTTCGACACATTTAATACCATGCAATCAAGGTGTACGAGCTAAACTTGCTGTCAACACAAGAAAATCCAATAAAACGGGTTCTCATGTTGTTGACACAGTTTCAAGTTATCGGAAAAACCTTCTTTCTGGTCAAACGAAAAGGAAGTTAGAAAGCTCTAGTAACCCTGATTATCATCATTACTATGATTATATCACTGGCACTGCTCACAAATATCAACCAGGAATAGTGCATGAAAGTCTCTCTGCACATAGTGCCCCTTGGTAACAAGTCTGGCTCTACCCCATTTGTGAATATATCTTGAGATGGGGCAAGAAATGGTTTGATGTGTGTACAGTTGGGTTAAAAAATGTTATTCTGTCATTCTAGGATTTTCGAATAAGCTTTCTACTGTATCCTTCTCCTCTCACAAATTGTGTTTTCACGGGATGCACAACCTTGATGTGCGAACATCAAAGAAAATCCCACATTCCTTTTGTGGGTCGCGGTTCATAAACGGGTCCAAGCCCATTAGTGGGCATATAAAGAAGAGGTACGCGTACCTTCTTCTTCATCCCATCAGTACGCGAACTTTCTAGGGTTCATGAAATTCCTCCATTAAATTCCTTGGAGGAAAATAAGACAAAGGGGTGTTCAAGGTTCATTCCAAGTAAGTGATTTCCTCTTGTTTTTTCTTTCCAATTTCTAGATCTCATGATGAATCTCAAGGTTTCAAAAGGAATTTCAAAAAAATTGAGTTCTTCATCTTCTAGCATTAATTTACCTATAGATCAAAATTCTCTTAGAATTAGATTTGTTAGTAACTCATGTGCTGAGGTTTTTGAACGGATTTCATCAAATGGTTTTATTTTAGAAAAGAATTTGGATTTATCTAGTGGACATAAAGAGGATTTAGTTTGTTTTGAAAAATTCAAGCTTGAAAACATCTTTGATGGTCTTGGTGAAGGTTTTGACACTCTTACAAGAATCTTCTATGCTAACATCCATGATGTTAATCTTAATGACCTGGAATTCATGACCATGGTTAATAGACAAAGGATTCATGTAACTAGAGAGTTAATTTCAAAGATTACTAATATTCCCCCTTGGGAATTATCACCTTCCAAGACCTTGTCATGAACGTCCCTCTTATGAAACCATCTCCATTGGTCTATGTGGTAAGAGTGTAGTTTAGAAATAAGGGAAGTTCCTACTAACGATCTTAGTCTTGCCTTGACGTCCTTTGCTAAACTTGGAATATATAATCTTTGTCCTCCATGATTGAGAATTCTCGTTGGAGTCGTGAGTTTGCGGAATTGGTTTATTTCCTTGTGTTGGAATTTAAAGGTCTCGACATTTGTGGCTTTATCATTTTTCACATGGTGTCGATGACATCCTCCAACAAGAAGCTAGGATTTCCTTGCTTGATTGAGCGAATTTGTCGCACTTTCGATATAGATCCAATTGGGAACTCCATTGGTTCTCCCAAGCTCGTCCGTCCTTGTACCTTCAATCGCATGAAGGAGAATGCTTGCAAGAGACAAAGGATCAACACACTTGATGGCTCATGTGATTTCATCAAATTCACAAAGATGTTTGTAAGATCAATGCCAAAGTAAGGTGTGTTCAAAAGCAACTACTTGTTATTTCTACCAAGTTTCCGGATATCAAGGATGACATGGACAGGATTCAAGCCACTCTTATGGTTTCTGATGACGAAGATGTTGACTAATCTTTCCCCGTCTTATCACTAGTGATGGCTCGTTGGTTTTAAAGTTGTTTTTGATTTGTCTAGTAAATCTTCTTTTAGAGAATATATTACTAGGGTTTGGAATAGCCATTATTGTGATTACACATAGCTATGTCCAGCGATTTTCATCTTAAATGTTTTTAGATTTATTTATTTAAATTCTAAGTTTTTAGAAGGTGATTTTGTAATTTTAATCTTTATGATTTTATATATTGCAAATTGTTATGGGATATGTTGTTTACGTCCGTGAACCTGTGACTATCCCATACTTGTTCAAAAGTTATCTCTATTATGTCGGTATAAAAGTATTGATATAAGATAGAATGAACTTTTGACATTACAAAAGTTAAAGCCTTTTATGTCATTGTTTTGACGGAAGAAAGGATAAAGCTTTTGTTTACAAGGATTAAGTCTATTATATGTCATTGTGCAAATAGTGATGGAAAATATAATGAATCCTTGTTTATTCCATTAGCATTGGTCGATCTCCGATCCACATTTTTGTGCACATCTTTGTCTTGCTCCGTAAGGTTCCTTATGTTTGAGCATGACCAACTAAATTGATCACTCTTGTGGTTATTTTAGTTGTTGCTCCGTAAGTTCTCTTATGTTGAGCATGACCAATTGAATTGATCACGTTGTGGTTAATTTGGTTGTGTATTCCAATTAAATTAATCGTGGGTTTTCTCGTGGTTAATTTGGTTGTATTTTTCGATTGTATTAATCATGGGTTCTCTTGTGGTTAATTCAATTGAATATGTTGGATACAAATTCATGTTTTCATGTGATTTGGTGTTATCCAAAAGAAATCCTTATTTTCTTGTTAAAAGCAAGGTCGCCTTTGTTGTTCATTCGGGAATGGCATTGTATGGGGAGAGTTCTTTTTGAACTTGTGCTTAATTGCCAAATCTTTGTGGGGAGTGCGACTGTGGAATATTAAAGGGGTTATCTTGTATCTTTATAAAATCCTTGATGAATGCATTTAGCTTCGGCTTTATGATGGCATCTAAATAAGTTGATATGGTATTCTCTTTTGGTCATGAAGTATCTCTGTGAAAATTTCATGAGGATCCCACTAGTTTTCGTACCTTTGCCAATTTATATTGACAAAAAGGGGGAGAATTAATGTGTAGTGTGATACTACAAATACATATGGTTTACGGATCATTATGTAAGGGGGAGTGGTTTTCATGTTGAGATGAAGTATTGACTAAGGGGGAATGATACATATCACCATAGTATTGTTGTCAAAGTTGTGATACAATTGAACTTTGATGTTGTGTAATAATATTATGACAATGTATAAAAATGATTGAGAGCATTTTGTTTTCTCATTGCTATCGCTACGGATCTTCAACAACTATGATTCTGAACTTACAACCTTTAGGATCATGGAGTACTTGGAAGTGACGAAGATTTCGAGTCGCGTTGAAGATGCCAAGGAGATCAAGCATTTGGATGAGAAGCTACGATTACTATCTATTTTGTAATCCATATGTATTGATAGTTGTGTCACTAAAATTGACAAAGGGGAGATTGTTAGAGCACTGCTCGGTCGAACTCGCATGCATTGCTATCTCAAGCATGTTTGTCAATGTTAGTGATCAAAACTATAAGTCTTGATTTCTAGCCTATTTATAGATGTCTCGGACTAGGACATAGATAGTGTAGTTGAGCTTAGATTTCACAGAGTTCATCATTTGAAGACGAAAAACTACTAAGGGGAGCTTGTGGAACTTCTTCGAGAAAAGGAATGTGGAGACTTGAACTCATCTATCACATGGAAAGTCTATTTCTACTATCTCCAATATTGAGACATAAGTCGTGTTAAGATATAGTTTTCTCTATACACATTTGAGATTTCGAAATGAGTATATCTCGCTTACATATTTCTTGAAATATGTGTTGGTAAGCTTTCGCTTCACCAAGTTCATCTTATATCATGAGAAAATTTCCGAGTAACATCTTACATGGTTTGTGTGATACAATCATTTGATGTAGGCTTGGAATGTTTCGATAATTATTATTTCAATATCTTGAAAATTGCTTTGATACTAATAGTGTGTGAAAACGGCTATTATCATTATAGAAGAATGTTTCAATGATTGAAATAAAGAGTTTAGAATCTTGTAACCTTCTTTGGATATAAGCATAGTGTGTTCGCACATTAGTGTATAAGTCCAAAATCGGGAGCCTAAAGTATGCATACTTGTGTGTATACAAAAAGGTTGTAGGAGACTGGGTAAGTATGCGTACATGTACGCATATTGGCGGAAGTTCACGTCCGTGAATTTCTCCGAGTTTGAAAACCAAAACCAAACTCATCCGGTTACCTAAAGTGCGCGTACCGACGCGCGTCTTGGCGGAAAGTTCACGTCCGTGAATTTCTTCGAGTTTGAAAACTAAAACAAACTCAAATCCGGTTACTTAAGTACGCATACTTAAGTGTGTTACTTTTCTAAAATCGGTTATACGTGAACCTAAACATTTATCAATAAGGAATGCAATCTTTGCAAACCATGGCTATAAAGTTCATGTATTGATTCGAGTGAATCAAACCGATTTTGCTTCAATTGTGTTCTTGTATAATCCATGAGAATATAGCAATTGAACAACTCTTTAACTAGTTTCATTTGAGTCATTTGAACTAGTTATGGTTAAGATGAATAAGGTTGATATGAGAGTAATCATATGGCTAACCTCGGTTAACTATTTGTGAACCAACATGGTGTACACGTTTAGGTACGGTTACATAAACCTAAATGAGGTTACATTTCATTTGTGAGTAACAAGCTAAGTTCGATCTAATGGTTGAAAGATATTAGCTTGGAAGAATCAGGTTTTTCATCTAACGGTGAATATTGAATGCTTTGTTACCAATGTAACTTAGATTGCAAACCCTGATTTGAAAACTATATAAAGGAGAACTCTAACAACTGGGAAACCTAATCCCCACACCTCCTGTGTGTTACTAGTTGCATAACTAGAGTCGATTCTCCTTTAACCTTAGGTTTCTTCTCGAGACCCTGTAGGTTAACGACTTAAAGACTTCATTGGGATTGTGAAGCCAGACCCAACTATTATCTTTGTAGCTGCGTGATCTGATCTTGTTCTTTCTATCGTGTTGAGTACAATTGGAATAATTGACTCGAGATTTTATATCTCCGATAGGCAAGATAGAAAAGTAATCACAAACACTTCGTCTCATCATTTGTGATTCCACAATATCTTCTTTCGTTAGTCGATTAAGATTATTGTGAGGTGATTGATAATTCTAGGTTGTTCTTTGGGAATATAAGTCCGGGTTTTCGATTGGTTCATGTTCACCTTGATTTATCAAAAGACGAAACAAAAACTCCTGTGTATTTCTGTGGGAGACAGATTTATTCAATCCTATAAACTTTTCTGTGTGAGATAGATTTGTCTATCAAGTCTTCGACTTTGGGTCGTAGCAACTCTTGGTTGTGGGTGAGATCAACTAAGGGAATCAAGTGCGTAGTATCCTGCTGGGATCAGAGACGTAAGGAGCGCAACTGTACCTTGAATCAGTGTGAGATTGATTAGGGTTCAACTACAGTCCAGTCCGAAGTTAATTGGTAGCAGGCTAGTGGCTTTAGCGACTTAATGCACCGTGGTGTTTAATCTGGACTAGGTCCCGGGGTTTTTCTGCATTTGCGGTTTCCTCGTTAACAAAATTCTGGTGTCTGTGTTATTTATTTTCCGCATTATATTTTGTTATATAATTGAAATATCACAGGTTGTGCGTTAAGATCAATCAATTAGAATATCCAACCTTGGGTTGTTGATTTACATTGATTGACACTCGAATATTGGTATTTGGCATCGTTCAAGTTACTCCTCTTATATTCAATCGGGCTCACAAATTTCTATTTGTTGATTGCGGATTGAATTAAGAGCTAGAGATATTAAACTCTTTGATACACTTTATTCTAGATTGAGTCTGACTGTCTAATTGATTCTCTAGAAAGTGTATTGGAGTAAGTCCTCTCAAATTGCCAAACGAATTGTTGGGTGTGGTTGTTAGACCCCCGCATTTTCAAGTTTCACCCATAATACTCAGTCTCACACACTTAGCAACAAATGTGTGCAACACCAACAGTTCTACTTAAACTTTGCAGGGGAAGTTTTTACCCTTCTTTCTTTTCTTTTCTCAGATGTGTTACATAACACATTCATACTTTGTCATATATTCACCAACACAATCAGAATACCAAAAACAGATAACATATGACACGGTTAACTCATTTTATTGCATTAAAGGGGAAGATACACAAAACTTGCCCATTAGGGACTTACACAGACTTATTATTCATCTTAAATCAAGCCTTAACTCACCAAAACTCTTACAATTTGAGTCTTACACTCTCCTATGTAAGCCTACTGATTTTCTAATCCTATATAACATTTATACAGTAGTTAGAATGGCCAAAAATTATGCGCAACATATGTATAGCATTGGACAACCATCTGTCCAATCTGGCGGTTCCATAACCGCCTATAATTGTGCATACTGGCCAGTTTATTTTCTATCTCGATTCACCTTCAACACCTGTTCCAAAACGGTTGTGAACACTCTCACAAGGCTATAAACTCCCTTTATAGCTGTTTACCCTTGTCCCGCATCTCTGGCATACATGTGAAGCTAATAACCAACTTGTAACCGTCACTTGAGCTAATGTTGTACCATTATTATGCATCACTACGTTGTGGCCTTGAGCTAAACTTGCTTGGGCGCTTAAGCTAAGGAAAACTCATGCCAAAGTGTTTCTCTACTGATACTAATGATGCACCATGTATCATATGCCTTATACGCCATTAGCATTACTTAGTCGAGTACCGAACAATAGTAATGCAATGCATACACTTGCATCACTAACTTGCTTATAGTGTCCAAGCTTTAATGCATATGCCAACTCTTGGCCTATTTTATGTTCTCGCACCATCCTTGAGCTGGGCTAACTCAATTCCTCGGATATGCATCAATGCAACATCGCATGCCACATTTGCCATTTGGCCTTGTCTTGCCTTCCTCTATGAAGCTTCATTGTGTTGGCCAATACGCTTCATTTCTCGGCCAATGTTAGGTATGGTAATAAACCTCCCCTACCCATCTTGTTCAACGTCCTCGTTGAACTCAATCAAGTATACTCGCGATACTTTTTTTCTGGCCCTGTTGTATGCATCAGCAAAAACCACTTAAGACATCCTGAATTCATGCACTTCTGAGAATTCTATCTCAAAATTCAGCATACTTGCTAGCCTTTGCATACGTCCTAGCCAACTTTGATGCTTTATCACTATGATCACTTAGCTTACTTCTTTACCATTGATCTCAATATCAAAATCCCCATTTTTGTGGATGACGGACTCATTTGGCCACACATGAAAATAAGTTTTTTCAAAGTCAAATCGACTTACAATGTCATTTCAGGAAATGCTCATAACCCCCAGCAAAATCAGAACTCCCATAGCAATATTTACAAAATCCATTTAGAAAGCCTATGTTCTTCCAAAAGATGGAAGTGTTTAGATAACACCTTACCTAGTAAATATAAACTCCACATTTACATTCATAACCAAGATATTAAATTATTGCTTGTGTTCGAGCGTCGCTCGGTTCGAACTCGCAATTTTTTTCATCTCAATCTTGTCGTCAATATTAAATGTACAAAACTAAATATTGATTTCTAGTCTACGATATTCAAGTCTCGGACTAGGATTAGAGCATGGTAGTTGAGTATCAAATATCACTGAATAACCCTCAAAGTTTGAAGACTGAAAAAGACATTTGCGAGAAATTTATCAACAAAGAGGTATGTGGAGACTGGCCTATCCTATTTACTCATGGCATCTACCTTTATATCTTATAAGATGTTGTCGTATGATTTTAATAGATTTAATGTTGCAAAAAAGAAATTTCGAGTCCAAGCTTGTCTTGGTTAAACTCTCAAAATATGATTAAAAAAAATGGATGTTCATAGATCCCCAGGAATCTTAGTCAAAATGGTTTATTATTCCCAAACTATTTTTTGTCTGAGATGATCATTTGGAAATTGCTCAAGCAATAACGTGAATTGTCTACGACTACTGAAATATTTCGAATTTGAATATGTGAGAATTACGAATCTGCTTGGATCAAGGTACACATACCCAGTATGCATACCTAATCGATTTGAAATCCGCGAGCTGTATATGTATGCATACCCGATATGCATACTCTTTATATCTAAGTTCGGGAATGGGGGATGGTGTGCATACCCGGTCTGCATACCCCTACGATCTAACTTCGCGAACTGCCAAAGTATGTATACTCTCTGAGCCTGACTTAGCGAACTGCCAAGAGGTATGCATACCCGGTTTTTATATTTACCCAGTTCCGGATGACAAAAGCTCACGAGCATTCTCGTATGGCTAAGTTCATCTTTGCTACATTTATCATATACACTTCTAAGACAATTTTGGGGTTGAGGATTATTGTTTGGGTCTTGAGTGTTATTGAACACCGTTATTGCTTGTGAGTTCAAAGGCTTACTTAGACGCTATGAATTATCATTATGCACAGGTCCATAACTATCCAGACCATAGTGTATATTCTTATGTGTAATTTCAAGACCGACTTTTCACATGCTTACATGAATTCTTAACTTAGAATTTTATTTAAACTAAGAAAGTGTTTGCTTGAATCTCAAGCTACTTAGCTTGAATTCAAAGCTATGTGTAACCTGGCTTGATTGGGGTATACCTAATGAGACAAAAGCTAGGTCATTTTGAAGTAAAAGAAGCCACCCCTTAACCATGTTTTTTTCTAAATGGCTAATATACCCTTGTTTAATTAACACTAAAAAATCTGATTAGGTTAATTAATTGAGTTTAGATTAATTAATTGAGTAGATTAAAACTTATGAATTTAAGTTATGAAATTTTGTTTTTGATTGAACTTATGTGGGAAGATTTTTGATGAAAAAAATTTGTTTTGAGAATATCTTTTGCAACGGAAATGAAAGCACACTATCCAAACACTTCTAAAAAGGGGATTGCAAAGTTGTTGTATAAAATCATACTCAAAATTAAAGAATTTAATCAATACTTTCAGTTCTAAAATTATGAAAAGTCGGCAGGGTCGATGAATGAAGAAGATGCCGACTAATTTTGGTCGGCATGCTTATTGATTTCTTACCTTGCCGGCTAACTTATAGTCGGCGAGGTCGACAAAAAATACCCTGCCGACTATAGGCTCTTTGACATACAGAGAAAGGTGTTACAAATGCATGATTAGTCGGCAAGGTATAAGGATGAATACCGTGCCGACCCTGTAAATGCTAATTTCAGAGATGAAAAGTCGGCAAGGTCGACAAAAAAACACCCTACCGACTGATACTAGTCGGCAAGGTCGACAAATAAATACCCTGCCGGCTGTTGATAAGAATATGAAATCATACAGGATTTGAGATTGGGTATGTTTTCGTACCCAATCTCAAATCCCGTAGCCACAATTTTTATTTTTTTTTAGTTTAGTTTTGATTTTTGATTTCATCACATTCCGATAGAGTTTTGAAGATATATTTTGAAAATTATTTGGGTGATCAGTCGGCAGGGTATCAATAGTAAGGGTGATTTGGTATTTTATCATCTTTTAGACACCCCTTAGCACACTACTTTGGATGGGAACAAAATGGGTATACCCCAATTAATCTGGGTATACCCCAATCAAGCCAAGATGTGTAACCTTGAAAATCTATAAATAGAGAGACACTTGAAACATAATTTCTCAATCCCTGCCACTCTTGTATCCTAGATGCAAAGCTAAAATCGTCAAACATAACCAAGGGTTTCATTCTAGGTTACGACTCTAAAGACTTCACATAAGGATTCGTGAAGCCCGGTCAGACTATCTTTTTTACCTTATAGTTCTTGTATCCGAACCTTGTTCTACTGGTTATTGAAGTTCACGAACTTTAGATCAGGAACAAGACAGACAGAAATCACAAAGTTCTTTTCATCTCAGACTTTGTGATTCCTCAAGATAAATATCTAAAATCTCCTTTGTTTGGATTATTCTTGAGAGATGGTTAGTGATCGAGGCTTCTCTTTGATAAGAGTGTAAGTGTTCCAAATCTGTGAGGTTTGCTAGACTTGTTTATTGCAAACAGATTTCCAAACCTAGATTAAAACATATCAAAAGGGAAATCAAATAGGCTTGCATGTTGGAGGCAGATAGGTATCAAAAGGCTTCACTGAGGTTGACGCAACTCTTAGGCTGTAAATGACGTCAATTAAGGGAATCAACTGTGTATAATCTTGTGAGATTCAAGTGACATAAGGAGCACGACTAAAGATGAATTGCTTGGAGGGTATTTCGGTGTCAACTACATTCCAGTCCTAAGTCTGATAGTATGCCAATGTCAGTGGCGGTTTAATACAGTGCGGTGTTCAAAGCTGGACAAGGTCCCGAAGTTTTCATGCCAATGCAGTTTTCCTCGTTAGAAAAATTTTGATGTCTTGTGTTATTTTCTTTTCCGCATTATATTGCTTAACTTTATAATACGAATATCACAAGTAGTAATTAATCAGATAGTTTAAGTCCTTATTTTTTGAGATCAAATCAAAACTTTTCTTGTAGAATGTAAGAATTGTTGAGATAGGGACGAGCCCATTTCATATTTATTAGAATTCGGATCTTGATAATTCAGATACAACTAGATTGATCTTGGATATTGATTTTTGAGAGCGTATGAGAACTCTTCTAAACAATCAGGTACACAAACCTTTGGTCTATACATATTGATTGTGGAAGAGAAAGAGAAGAAACCTATATACAATTTTATTCAAGGGTCTTTGCTTTGACCTACTTGTGATTGTATCAGGTTTTGTCCATACATGTTGCTGAAGGAAAAAGTTGGTGGTGTACGTGGTACCCTATCCTTTTCGGCTTGTATGATGGGAATTATCTTGACTCTACAGAGCATATCCTTCTGCATTGTCCATTATCAAAAAATGTGTGGTCTTTAATACCTGATGGTCACTTAGTTCTACAACATGCTGACTATGACATACCTATACACGAGTGGGTACAAAAATGGTTGACCAATGGTAAAGAGGTTCTATCCTAGAGTATCATTTTTACAACAGCCTGGATAATCATGAGATGTTTTAAGATATTCTAAGGGAAAAAGTGTATCCAGAATATCATTGTTAGACTAGCTGTAAATTTGTCTGTTAAAACCAGTGACGTGTTATCTGCTGGGAGCAACATGCATATAACTAAGATATTGTCAGCAACTAATATAGATCAAGAAGCTTATCCAAATAGTTGTAGTAAAATTTTCCGCGATGCTTCCTTCATACAATATAAAAATATTGGCATTAATCTATACTTCACTGATTCTGCGGGAAACTATCAGGGTTGCCGAACAATCACATGACTAATAAGATGTGCGAAAAAGTTGAAAGCCTGGCCATTTTTGAAGCACTAACTAGGCAATGAACAAAGGCATAGTTATAGTCAAGTTTGCATTTGTAGTGATATAGTGACATATGTCTCTTATTTGTAGAATCATCCACCAAATTAGTTGGTGTAATAATTTTATCTTAGATGGATGGTTTTCTACACTCGTCCAACTATTTCAATATTTTTAGAGTTCAACATGTTAAGAGATCTTTTTCTTTTGTTTGTTTGTTTATCAATAGTTTAAATCATGTAAAGGGAATAACACTTGTAAATGGATAGCCATTTTACCCACTTTCCTTTCGGACAAAAGAATAAAATCAACTAAAAAAAAAAAAAAATCTTGTGAAACTGAGAAGGAGATAAAGGGAATAACACTTGTAAATGGATAGCCATTTTACCACGTTTACTTTCCTTTATGCACATCTCATACCATCCGACAAAAGCAATTTTTTGAAGGTTTTTAATAAAATTTATTCTCCTACAACCAAAAAAAAAAAAATCTTGTGAAACTAGAAAAATAGAGAAGGAGATGCAAAGTAGTGGGGAAGAAGAAGGGAGAAATTATATTCATTAGTACGATATACAAACACTAGAACCTATATTTATAGGGCTACACACAAGGGCATCCCTTAAAATATTTTAGTTTAATAAAATTGATTATTATTTTATTATATTGATTATCCTAGATATTCTTAACATAATTACACGTTTATAATATAACAAAAAAAAAAAAAAAGATTTTGAGAGTATGCACATCTCATACCATCCGCTTAGAGAAACTAGCCACTGGACTATTTTTGCCTCTGAAGATAGACTGTAGTTATTTGCTCCAAATAGGAAATTTGGATTATATATGCAATTGAAAAAGAAAATCCGATCAAAATGGAAAAAGAAACACGACTGTTAAAGGCAGGTACTAATATTCCTAAGACGGATACCAATCTATACAAAACAAAACAATTCCGACAATTCCGATCTCTCTGGGTTGGTACCCGCCATAACAATACTAGTAACCACCTTTAGCAATCATGGAAAAAAAAGATCAAAATGGAAAAGATATTCAATTTCATTCCATTGTGATACATAGAGAGTTGTTATGAAGTGCAAGGAAAGGATGGTCCAACCGTCCAAGCCAATGCATTGAAAGGGCACCAAACCCTTGCTTCATACATTTTGAATGAAGCCTGTATACATAGTAAACCAAAACAGTCAAGAGGAGCATAGGAAGTGATTATATATTCTGACTGAACCTGCGTCACAGCTGAGAGTAAGAGTATGTTTGTTTTTTTGCTAACTTGGGATCTGGATCTGACTCGGCCCCTTACTCGGCCCGAGTCAGATGTCAGACCGTTTGTTTTTCATTTTGAGTCAGATCTGACTCACGATCTGAGTCAGACCTAACCCCTGACTCGGACCCGTTTGAGTCAGGTAATAAAATACCCCTGATTCATGGGAACAAACCACTGACTCATATTTTTGAGTCAGATCTGACTCAAAAAACAAACATATTGAGTTAGATCCAGATGAGTCAGGTGATTTCAGTCAGATTCAAATGAATCTGGTGAGTCAGGAGAAAACAAACACACTCTAAGAGTGGCTTGCTATTCGATTTTTGTGGTAGACAGGTCTTACTAGCTTCTCCGAACATATGGGCATCATTGCCCTTATGAATAATAAATCAACCAAATACGGTATAGGCGGTACATTAAGACGAGAACAGCACTACAGATGGGCCCTTCAAGCGAAAAAGGACATGCCGAAAAGAATGAGCAAAACACTAAGAAGGAGATTTCTGCACTTACTAGCCCTGAGCCTAGAGCCAACGCACAGATATAAGGTATAAAGTGACTGGCTAAAAGAACATGTCCAAACATGCTTGAAGGAAGACAACCAAACCAAGCAGAATCCGGTCCGACTCATCGGCAACCAAACATTCTGCTCACATAAAAAACTGAAAACTTGATCGAATACTTAATATATGGCTTTCATATTGCAAACTCTACTGCAGAAAGACCAGCATATACATAAAAAAACAACCATTGAAAAAACATGATAAGGATGAGTTCATGACATAATAAACACGGTTCAAGAGAGAATAAAGCATTAACACAGTTCAAGTTCCTGACGAGTAGCACCATGAATGGATGAAGCTGTTTTTCTAATCAACACAATATTAAAGACTTCGTCCAATACGAGTAACCTATCTTGTCCCTTATAACTCAAAACCCCATGTCAAGATGACTACTGTAGATAGAACAAAGTGCTGTAAACATGGATTCTAACAAGGCCTAAAGGGATGTTATCAAGTATGTCATGGATTATCATCATTACAAGTCAAAACTGAAGTGTCGCACACAGTGTTTCTTATCAATAGCAATCAGTCTATGTTAGATGTTCCACAACAGTTGCCAGTTAAAAATGCTCACCACGTCTTCTGTCCTAGCACAGAGGCGAGATAACCAGCTTTAAGTTTAGAATTGCTATTACACTTCACATTCACTTGCTGCACTTGCACTTGGGAAGAGTAGCAATCAATTTAAAAATTAAGATAGAATTGATACATAATCAGTTTTTACAGAACAAATGAGTACTTCTTTCACAAAGCAAATGATACTTCAAAAAAAATCATTCCAACCTTCTGTACCCAAGTGGAAAAACCGTCCAAATTCCTGATAATACACAAAAGGCTTTCGATTCTTCCAAATTCACAACCCATTGGCAAAGTGATCTTCAAAATTATCCCTCTCTTCCTCACAAAGAAAATAAACATTACTCGTGGAACAGTTCACCCTTGTAAATCTTGCAAGAACACAGGCCGAGCCGCAACACAACAAGCACATTAAAGTTACTTGAGTTTTTTCCCATGTTTTTCCGAGTTACAACTCCAATTATATTCACAAATGACAAATTACCTACAATCCTACAGCATAGATCTTCTAAACTCGAACCATATCTCATAATGATTGAACAACAAACTATCATGAGTATGTTTTCCAACATATTCAAGACCTAAACGTGACAACCGTTTAGTACATTCATCACTACCTAATCTCGAACAAAACTTAATATTATGTGAAACAAAAATCCTTCCATCAGATGGTTTCAACTTACCACTTAATCTCTCTAATCCAATCCACACGAGATTATCCGGCATATGTAAGAAAACAGCACTAGCATAAATTAAGTCGTAAACAACATCGGACCCAAATCTAGTAAAATCCATATCTTCCCCTTTCAAAATTAAGGGTCGTTTGTGTAATAAACCTTGGGATGGTAGTTCATACCTAAATGCAGCTATCAATGACAATTCATCTCTTTCTAAACAATGAAAATGTTGAGAATCCAAGTACCTAATAAAATGTAAACCAACTCGAAGAGTACCACACCCAATTTCAAGAACTCGAGAACCCGGAATTAACTTACTCGATTCGGCTAGAAATTCAAATACATCTCTACCACCTGCCCACGGTTCTCCATAATTACTATGGTGTTCCTCTACTAGCAACTCACCGGGACATGATAAAACAGTGTGATTCTCAGATTCCTCACCTTCATAATGTGAAATTCCTTTAAACCTACAAGGAAAACACACAAACACAAACAAGAGTGTTAGAATCAAGGGTATGTTTGGCCATTTTATTTAAAAAAACCCTAGATCTTGCACTTACTGGATGAGATCTTGGAGTTGTTGAGCACGAGTACGAGGATTAATCCCTTTACGAAGCTTATTACGTGTTTCCATGTAATCTTGTAATTGGTTCTTTTGGATTTGATTTTTCCACCAGTCGATGTCTTCTTCAGTAGGAGAGATTTGATTGGTTGATGATCTCTGGTAGTTATTGGTACTGGTAGGGGCGGTGGTGATTGTTTTTACGGTAGAAGTGGGACAATTGCAGGGGGGGGTGGAGCAAGATGAGAGGAAAGGAATGAGGAAGAAGATGAAAATGGCGGAGGCAGCTACTGAAGCAACCAAGACTGGTACTGAAATCACTACACCCTTTGGTGGTGGTGCCATTTTTTTTTCCTGAGAGAGAGTGTTATTGTCGACTCGATCTTGTTATGGAGATTTTGTCCAAGGAAGATCAAGGGCATTTTTATCATTTTGACGTGGCAGTAGTCGTCGTTCGGTATATCTTCGAACCAAATCTGATTCGGTTCTGGTTCGTAGACCTCGTATCACACCTGTCAGCAAGTTCTACTTACTAGATACTCATTTTAGTGTTGTTGTAGAGACGGAACTGCTTATTGTGAACATGTGGTGAATAACCTCGAAACAGACTTCCAGATTTTTAAGCTTCTCTCTCGGAGTTTAGTTAAAATGTTTTGATTTATGCGCAACCAACATTCAACCAAACAGTAGGTGTCACTTTAGATACGTGGTAAAGTCACCTGCGGGTGATGATACTGAGTGACTCGAGTGGTTGAGTTTGAAACTCACAAAGACCAAATTCTTTACCGATTCAAAAAAAAAAAAAAAAAAAAAAATTCAACCTAACAGAGATTTCGAAGCTTGGTACTATATTATTAGAACTGCCTCTGTTTCAAAAGGATGATTTGTTTCATGTACAAATTACACATAAAACAAGCTCATCTTTTTGAAACGAAAAAAGACTATCAAATCTAGTTGTAAAAGAATTGATAGCAAAAGGACAATGTTTTGTAAAAAGAAACCACTATAAAGAGTTAACAGTCACGTGGATGTCTAAACGACCGCATCGCGATTACAAATTAAAAATTTATAAAGGCAACCCTTAAATATTAGAATTCAAAACCCAATTGAATAACAAACATTTCACTGAAGTAAACGTTTGCTTGACGATTCTAGTTCAGTCATCGTTGAAGTTGTTATTTCTTACCCAAGTGTATACCAATAAATTCGGGCCCTAAGAGAAAAGACTAGAGATATATCTTTGGACACTGAAGAAGTTCAATTAGCACACTCCTAAACTGAAATTAATCCATGAATTGAAACGATTAGGAGGTCGAGTTATTAAAAGAAAAAATTGGTATCACATAAATTGGTATTACATAGTAGTATTTGAAGCTCCTTTTAGATCACGTCAACAATTTCATGGATTAATGAGAGTCACTCTATCTTGAAAGCAAGTAACCCTCCAATTTGCTAAAGAGTAATATGACAAAAAGAAATCAATAATATGTCTTATGCTATACAAGAAATCAATAATATGTCTTCTACTCAGGGCATCCTTATCAACAAAACGTTTGTTTTTTGCTTTGCTTACTACTTGGCCATAAGAAGATTGATAATTACCCAAATTTTTTGTCAAGTTGACTAAGTTGTTTTTATTTCCATTACAAAAAAAAAAAAATATCATCAACAAATAATAAGTGAGATGGTTGAATACCATCTTTGTTGACCATAGCATGGACATGCCCATTCTCCACTGATTGACTAAGTTCTCTACTTAATACACATTCTTCAATCACAAATACAACTGGTGAAAGAGGATCACCTTGCTTCAATCCCGTTCCAACATGCCTTCCATTTAAGAGAATGAAAATTCTGACGGAACTGAAAGGAACTAATAACCAATCACAAGGCTCAAAAAAGAAACCAGATTTTCTTAATACCTCAAGAATGAACTTCCAACTGATTTTTCGTAATCTTGAGTGATATCAAACTCAAGACCCACATTACCATTTTTTTTTTTTTTATTGTTGTCATCCCATTTGCTAAATTAGAATAAAAACGAATGTTATCCCAAAAGCACATTCCTTTGATGAGTGATGCATATTAAGGAAAAACCAGATCGTGTATTAGTAATCCAGATATTGAAGTAAAGACTTTCATTATAATTTTGAAACAAAAAAAAAATGTTCAGCCCAATAGATCTTGAGATGCCCTCTTAGCTCCTTTAACTTTAGGTAGATGAAATAAATAATTGGAGTTGAGCCTTTTCTGGATATAATTGTCGTCCAACAAAAATGAATTGCAGCAACCAAATCAGGACCAACAACATCTTGTGTAGCTCTACAGAAGACACCAGAGAAGCTACCATGACCAGGTGTTGTATCAGCATTACGATCAAATTTGTTTAATTTCTTGAACATCATGAATGTTGTTCATCATGTCATTTTCACCTATATAAATGATGTTTGGAAACCCTTCATAAATTTTCATCTAACTGAACTTCATAAAATTTGAACTTATTACTTGGTCTACTAAACAAAAAACTTAATGTTATCATCTAAAATATTGTGCAAGATTTCAACCCATGCCAAATGTTTTTATTAGGCATGCATATACTTATAATTTTTTATTAAATTATTTAAGGAATTTTAAAAAATGTTGCACTTTGGTTTTCCTGTACGTAAAAGGAATAAATTTATGATGGAGGCGTATTTTGATGGGGGCATGGGGGGACAAATGAGATGTTGACATGTGTATTTTCAAGATTGCTTTTAACATATTTGTTTCCAAAAATATAAAAGAAATGTATTTTTGGAGAAAATATTGCTTATCATAATTGTTTATATTTTATGTTTGGTATTTTTGGAAACAGGATTTGTGAAAACAATTAATATGAATAACACATGTCAACACCTCATTTGTCCCTCATGCCCCCATCCCCATCAAAAAATTTCTCACGTAAAAATATCCTCAATATCTCCACAAATGCTAACTGACTATATCCCCTATTACTAACCACCCTAAATTATTTTTTTCTCACGGGGTTTTCGGTTTTTGAGTCGTACAGTTTTACAGTTTCTTGGTTTTATTACAAATTTAAATCAGGCTCGGTTCGAGTTTAAGATCAAACCATGTTCAACCCTATGATATCGTCTTCTAGTCTAATATACAAAGAGATAATAAGTTAGTTGAAGGTGTAATTTATGTTTCCCATTTTTCCTTGTTCTCTTACTTTGATTAATAGCCTATATAATTCACTGCGGGGAATTAACATAATTTGGTCAAGCATTTATAGTTAAATTCTATTTTTCTCTATTCTAATTTCCATTAAAGAATCACGTAAATGATTTTGAAGTAAAGTAAACTAGTGTGCATACTAAAATTTAGAGCACGGCTATCATAATGTAGTTATATTGTATGTCATTTTAGTAATGAGTTGTCAATTTTACCGCTAATTTATAAAGAAAAGAAGAATTAGCAAATGTAAGTATTTTTTCTAGTTTGACCACTCTTTTTATATAAAAATTAAATATTTATAGTACAACCTGACAAACAACATAGATTATTGAGCCACCGACGTCTGGATAACAGTTTGGTAGACAAACGGATGATTCGACCATTCAAGTCTCATCCTAAAAATAGACAACTGATGGTCGCGATGTTTGTAACCTCTTTCATTATTAACCTTTAAATAATGGATCACCCCATAACTGGAGATACTAATTGAATTTTTAACTATTAAAACAAACAAAAAAATGTATATATAAATAACGGTTGCAAACATGATAATAAGATCATTTAGGATCGCATCAAATATAAACTGGCAGGCAGAGTACCTAACCATACTTCTACCTACACATTTTCATCTTCCTTTTTGTCAATAGTTTAAAGTATAAAATACTACAATAAAATAATATATCCATTCATTGGATTTAGTTTGGCAAGGTGAATATAATGGGAAGTAATATACTATTAGAGCATAGCTCAGTTGAACTCACCAAGCGTTGGTATGTCAAGTTTGGTTGTCATATTTTAGTATGCAAAAAACTCATCTAAAGTCGCTTGATTAAATACTAGATTCAACTTCGTTTAGGTTAGACTAGAAAGTCTAGGAATGTTGAGACATACAAGTATTACCCCGAAGACCTGAATAATGTGAAGAAGTAGCGAACTATAATGACGACATCAGCCTTCCACTTGAGGATAGTAATATTGACTTGAACTGTTTCATTCCTAACGTATCTTTCAAGTCGTGCTATATTGAAAACATAACTGTGAAGCTGTATATATTGTACATATTGTATAATACTCTAGTAATGTGACATGATCATCGACATAATCTTGAATATATTGTTATGATTATGTGAATGGGTTATTGTGAAGATTTTATCCTAGGAAACAATGTTTTCCATTTGTTTAAAGGAAGTACATTCATGAACTTGTTTTATGAATCGAAAGGGAAATCATTTGGATTATTGGTCCGGCTATTCATTGCAAATATTTGGATGACCAATATGTGTGAAATGGTAGAACCGATCTTAACTCATGTTATGTCTGTTGGTATAAATAATCACAATACCTGACTTATGATTTGGTATGACTGGTTTTTATTAATTGGTGTAATCGAGCCTAAGTAATCACCATGTGATGGTATGATCGATCCTTGTAATTGGTGTGACCGATCATAGTAATTGGTGTAACCGATCCTAGTAATTGGTGTGACCGATCATGAGTATGTGTAATCGATACTTGTAATTGGTGTAACGGTCCTGGTAACTGGTGTGACCGATCACAAGAATTACCATGTGTAGATGGAACCGATCCTTGTAAATGGTGTAACCGGTCCTGGTAACTAGTGTCACCAATCACAAGTATTTCCATATTGAGGTATAACCGATCCTAGTGATTCGTAGAACCGATTGAACCCATGTATGTGATTTGGTATTTTATCAATCACATAGTAGTCCTGGAATACAAGGAAACCAATTATAAACTTGTTTGGAAGTGTGGTATGACCGATTCTAAGAATGTAAATCCATGTAAATTTGAAATGAGGATTTACAATGAAAAATGTCAACATACTTTGAACACGAGCAGTAACTCTTATCATTTATTGTTCAAAGATATACCATAGTACTCAAGGTGATCCTGTGCCGAAATAAATTGAGAATCTTTTAATTAAGGTTTTTGGTTTTGTATGCCTTAATTACCAGCAATTAAATGCATATCTCTAGAGAATAAAAAATAGTAATGTGCATTTACTAATTGGAGATTTTCTATTGAGAGATTTCGGAAATATTGGACAAGCATTTATTGGAATTAAGAAAACCGAGTTTTGTTATTCATTGCATATCTTGAGAATATTTTCTGTTTTGGAAATTCCTTGATGTCCAAACTTGCTTGGTCTATAAATACCTAAGTTTGCATTTCTAGCAAACTATCCTAAGAGCCAGACAAACTTCATTTCTTGTTGTTTCTGGTGGAGCCGTCTATTCGGAGAGGAAAGTATCCTAATTAGGTAAAATCTCTTACGACCGCTCCTTTAAAGACTCTTGTGGGATCAAAAAACTCTACGAGTACCGTTGGTGGGAAACTAGATAATTACAAAGTGTTATTAGTTTTCGATTGATTTGATTGACTAACGGTTGTTAAAACTTTGATTGCACCTAGTTTGTTTATTCTTGAGAATATCTTCTCTTCTAATATAAGATTCACTCAAACTAGATCGAAGTATTGACGGGATCTTTAGAACTGTAGTTAGATCTAAAGACATCTTGTGATAATACATTGTTAACAGACTCCATTCTGTGTGTGATTGATCACAAGAGATTCAAGTGGTGTTGTGTAGGTTATTGAAGATTAAAGAAGATTTGAAGACGAAGAAGATTTCTTATTGGTTTTCGTATTTTGTGAGTTGTGTGCACAAACCTTTAGCGGCTGGGATCCAACTAGAATCTAGAATCGGATTTTTTCGATTGATTAGTTGTGTGATATCAGCATCGCTTTATAGTTTCTCCTTAAGATCTATACTAATTAATTGTGAATATAGACTTGACTATTTAGATAGTTAAAGTTAGATTGATCTAACCAGGCAAAGGAGTTTATTAGATTAAACGGAAGAGCCTTTGTGTATGACTTAAGATATCTTTATCTTGAAAAGAATCTAAGAAGTTGTTACCAAACAAATTTGTTATTCCTTTACTGTTTGGAATACGATCCATAGGAATTGTACAAGTGCGTGACTCTTAAAGTCGGAAATGCAAGGATACTGAGGGAACTAAGTATGTAAGGGTAGTCTGCTTGGTCTCAACTATACGAAGTTGGTTTAGATTTTGTATAACGGCTTAATTCTGAGAGTATTCAATTCTGGACCAGGTCCCGGGGTTTTTCTGCATTTGTGGTTTCCTCGTTAACAAAATCTTGTTGTGCCATTTACTTTACTTTTACGTATTATAATTATTTTATTATAATTAAAGTAAATTTCACTTTATTTTAACTCCGCATTACTTGATAGTGATTCTATAAAGTTTGGTTAAGTCCGAACCTATTATCAAGTCACATACTTCGTCATCGTACTGTCTCGATCTTGTATCCATAGTCAATCACATGAGTTATCTTGTTGTTGTATTGTCTCGGTCTTGTATCCATAGACAATCACACGAAGTGTGAACCGAATTGTTGTACTTTCTCGACTCTGTCCATAGACGATCACTTTCGGTAGAGGACTTATAGGTTGAAACAAAAAGATTGTGGTTTATTTGGGTACCCTCGTCTTTTCAATTGGTATCAGATCAGGCAAACACGAAAATATCTAACAATCTATGTTTGATGCGATGTAACCTATAAGAATTTAATCTAATGGATGATTCAATTAATGTTATGCAAGAGTACGAATACTCAAAAGTTAAAGATGTTACCACTTCGTTAACTCATGATCAAGAGTTACGAAAATTAAAAGTACATCTGAGTTTATCTTTGATGGAAAAGAAGATGTTGATAAAGAGTTGGTAAAACTCGTAAAGCCTATAAGATCTCTGTCTACAAGGATGTTAATATTAAAGACGGAATCTAATCTTCTTAAGCAAGAGATCAGAAAAAAAGATATTCAACTAAATATTTTATCCAAAGAGAATATGGATCTCACTGTCAAATTAGAAGCTCTTGGTAAATCTCTTACTCAAGATCAAGAGATTCATCCTATGACTCTGACTAATGATTCTGTTATAATTTCTTCTGATGAGGAAACCAAAAGTCCTTGCTCGATTTTAACAAGACTTGTTTGATCACATCTCAAAACATCATCATGATGATGGTAGTCTACCTAACTACATCAAGTTAGAAGAGAATGAAAAACTATCTTCTACAACTATTGATGATCAAAAGAAATCTTGTCCAAAGGAAACTTTGAACCGATCTCGTGAGAAAGATCTTAAGGAATACAACTTTCAGTCACTTGACATGAAACTTATACTTCTTCAAAATATTGTTGTAAAAGTGTTAAAAGAAGTTTCTTGTCTTAAAAAACTGAAAGATCATTCCTCAGTAGAAAGACAAAATATACCCCAATACGATAAAATCAACTCCAAAGAATCAGAAGAAAAAGTTGATAATCACTACTGAAAAAAGGTTCCTCCTCACTCATGTGGAAACAATCTTTGTTTATATGAAGAACATTTTCAGAAGAAAGGGAAGGAAATAATTTCTGCCAAGAGAAATAATGAAGGAAAATTTCCGATAATTAATTCAAATGATCAAGCTGATGTGCATAATAAGGAAATCCTTCGAATGAGAAAATCATATGAAAATCTCATTGAGAAAATTAAGAGAGATTTATCCATCTCTCGAAAATTCTCACATCGCACAATTTCTCCTCATGATCATACATTTAGATCAAGGAAGAATCATCTTCTTGGGAGAAAATACTTTGGGCAGAAATATCCAAAGAGAAACATGAACTATGTTTCTGATACTCGTTGTAAGCATGATAAGGCTTACTCCGATACAACCTAGTTGTATGGAGTTTGTGCACCCTCATCCAAATTCGTGTACATAATTTTTGGGATGAGGAATCACATAAAACGAGAGCACATGTTTTTGTGTTTGTATCAGAAAAATCTATGAAAATTCTTGGATAAGTTGCGAATCCATCTTGTCTTGTATATAAAAAAAGGGGTTCACTATTAGGTTTGAATTGAAATTTTTGAATTTTAATAAACCTTACAGCATGAGAATTTCGGACACAGGAAACAAAATATATTCTGAATATATTTTCGGAAATTTCTAGATATTTAGGTCCGAAAGTTGTCTCTTCTTAAGATAAACTTTCTCTTGCTTGTATTGTGAAAACCTGATTAATTCTTATTTAAATCATTGAGCATGCCTCCAATAACTCGCATTATTACAAAGGTAAATAAGGAGGAAGCTCAAAGAGTTAAGGATTGTCGAGGAACCAATACAGAAAGGAAGAAGAAGGTCATATCAAAAAATCATGTTTGATTATGAATCTGATAGTTCTATTGGATCTCAAGATGAGTCATGTCTGTTGGCTTACAACCTTCAAGATCCAACAAAAACAAAGTGGATACCTTCTGATAGTATGGTTAACTATATCCATGGTTTTGAAGAACTAAGAACCAATCTCATAATAACGGTTCGAAATCAAGATTGGCTCAAGGATAGGATTGAAGAAACAAAAGCTGATTTTGCATACATGAAGGTACAAGTTGAAAAACTTGAAAAACAATAAGTGGTTGCTGACAAGTCTCTCGAGACATGCTTCAAGAGTTTGACACCGAAGAAACCTCAGTGAACAATCAGAGCACCACTAGGGATTAAGTTATATGATGTAATACTTGAACCAGAAAATAGAATCAATGTTTTGATTTACTTTAAATATAAGGTCTATTTTGAATAAAACTATCATTATCAATGAACAAAATTATTATTTTATAATTTTTCTTGTGATAGTTTCCGATTACATAGCCCATGAATGAATGTTTTTATTTTTGGTATGTGTATTCGGTTTATGAGATGTCTGATTTCGGTTATCATTAGCCTTAATATTCGATCTCATATGATGTGAACCTTATGGTTTGTGTGTCTTTTTGATTTAGCGAGATTAAGTTCTAGCCCATGTTGGTAGGCTTTATCAAAAAATCATAAGGTGTTCCGATTGAAACTCATGTCTGAAAAGTCACAATATGTTGAATCAATTTGTGTTTACATGAGTTATGTTTAGCATAATATATGTGTTTTGGGTTTCCAACTTTTGCTATTGGCACTCATTAGTTAAAACCGTTTCAACCTTTCTCTGGTAAAGGTTTCTTTTATTGTTGTTCTTGCGAGAGGATGACAACACACTGGGGGAGAGTTCTTATTGAACTTGCGCTTAATGATATATCTTTATGGGGAGAAGAGGCTGCAAAATTTTAGGTAACTTATTTGTTAGTTAATCGTTAGCCTTTTTAAGAAAAGCCTGTTTATATTACATATATTTTGCTTTTGATATGTTCCATTATATTGTGTATGGATGTGTGTGTGTGTGTGTGATTCAATTGTTTACGGTTAAGGAAAACTGTGTCAATTTATTTGGCTTATTGTTTGATATATTTCTTTATTGTTAGGTATCAAGTGTTTTTGCTTAACGAAATTCGGTGCAATTGCGGTGCTATAATGTCTATGTTTGTTTCAATTGCTTCCGGTTAAGAAAATAATTATGCAAGTCAATTTATTTTGGTTTGTATGTATTGTTTATGGCTTAAAAAAATACGGGATCATTTGTTTAGTCCAAATTGATTCCGGATAAGAGAAACTAAGTTAATTCTAATCTTAGTTAGACTTATCAAATTGGAGGATCCGGTTATTCAAGTCTAATCGAATGCCTTGACAAGAAAAACTAGTTAACTAACCTAGTGTTTGTCTTGTCCAAAGAGAAAGGTCTAAGTTATTGTCTGAATAATTAGAGCCTGATGAGAGAAATAAAGTAAATTTTGATCTTTATTTTGGTCTTATCGAAATAAGCGGTTGTGCATACATAATCGGTTTAACAAGGGAATTAAGTTTCTTAGTCGATTTGTTAAACTCTTAGGGAAAATTGTTTCGGGCAATTTTTCCTTGATAACATATAAAAACTAAATTATTTGTAGTTTCGGTTTTAATATTGGTTATCTAAAGTGGTATGTGAAACCTTCGAGCTTAACTCTTATAAGTTGTTTACCAGTCTTATAGATTTGTAAGATCCTTTCGATTTGTCCTTTATTTGCTCGAACCTTTGTCATTTGTGACAAAAAGGGGGATAAATATATGGAGTAAACAAGTGATTTGCAATCACTAAGGAAGGGACAATTGTGCTTAAACGTTATACCTAAACAAAGAGTAAAGCATTGACTAAGGGGGGGGGGGGGAACATATCATATTGTTGTTGTTTACCTAGCTTATCTTTAGGGGGAGTAAAATCTTTTGTTATTCAAATGTCAACAAAGATATTTATTGATTGAATATATGCATATTATTGTGCTGTTGAAACTTGGAATCAAGCGTATGTAAAATGAATTATTTTGTAATTTGTTTATCCATATTACTAAGAGTTTTGTCACTAAAATTGACAAAGGGGGAGATTATTAGAGCATAGCTTGGTTAAACTCACCAAGCATCGATATGTCAAGTTTGGTTGTCATATTTTAGTATCAAGACTCATCTAGAGTCGCTTGATTCAATACTAGAGTCAACTTCATTTGGGTTAGACTAGAAAGTATAGGAATGTTGAGACATACAAGTATTACTCCAAAGACCCGAAGAATGTGAACAAGTAACGAACTACAACGACGCCATCATCCTTCCACTTGAGGTTAGTAATATTGACTTGAACTGTTTCATTCCTAACATATCTTTCAAGTCGTGCTATATTGAAAACATAATTGCGAAGTCTGTATATACTTGTACATATTGTATAATACTCTAGTGATGTAACATGATCATAGTATTAGGGGAATTAGACTACGAAGTATAACGCTTATCTTTTGAACTTAAATAGATCGACATCGACTAATCTTGTATATATTGTTATGATTATGTGAATGGGTTATGGTGAAGATTTTATCCTAGGAAACAATGCTTTACATTTTTTAAAGGAAGTACATTCATGAACTTGTTTTATGAATCGAAAGGGAAATCATTAGGCGTATTGGTCCTGGCTATTCATTATAAATATTTGGATGACCAATATATGTGAGATGGTAGAACCGATCTTAACTTATGTTATGTATCTTGGTATAACTAATCACAATGCCTGACTTATGATTTGGTATGGCTGGTTTTTATTAATTGGTGTAACCGATCTTAAGTAATCACCATGTGATGGTATGATCGATGCTTGTAATTGGTGTGACCGATCCTAGTAATTGGTGTGACCGATCCTAGTAATTTGTGTAACCGATCCTAGTAATTGGTGTGACCGATCATGAGTATGTGTAATCGATCCTTGTAATTGGTCTAACCGGATTACAGTAATCAGATCGATCACAAGAATTACCATGTGTATATGGAGCTGATCCTTGTAACTGGTGTGACCGATCATAAGTATTTCCATATTGAGGTATAACCGATCCTAGTGATTGGTAGAACCGATTGAACCCATGTATGTGATTTGGTATTTGATCAATCACATAATAGTCTTGGAATACAGGGAAACCAATTCTAAACTTGTTTGGAAGTGTGGTATGACCGATTCCAAGAATGTAAATCCATGTAAAAAATGTCAACATACTATGAACACGAGAAGTAACTCTTATCATTTATTGTTCAAAGATATTCCTTAGTACTCAAAGTGATCCTGTGCCGAAATAAATTGAGAATCTTTTTAATTAAGGTTTTTGGTTTTGTATGCCTTAATTACCAACAATTAAGTGCATATCTCTAGAGAATAAAAATTAGTAATATGCATTTACTAATTGGAGATTTTCTATTGAGATATTTCAAAATATTGGACAAGCATTTATTGGAATTAGGAAAACCGAGTTTTGCTATTCATTGTATATCTTGAGAATATTTTCGGTTTTGGAAATTTATTGATGTCCAAAAATCATTGGTCTATAAATACCTAAGTTTGCATTTCTGTAAAACTATCCTAAGAGCCAGGCAAACTTCATTTCTTGTTGTTTCTGGTGGAGCCGTCTATTCGGAGAGGAAAGTATCCTAATTAGGTAAAATCTTTTACGACCACTCTTTTAAAGACTTATGTGGGATCAAGAAGCTCTACGGGTACCGTTGGTGGGAAACTAGATAATTGCAGTGTCATTAGTTTTCGATTGATTTGATTGACTAACGGTTGTTGAAACTTCGATTGCACCTAGTTTGTTTATTCTTGAGAATCTTCTCTTCTGATATAAGATTCACTCAAACTAGATCGATGTATCGACGTGATCTTTAGAGTTGTTGTTAGATCTAAAGTCATCTTGTGATAATCCATTGCTAACATGACTAGTTGTGTGTGTGATTGATCACAAGAGATTCAAGTGGTGTTGTGCGAGGTTATTGAAGATTAAAGAAGATTTGAAGACGAAGAAGATTTCTTATTGGTTTTCGTATTTTGTGAGTTGTGTGCACAAACCTTTAGCGGTGGGATCCAACTAGAATCGAATTTATTCGATTGATTAGTTGCGTGAGATCGACATCGCTTTATAGTTTTTCCTTGAGATCTATACTTTTGATTGATTGCGAATCTAGACTTGACTATTTAGATAGTTAAAGTTAGATTAATCTAACCAGGCAAAGGAGTTTATTAGATTAAACAAGATCTTTGCGTATGACTTAAGATATCTTTATCTTGAAAAGAATGTAAGTTGTTACCAAACAGTTTTTGTTCCTTTCTTGTTTGGAATACGGTCCAAATGAATTGTACCAGTGCGTGACTCTTGAAGTCGGAAGCGCAAGGATACCCGAGGGAACTAAGTAGTTAGTGGTAGTCTGCTTGGTCACAACTATACGAAGTTGGTTTTGATTTTGTATAGCGGCTTAATTATGAGAGTATTCAATTCTAGACTATGTACCCGAGGTTTTTACGTATTTGCGGTTTCCTAGTTAAAAAATCTTGTCTGTGCCATTTACTTAACTTTTCTCGCATCATAATTCTTTTATTATAAATAAAGTAAATTGCACTTTATCAGAACTCCGCATTTATTGATGGTGTATCTATAGAGTTTGGTTAAGTCCGAACCTATTATCAAGTAACATACTTCTGTCGTCATATTGTCTCGATCTTGTATCCATAGTCAATCACACGAGTTATTTTGTTGTTGTATTGTCTCGATCTCGTATCCATAGACAATCGGACAAAGTGTGAACCGAATTGTTGTATTGTCTTGATTTGTCCATAGACGATCACTTTCGGTAGAAGAATTATAGGTTGAAACAAAAAGATTGTGGTGTATTTGGGTACCCTCTTTTTTCATATACATATATACACTATTACTTAAATAATTCGGTTGTTGAACTTTTGGTGATGTATATGGCTAATTTTATTATGCATGTATGAACATTATTTTAGCTTGATACAAAATAGAGAACTCTCTCGAACGATTCTTGGAAAAAACTTACATTAGTTATATGTTAGATTAAAGTAGTGATGTTATGACACATGTTATTTCTAGAATCAAAGTATCAATTAAACTTTACATATACAATTGTATGGGCATAATGGTAACTTGAATACATACATAATCTAATTACCCTAGTTAGATAAGATTACATTTTATAATTTTTTAATTGAGTTATTGGTTTTTATTTATAGAGAACAATAGCTTAATATTACGCTTTGTTTAAAGGGTTCGCAACAATTTCCGCTCACCTAACAGTCTAGTATTCTAAACTTGAACTCTCTTTCTCTGTCTTGGAGGATTTTTCAGATTGAAATGAAAAATGCAAATGAACTCAACTCTCTGATGTTTGGTCGTTAGAGTATGGGATACAATAAAACAAACCAAGAAGAAAAATAACTTTTCTCTCTCTTCAAATCTTTCTTTTCTCTCAGAACTTTTCAAAATCCTATTCGAGTTGCTTTCTCCTGCTCACATCGACTCTATTGGAGAAGATCCGAGAAGGATAAGGGGGAACCCAACTTCAATTTATGTTTAATCTTATGTATTGCTTAGTTTCTATCCTTATCTCCGGATTTTGGATTTGAATTAAACATATTTTTTTAATACAATCAACAAGCTAATCCCAAAACCAAAAAAAAAAGAAACATAAAGGAAAAAATAGAATTAAAAAAACAAAAACAAAAAAACATGGCAACAAGCTCTCATCTCAAGTAAATTTTCATATTACTATCCTCGCAGAGAATAATTTGAACCTCTAAGCTAAACCGACTAGAAATCAATCTGATAAACTTACAACTATGATGAAAAGCTACAAGAAAATCAACAGCCTGATTCGTCTCTTTATAACAATGACTAAACTCAACTCCCTCAAAGATGTCTAGTAAAACACAAACCCTTCTCCACATATGCAGTAGATTCCAAGTTGGCTTAGGATCAATGTTGGTAAGCAGCACAAAAATAGCCATAAAATCAATACTAACATGGATTTCTGCACGTTATTCTCAACAGCTAATCTCGGGCCTAGTTCCACCCCTTGTAACTCATGAGCTGCAAGAACTAAATAAGTGGACTACCTCTATAAGCATAATCCACAACACCACCTCATCTAAAAACTAAGAATAGCTCGGAACTAGCAGTGTCTTTCTTTAAAAATCCATCAACATTGATCATGACATCATCCTCAGCAGGACTAACCCACCAACAAGGTTTCTAGATTTTAAGAGTACAAATGCAGTCCACATTCCAGTTAACATAAGCACTCAATGTAAGTTGAATATCTTGAATAATAGGGAAAATTGGGGATATGCCCCAGGATTCCAATTTCTGGGAATATGCCCCAAAGTAACGGTTTCCGTCAAGGAACCGTTAAATAGTCAATTTATCGTAAATGTGTCTGAACTTTCTCTCTAATTTCTTCGAGATTTTTTCTGTCTGAATAAGTTCCTGGACCTTGTAAAGGTGTTAGTATATAGTATATCTGTTTTTTTAGTTCACATATGTAATCCTAAGTGTGTGCGAATATTGACAACTTAACGGTTGTGGATGGAATTTTGGACGGCTGGGGAATATTCCTGAAAATTGGAATCCCGAGGCATATCCCCAAGATGACAGTCGATTTTGGGGCATATCCCCAATTTCCCCTGAATAATAAGCAGATTTACTTGTAAAGAAGACTTATTAATGTGATTTTGACTGTTGTTGCGAAGTGGTAATGAAAGTTCGTTCAACTCATACTAGTGAAGATTAATTTTGAGACTTAAATTCTAATTAAACTAGAAAACAAATAAAGACGATAACAATATTATGAGAGACTGGGACTCAGGATTCCACCATAAAATTCATTCATGCGATTCTTATATTAATTCTAAACAATTATAGCTCAATATAATGACTTTGATTCTTTGTCAAAGGTAGATTTTAAAAGTAATGATTTGTAAATCGAAAGCATATAACATCTTAAGACTTATCTTAAGGATGATCCATCAATCGAAAACACTCTCAAAAGATTTATTCATGGCTCAAAAGTGTTTACAAAGGTGAAAAGGGAGAAAAATAATAAAACAATTAAACTGCAACGCTTTATATGCGTTACAGATTGACTGTTACGAAGGGATAATTGAAAAAGATAAGTTTCAGTCACTATAACAGTTTCTAAAAGCCTTTTGCAAGAATTGTTAAAAACTATAATTCTCTTCTGCGGTATATTGCCACGAGTCTTTGAGATGGACGTGTTTTGAGAACGACACTATGTATGTGTCATATCTTCCCCAGCCTTCGTTTTCTTCTCTGCTTCACCCAAAAACCCTCGATAATCTTTTTCGTGTCTCCAGTCCCCTTATTTATACACCACATGGCATTATAACTCGATTAAATCTCTCCATTTTCTTTCTCGAAAAGTTCTGAGACATATATTCTCTCAAAATCTTCTCACGCGGTTTCTGGGTTGAATCCGACTCTATTCGATAAAATTAATCCGAGGGGTTATATCATCTCCCAATCTTCACGCAACTCCCCTTATAACATAAAATTTACTGAATATGTATCTTCCCTTGTTTAATTGAAATCGAGATAGGAAACTTCGTTTTCTTCAATCCAAAGAAAATTACCAACCCTGTTGTAATGTACCAAGCCCGTGCAATCCATATCCAAAACCACGTTCACAAAAGTCTAGTCCAAATCCGATCCGTAAAAGTTCACAGTAAAAGAAATTAATTTTCCCGTTGTTTATGGGTAAAAATCGTTTCGCGATTTCGGTAATTCGGTGGGTGAGTGAGAAACTGGTTCAAACCCTAAACAAATGTCTTTGCACGTGAGCACTTTATAGATTCGAGAGATCAATCTGTACAAATCCGGCCTAAACCAAGAAATGGCCGTTCCCGGACTTTGCTTCGGTCACAAAGTGGAGGAGAAGGGTTGATTTGGGGAGGAAGCAAAGAAAGGTGTTGAGGAGAGTAGTATCTCGACTTGTATCGAAAGTGAAAGCTTAGGAAGCTTGCAAGAGATGGAAGCTTTTGGGAGAGCTTGCAAAGTTGCCTTTACGAGAGTGTGGTATTTTTCTCTGGCCGAGACTTGTTGTGCGGTGAAATAGGTAAGACCTATTTATACAAGTCGAGATTGAAACGTACCTGGCCTCATGAAGGAAGAGAGTAAAGGGTGAAATAATGGGAGGAGGTGGTAACCGCATGGTTTAATGGGGCGAAAACGTTTTTCACCATTATTTCCTCTTTTATTTGACCGCTTTATTCCTTTTCACGCTTTCTTAATGTGAGCGTAGTGTACGCCGCATCTTTGTGACCGCCAAACCAAAACCCTAAAGAAGCATCCCCCAGTTTGTGTCGATGTCTCGAGTGTTGGTTGCATCTTGAGTGCAAGTGGCGCTGCTAGTGGCGTGTGTGGCATGTGCGGAATGCCTTGGTGGTAGGTTGCACGGTTTGCAAGTTAGGTTACCAGCGTGTGTGTTTGGCATGTGCCAATGGCATGTGCGGAATGCCTTGGTGGTAGGTTGCACGGTTTGCAAGTTAGGCTACCAGCGTGTGTGTTTGGCATGTGCCAATGGCATGTGCGGAATGCCTTGGTGGTAGGTTGCACGGTTTGCAAGTTAGGCTACCAGCGTGTGTGTTTGGCATGTTCCAATGGCTCGTGCGGCCATGTTGACCTAGTTGCAAGTCTTGCAAGCCTAGGACGCTATGTTTGGCGTGGGCCAAAGGCATAGCGGCTTGGAAGTATGGCTTGCGACACGTGTTGGCATGTGCCAATGGCACGTGCGGCCATGTTGACCTAGTTGCAAGTCTTGCAAGCCTAGGGCGCTATATTTGGCGTGGGCCAAAGGCATAGCGGCTTAGAAATATGGCTTGCGGCACGTGTTGGCATGTGCCAATGGCACGTGCGGCCATGTTGACCTAGTTGCAAGTCTTGCAAACCTAGGGCGCTATATTTGGCGTGGGCCAAAGGCATAGCGGCTTGGAAATATGGCTTGCGGGTGGTGTTGGCATGTGCCAATGGCACGTGCGGCCATGTTGACCTAGTTGCAAGTCTTGCAAACCTAGGGCGCTATGTTGGGCGTGGGCCAAAGGCATAGCGGCTTAGAAATATGGCTTGCGGCACGTGTTGGCATGTGCCAATGGCACGTGCGGCCATGTTGACCTGCCCAAGGCATAGCGGCTTAGAGATATGGCTTGCGGCACGTGTTGGCATGTGCCAATGGCACGTGCGGCCATGTTGACCTAGTTGCAAGTCTTGCAAACCTAGGGCGCTATATTTGGCGTGGGCCAAAGGCATAGCGGCTTAGAAATATGGCTTGCGGCACGTGTTGGCATGTGCCAATGGCACGTGCGGCCATGTTGACCTAGTTGCAAGTCTTGCAAACCTAGGGCGCTATATTTGGGCGTGGGCCAAAGGCATAGCGGCTTAGAAATATGGCTTGCGGCACGTGTTGGCATGTGCCAATGGCACGTGCGGCCATGTTGACCTAGTTGCAAGTCTTGCAAACCTAGGGCGCTATATTTGGCGTGGGCCAAAGGCATAGCGGCTTGGAAATATGGCTTGCGGCACGTGTTGGCATGTGCCAATGGCACGTGCGGCCATGTTGACCTAGTTGCAAGTCTTGCAAACCTAGGGCGCCATATTTGGCGTGGGCCAAAGGCATAGCGGCTTAGAAATATGGCTTGCGGCACGTGTTGGCATGTGCCAATGGCACGTGCGGCCATGTTGACCTAGTTGCAAGTCTTGCAAACCTAGGGCGATATATTTGGCGTGGGCCAAAGGCATAGCGGCTTAGAAATATGGCTTGCGGCACGTGTTGGCATGTGCCAATGGCACGTGCGGCCATGTTGACCTAGTTGCAAGTCTTGCAAACCTAGGGCGCTATATTTGGCGTGGGCCAAAGGCATAGCGGCTTGGAAATATGGCTGGCGGCACGTGTTGGCATGTGCCAATGGCACGTGCGGCCATGTTGACCTAGTTGCAAGTCTTGCAAACCTAGGGCGCTATGTTGGGCGTGGGCCAAAGGCATAGCGGCTTAGAAATATGGCTTGCGACACGTGTTGGCATGTGCGAATGGCACATGCGGCCATGTTGACCTAGTTGCAAGTCTTGCAAACCTAGGGTGCTATGTTGGCGTGGGCCAAAGGCATAGCGGCTTAGAAATATGGCTTGCGGCACGTGTTGGCATGTGCCAATGGCACGTGCGGCCATGTTGACCTAGTTGCAAGTCTTGCAAACCTAGGGTGCTATGTTGGGCGTGGGCCAAAGGCATAGCGGCTTAGAAATATGGCTTGCGGCACGTGTTGGCATGTGCCAATGGCACGTGCGGCCATGTTGACCTAGTTACAAGTCTTGCAAACCTAGGGCGCTATGTTGGGCGTGGGCCAAAGGCATAGCGGCTTGGAAATATGGCTTGCGGCACGTGTTGGCATGTGCCAATGGCACGCGCGGCCATGTTGACCTAGTTGCAAGTCTTGCAAACCTAGGGCGCTATGTTGGGCGTGGGCCAAAGGCATAACGGCTTAGAAATATGGCTTGCGGCACGTGTTGGCATGTGCCAATGGCACGTGCGGCCATGTTGACCTAGTTGCAAGTCTTGCAAACCTAGGGCGCTATGTTGGGCGTGGGCCAAAGGCATAGCGGCTTGGAAATATGGCTTGCGACACGTGTTGGCATGTGCCAATGGCACGCGCGGCCATGTTGGTCTTGCAAACCTAGGGCGCTATGTTGGGCGTGGGCCAAAGGCATAGCGGCTTAGAAATATGGCTTGCGGCACGTGTTGGCATGTGCCAATGGCACGTGCGGCCATGTTGACCTAGTTGCAAGTCTTGCAAACCTAGGGAAACTATATTTGGCGTGGGCCAAAGGCATAGCGGCTTGGAAATATAGCTTGCGGCACGTGTTGGCATGTGCCAATGGCACGTGCGGCCATGTTGACCTAGTTGCAAGTCTTGCAAACCTAGGGGCGCTATATTTGGCGTGGGCCAAAGGCATAGCGGCTTGGAGATTTGGCATTTTTGCCATGGTGCGCGTGGTGCGGCTTGGTTTGGCATTGTTGCTTGCGGTCGCAGATATGCGGCTTGGTTTGGCATTCTTTGCCATGGTGCGCAGATATGCGGCTTGGTTTGGCATTGTTGCCATGGTGCGCGATAGCGGCTTGGTTTGGCATTGTTGCCATGGTGCGATATGCGGCTTGGTTTGGCATTGTGCCATGGTGCGCAGATGCGGCTTGGTTTGGCATTGTTGCCATGGTGCGCGATATGCGGCTTTGTTTTGGAATTAGGGTTACGTGTCGAAAACCCTAATCTGGTATTTTGAAAAAATACCCCTATTAATTGTTTACACCTGAGTTAAATGCTCTTAGTTAATGTGTTGCGGGTAACACTAGGTCATGGGTTTTTACGATTTTATCCTTTGTCTAAAAACCACCATCAACACCCGTAAATATACTCACGGGCGAGGAATTATTCTTCAGCCAAAATTTAAAGACTTGAGATGAAGAAGAAAGGTGCCCTAGTAATTAGTTGTGTGCCTTTATATGTTGGGGTGCTTTGATACAAACCTTGGGGTGCTTTTATCAATTTATATGGGTTTCTCCAGGGATGATATCATTTTTCGAGCCAATTCTTCCACAAATGTTTATTTCTCCAAAAACACCTACAAAGACATAAAATACAATAATAAGCACTAACAATATAGAGAATCGAGAACAAAATACACATATAAATGCGTCATCACTTCTTCCTAGCAAACAAAGATTACATTGTTTCTTTCCCCTCTAAATCTAGTAAATGAAGCCAAAGTGAACACTAATTTCTTAATAAAACTGATCAAATCATTACCAACAACGTAAGTAAGACACAATTGTATCTCAAAGTCCCAAGTCTGAGTAGAGATTCTAGAAAATCCTGACTTAATAAGTAAAACACTCCAAATTAGGGCGGTGTAAGGGCAATCATGAAAAATATGAGCAAATTTATTCTCTTCCCGGTCTCACATAACACACTTATTGATACTGGTGTATCCGTACTCCTTTAGGGAACTTAATTAACCTCAAGCTAAGTTGAGGAAGAAACCTATTCTAGGCATGAATCCTTGTTTAGCAGAATTCCGAGTTAGGGAAGAGTTTTGTTTTAGGCAATACTCTTAGTTTAGGAAATAGATTCCTAATAGAAGTCCTTGATCGGTGAGTACGATGAAAACTATAAATAGAGAGCTTAGGCTAATAGCTAAACACACACGGATACTAGGCACGAAACCTAGAGAAAGCTTACGACAATACTTGTGCAAAGCTTAGCAAAAACGAGTTTAAGGTTAATCCAATTTGTTTAGAGAAGATTGTGAGCGTAACAAAGAGAGAATTGTAATCGTTTTCTTGTTCATAATCTAAGAGAGATATTTTCTTGGTATTACTTGTGTTCCATTTTCTAAGTTTCTCGTCTATTATTATTCTGAATTCGCCTTTATAGTAATAGTTACCAAGTTACGAGATCAATACGTATCAAGTTGGCATCACGAGCAAGGTTAGTTTCTAGGGTAAATCCTGTGGTTAATGTTTTTCACTAGATCTCTCTACATAAAGCTTGGTGAGGTACTCGAGAAGTTGGAAGACGTTAAGAAAACAAGGGGATCAAGGATGACAAAGTCAGATGGTGATCCTAAGGAAGGCGAACCACAAACTATAGAAGAAAAGGTGGCTACGTCATGACAGGACATGAAGTCTATTCAAGTTACCCTTCAGGAATTGAGTGAATGTATTCGTTCTCATACACCTAAGAAGAAGACAAAGAAAAAGGTTACACCTTCACCTGAAGCTTCGGAAAAAGATGATTATGAAGAAGACGATTTAGAAGAAGAAGAAGAAGAGGAAGAAGATGAGGATGAAGAAAAGGAGAAAAGAGTTTCTTAAAAGTCCTGCATCGACTAAACCTCATGGTTAGAATCTGAAAATTGATTTTCGTGTTGATATTCCACTTTACGATGGGAGTGTCGATGTAGAAAAATTAGATGATTGGATTGAACGTCTAGAGACGTATTTCTCTTTCTTTGAATATGGTTCAAAGGAAAGATTGCTTCGCGGACATTGAAGCTACAAAAGCATGCTCTAACCTGGTGGAAAGCTTATCAAAGACAAAACCTAGGTAAAGGAGTATTGTCGTGGAAAAGATTCAAGGCAGTTGTAAGGAAAACTTGATTTTATCCTTGGCTACCTTGAGGAGAGATGGTTCAAGTGGTACAACTTGAAGCGGACTTACAACCAAACCGTACAAGAATATACTTGAATTTCGGAATCAAGCTATGATTTTGGACTTAGACTTGGGGATTATGTTATCTACATGAAATATATTTCCGGTTCCATGAGTATATACGGAAGGAGTTGAAGATATTTTCGGTGGATACTATCTCCGAAGCAAGTATAAAAGCTAATGCCATTGAGGGCGGGCTTAAGAAATCGATTCAAAGGGAAATACTAAGGTGAAATCTGGAGGTACCACTGTGAAAGGAGGTGAAAGGAGCAAAGAAGAAGGGAAGTCTAGTGACAAGGAAGGTTTGTCTTGCACTCATTGCAAGCAAACAGTCACATTGTCGACAAGTGTTGGGTTAAGAACCCTCATCTAAAGCCTAAAGGGTTGCATAGAAAAGAAGCCAAGAAGGTAGCACTAGTCGCTCAAACTCCAAAAGAAGTCCACGGACTAACGGAACCCAATTCAAAGCTTTCTCTTATGACAGGGGCAAAAGAAAGACCTTCAAAAGATGATCTTAGGGAGAAACTCTTCACGGTGAAGATGCAAGTCAAAACTTCACTAGTTGATCTTTGTTATTGACCGGGAAGTCGGAAGAATTCGCTTTCAAATTCTTTGGTGCGAAGTTAGGTTTGAAGACTTTCAAACATCCAAAACCATACCCTTTAGGATGGCTTCAAAAGGAAGGGGGCTTACAAGTTTTACAGAAGGTGCACGTTCAAATTTGCTCTAGATGAGTCATATATTAACGAAGTTACATGCGACGTAGTTCCTTTGGATGTTTGTCGGGTGGTACTAGGTAGTCCTTACCTATGGGATAGAGATGCAACTCTACACAGGAGGGAACAAAAGTACACTTTTACTAAAGATGGAGAAAGTTTTGTGATTCGGGCTATTGATTCTCCTCTTGAGGGAGCAAGTTTGATCACAGCCACTCAGGCTAAGCGGTTGGTGAATGCTAGCACAAAGTTCATTCTCCTTGTGATCCGTTCTCTTGAGGAGAAGCCAGTATAGTTTGTTTGGCAGCCTTGATCGCACAACAAGAAGATAACCTAGAAAGGTTGAAGTTGAAGTACAAGGATTTATTTCCATATGTCACGGATTACCGCCAAAGAGGAGTGTAGAGCATGAGATCATGTTGACCGGGGAGAGTTCTCTTCCTAATGTAGGTCTATATCGCACGACAATAGAGGAATCTAATGAGATCAAGAAACAAGTCCAGGAACTTCTAGAATTAGGAATGATAGTGCCAAGTGCTTCACCTTGTGGATCAACGGTGTTGTTGGTTCCAAATAAAGATGGGGGCGCATGTGTATTCATTATAGAGCGTTGAACAAGATCACAATCAAGAATCGTTACCCTTTACCTAGGATAAACGACATGATGGATCAGTTGGAAAAAGCTCGAGTCTTTACAAAGTTGGATTTCAAATTCGGATATCACCAAGATGAGAGTTCGAGAAGATGACACATGGAAAATGCTTTCAAAACCAAACAAGGCTTGTTCGAATGGTTGGTGATGCCTTTTTGGTTTGTGTAATGCTCCAACGACGTTTATGCGTTTGATGAATGATTTGTTACGACCTTTTATAGAAGATTTTTGATTGTTTACTTGGATGATATCCTAATATACAAAGAGAACTTGGGAAAAGCATCTCGTTCACGTTGAGAAGGTGTTTAAAGTATTATATGAAGGCCAACTGAAGTTGAACGTAAAGAAGTGTGAGTTTGGGAAGGAGGAGTTAGTGTATCTCGGATTTATTGTTGGTGGTGGACAACGGAAGATTGATCCAAGGAAGGTTGAAGTGATCACTAAGTGGCCTAGACCTAGTATTTATGAATCGAAATCGAGTTTCTTAGGGGCTTGCACCTACTTGCGTAAGTTTATCCGGCATTTTTCAAATATTGCAGGACCATTACATGGTTTGACGGGAGCTAAGGCAAAGTTTGAATGGCAGCAAACTCATGAAGACGCTTTTTAGTTACTAAAAAGAAAGATTTCAGAAGCACCGGTGTTGGCATTGCCTAACTTACAGCGTACTTTGAAGTTGAGACCGACGCTTCTAACTATGCATTGGGAGGAGTGTTGTTACGGGATGGTAAACCCGGTGGAGTACCATTCGGAATTATTCTCAGTGCTATTAAGAACTACGCACCTTATGACAAAGAATTTTATGCTTTATATCAATGTATCAAGCATTGGCGAGTGTATCTCTTAGGTAAAGTAGTAGTGGTACATTCGGATCACAAACCGTTGGAGTATCTACATGCACGAGACGAAACTACAACAAGCCCTAAGACATGAAGTGGATGTCTTACTTGATGACTTTCAATATTCTCATTAGGTACAAGAAGGGAGTAACAAACAAGCTGGCAGATATGTTATCTCGACCTCCAGTTCGAGCATTAATGGTGGCCATGAGAATTCAGCCAATTGTCCCTCAAGAGTATGCGGAATCATACGCATCCAAAGAAAGACTTCAAGAAGGTGTTAGAAGGTGTAAATAGTGGTTTGAAAAGCGAGTATGAACTCCGAGATGGATTGTTATACAAAGGTCGGTTACTTTGCATACCGAGAAGATGGAGATCGTTTACAGTGGTTGAGAGAGGCACACACTTCCCGAGTTCTTTGGACACTTTGAGATGAATAAAACTCTACTTAACCTCCGGCGTTATGTCTTTTGGCCGAAGATGCAAGATGATGTGGCTAAGTTAGTTAGAGGGTGTAAGTTGTGCAGCACATCTAAACCTTCCAACAGAAAACTTGGGTTATATCTACCATTACCGATTACCATCAAGGCCTTGGGAGAGTATTTCTATGGATTTTCTTGGTGGGTCTACAGAAGAACAAGTCTCAGTCATGATTACTTGTTCGTTGTGGTCGACCGATTCAGCAAGATGATTGCATTAATTCCATGTACAAATCCGTGTGAGCTAGGTGCAAGCAAAGCTCTTCTTTGAGCACGTGTGGAAGCATTTTGGTTTATCTACTTCGATTATTTCTGATAGGGATAGTCGATTCCTTAGTCACTTTTGGGATTCTTTATGGAAGATGATGGACACTAGGTTGAAGAAGAGTACAGACTTTTCATCCACAAACAGAGACGGACAAATGAAGTGGTCAATAGGACTATGGTTCACATGTTAAGGGGATATAATTCTAAGCATCCTAAAACTTGGGATGAGAGTTTACCGTATCTACGCTTGCTTTCAATAGAGCAGTTCACGATTCTTGGGGGAAATCTCCTTTCGAGACGTGCTATGGTTACTTACCACCTAGTCCTTTCGATCTAGTATTTTCTAGTGACTCCTCAATGGGGGAAAGGAAGGAAGTGAACGGCAAAAGGCACAAAAGTTCTTGGAGAAGATATCTCAGATTCATGCGACTGTTGAAGCACAACTAAAGAAGTCACAAGCCAAATACAAAGCAAAGCATGACAAGCATCTTGTACCTTGTAATTTTGGTATTGGTGACTTGGTATGGTTAAAATTAGGTAAGGAACGACTGAAGGGGGAAGGTAAGAAGTTGAAACCATTGAGGTATGGACCATTTCGTATTCACGGTCGATCATTGGTGACAATGCCTTTCGTATGGATCTGTCACCTTATCTAGGAATGTACTCGGTCATAAATGCCGAATACTTGAAGTTGTTTGAACCACCATTACTTGATGATGACGGCGACGACACTATGATCTTACCACGAGTAGAAGACTTATGGTTTGATAGAGAGGAACCACTCAAGGAAGACTGCATATTGGAGCGAAGAGTGACTAAAACACGACAAGGATAGAAAGAAGCTTTTCTAATTGGATGTAAGGGTCAAGTTCCTAGCAATGCTAAGTGGTTTAACAAGGAAAAGGGACTCTCGAGTTCCCTAACCTTCATTTTTAACTCTCACAGGAGTTCAAGTTCTTAAAAGGGGGACCCATGATACATGTGTATCCGTACTCCTTTAGGGAACTTAATTAACCTCAATCTAAGTTGAGGGAAGAAACCTATTCTAGGCATGAATCCTTGTTTAGGCAGATACTCTTAGTTTAGGAAATAGATTCCTAATAGAAGTCCTTGATCGGCTGAGTACGATGAAGACTATAAATAGAGAGCTTAGGCTAATAGCTAAACACACACAAATACTAGGCACAGAAAACCTAGAGAAAGCTTACGACAATACTTGTGCAAGCTTAGCAAACAGTTTAAGGTTAATCCACTATTTAGAGAAGATTGTGAGCGTAACAAAGAGAGAATTCTAATCGTTTTCTTGTTCATAATCTAAGAGAAGATATTTTCTTCGAATTATTACTTGTGTTCCGTTTTCTAAGTTTCTCGTCTATTATTATTCTGAATTCCGCATTTATAGTAATAGTTACCAAGGTACAGAGATCAATACGTATCACTTATGATTTTCACTGATCCCCTACTTTTAAAGTGTATCTCTACTTTGTCATGTAAAGCTAACCAAGCGATAAAGGAGTATCTGGGGAATATGTAGCTTGGACCACACCAGAGAATGCTAATACACATGAGCTGAATGAATATAAATAGCCTTACCCATCATAACAAACTGCTCTTTAGAGTTAGGCTTGTAAATTATCAAATCCTCATGCTGAGTGCTAAACTCTACAAAAGCAATCTTAAGAAAAATTTCAAAGAAATAGAGTGGAGTTAGGAAAAGGAAAAGACCACTCATTATCCACAATAAAATCAGACACTAAGGAATTCTCATTAGGAAAATATTGAGCAAGAATAGTGGGATCATTCCACTCAATGAGCTTACCATTTGGATGCTAGTGATCAAGAAGAAACAGAGTCTTGGACCCATCACCAATAATATGACTAATTTGATCCTTAGCAATTTGTCTGTGATCCAAAAAAATTCTCCAACACCAAGAAGAGTCTTCAGGTGTCTTCAAAGTCCCTTTTTATTCTTAATTAGGTTTTTGTGAACCCATTCGGACCAAACAATTTTTTTTTCCAGTAATAAGGTCCCAAATATGCCTTAGATTTGAAGCAACATTTGAAGTAGGGAGATCTTTAACTCCTAATCCTCCTTCCTCATAAGATAAACAAAGTATTCCAGATGATGGGATTGTGTTTCTTTCACAAATCAGATCCAGGCCACAAGAATTTCTTTAAAATACTACTCAATTCCTTAATAGCTCTCTTTAGTTTAATAAAACAACACCAGAAATGTACATACTAGTGAGAACAACTTTAATAAGTATATGTCTACCAGGAAAAACCAAAATTTAGCTTACCGAAACTTCACTCTAGCCAACACCTTAGAGATAAGAGGAAGACAATCAACATATGATAATATAATGGAGAGGAGAGGCATGCCAAGGTACCTAACATGGACATGAGTCTGGTACATCCCAAACAAGAAGTAATATCGAGAAAGAACATATAAATTCACCGCAAAAGCATATGGAGCATTTTCTTGCCTGTTAACCTCAAGACCACAACAACTACTAAAAGCATCCAAACAATTCTTGACCACTGAAGCAACATCATCAGAGCCTTTAAAGAATACCAACACATCATCAGCAAATCACAACTTGTGTTTGATTTTATAATTATCAACATTTTGTTTGGTTTTATGTCTTTCTTTATTCCCTGCTTTCGTTCTACGGCTTGATTTACCTAACTCTAGGTTTTTCTTCCAGGAAGATATGTAAAGAATTTAATCTATGTGTTTAGTTTTAGGTCTTGTGGCTCGGTTTGGCGTTTGTTTTCTTCATCATTTGTTACTGAAATTCTTTAGTTGTTTTAGGTTTTAACTTAGTTTTTTTTTTTCCCTGCTCTAGGGTTTTTCTTTTGGGATCTTTAGTTTTCTACTGTGTATAAGAGTTTGTTGATCAAAGTGGTGTTTCATAGCTGGGATTTAGAAATTTCATCAAGTTTCTTTTTCAAAATTCTTGCTGATTTGTTTACTTTAGTAGTACAAGTTATTGTTTAAAAGGAATATTCAACAACACTCAACCAACAACCACATAAGAATTTCCCAGGCAGGAATCTGATTACGAGTTACTCATTAACAACGACAAAGACAATAGCAATAAGATTTTCAAAGACACGGATATATATAAGTCACTACAAAGACATAAAAGACACCAACAACAAACAAGTTTACAAGATCAAGTCAGATGAAGACCCAAACAGATCCAGACTTACTCCATCACATGAAAACAGAGTTAAGGTATGCCGGTTAAATTTTTTATTGCTATTATAATATCATTGACATTATGTTGGATTTGGATCTACGGATCCTTTTATACCTATGTCATCATTGCGATTTTGAAAAAAACTGGATTTATGGATTCTAACACTTCTATTGATTATAGATTTGTTATTTGGGTTGGATATGTTACTTTTGATTCATCCAAGACCATTTCAACTAGATATGTTGACTTCGAATGGGGTAGGAATTGTAAGAAATATTTCTCAGAATTGGTCATGTAACTTTGTTTTTAAGTATCTTGATTATTCATGCAGTCTGTTTGAGATCTTTATGATTGTTAGAAACTTAAGACTCGGTCCTGTAATCGATCCCGATCTTAAATCAGAGAACCGTGATCAATATTTTCGAGGATTGCCTCTTTTTCGGGGGGAAAAGCCAGAAAAATGAGATTTCACCTTCTCTGCCTATACACGAGGGTCGGAGGAAGTATGTAAAAAGAGGAAAATGGTCCACGAAGCATGAACACCTAACCACAACCATATACCATAAACCATACAAATGGATCCCAAAGCAACCACCAAACAAAGATAACCAGACCAAACAAAGACGACCAGCCTTTTTGCACGTCACTCTCCATAATATATATTATTTTATTTTCTTAAAAACTTACAAACAATAAGTCTGCATCAATTGTTGCTTATAAGTTATAACATGATTTAAGAGTTCGATAGTTCTTGTATAATCGGGTTATTCAGAAATTATTTTCTTGATTTTATATATTGTTCTTATATATAAAAGTTGGGATTCATGTCGAAAAAATGTTTAGTATTCAGTGCTTTATCTTGGGTTTCTTCACAATCATGACGCTGCAATGAGCATGGTGGGCGCAATAGTCACTTACACTTCCCAGGACAGCCCTGCAGAAACATGAAGATACATATAACCATAAATTGTAGTAGAAATTATAGATTTTAAACTATTATTTAAATGTATGCATAAAAACTATTGAAGGTCATGGGCCTAACTAACCTCGAAAACTGTCTTCCATGGTTATGTTTGCCCATGGCTTATAAACCTCAGGATCGTACATGACCCATACAATGTGGGATAATCTCAACAAAAACACACTACAATATGATATTGGATAGCTAGGGTATACCTTTTTATTGCTCCATAGCCGTGACTGCCAACAACCAACATGGTTGCATGGTGTTTCTCAACAGCCTCACATAACACACTCCTTGGGTCTCCTTCCACCACTTCGAAAAGCACATCATCATTTACCTGGGTACGTACATGTCATAGAATAATTACACATATAATTGGATAATCCATACAAGTTTACAACTTCATTTTCTTCTCGAGGATTTGCTATTCTATGGTATTGTGGAGAAGTGCATTCCAAAATTAATGTGGCAAATCAAACATTAAGATAAAACTGAATAACAAATGCTATTTATTTCTTTTGAAACACAATATCAAAAAAAGTTTTTAATTTGAAGTTATGTGTGGCGTATTATTGTTTGTTCTATTCGATTCGACAAATCATATATCGCCGGGATTAAATTATATGCGTCTCAAAAGAAAGTATATGATTTATTTCATATATTTTTGTGTGTGGACCTGACTCATCTAGATTCGACTGAAATCACCAATTTTTTTGTGTGGACCTGACTTATCTAGATTTGACTGAAATCACCAAATTTATTAAAAAATATGCGAATTAGTAGCTTGGAACATTTGACTCAAATAAGTCCGTGTCGAAATTTAAATCTGAGTCAGGTAACGAGTTTGATCTTACTCAAACTCAAAAATGAACCGTCTAACAGATACGGAGTCAACAAAAAAAGAAAACAAACATGATGTTAGCTGAACGGTGGTATATCTGAAGTCAACTGGTAGTCTACCCAAAAAGACAAACAGGTCTCCGTTGCATGAGAATCAGTTGTACCGGTCGGACTGGGTTGACACTTTCTAAACTAACTTCAGACCATTTAAACTTAGTACAACTGTACAAGTACGATTAATCTTGATTATACTACCTTTTCTAACTAATTAAGACCATCAACTTAGCACAAGAAATAATTAAGATCATCCCAAAAGAAGAATGACTTACAGATTTCCCGATACAAATTTCTTTAGCTTTTTCCAAAATCCTCTTTGAGATCTTAGTTAGATCAACCTGAACAATAGCGAAGACATCGGCAGCCCCTGCATAAAAGAAAAAGTTATCACAAAGGAAATCAACTGCCACAAGAACTCGAAATTAAGAGAAATATTAAAACGATTCAAATTACCAGGTCCAGCCAGGCCAACAACAGAAGATGGAGTAGGTTGAGCATGAACAATAACGAGCTTAAAAATAGAATCCGAACCAAGAGGCACGAAGAAATGATCAAGAGCCCATTCAAGAGCGTAAATACTTTGTTCGCTGTCGTCGATTCGATTACTACCACTGATTTTTCAGCCATTGAAATTGATCGACACAATTCTTTCTGCACTCAATGAAATTAGTAATAATACAGGGTTTTAAACTTTGGATGTGGATTTGTCCTAAGAAGACAAAGACTATATGCAAGTAATGGTATGGTCCATTAATATATATATATATATATATAATTGATTGATTGATGTTGGCAAATGGAAAGCTTTGTTTTGATGCGTCCTTTCTAGAACTGGAATTCCACTAGAAAATTCTTAACTAAACCAATGGAATTTGTCAATTCAGCAGCCCACTGTTTTGCTTGCCCTTTAGTGATTAAGCATATGACACGACGTCTATTGTTGGCCAATCAAATGACTTTTTGCCAACACGATCGAAAATAGTATTCCACCTTCAAAAAAAAAAAAAAATCAGCCTTTGGATGATTAATTGGGCTCAAGCAACTGACGCAGTCTTATACGGAAAGAAATCAATAATGGTTTTCATTTTGGATACGTATGATTGGACATTAGTTGATCATCGGCTGTGACGGTTATTTTGGAAACATATATGGTTGGACAAATCTTAAGGTCACTTGTTACTTTTTTTTTTTTTTCCCGAAAAAGAGGCAAGCCTCATATCTCTGATTCAAGATAAGGAGCGCAATTACAGGGCTGATTTGGATATATTCTACGGTTACAACAAGTTCATAAAGATTACAAGGACTACCAGGACATCCACACCACTTAACACCATGGTTCAAAAAGATTACGGTCACTTGTTACTTGGTAGTTCAAAATAAGGTCATATTACGAAGTAAAGCAAAATGGCGATTTACGTCCAAATATTTTCTATCCCCACTTCTTGTATATGCTTTTTCTTACTCAAAAGATAGATTTTTTTTTATAATCATAGTGTTGTAAAAGACCGTAAATATGAGAAAATTCAATATATTTTTTTCCCAAGAACCTTCTCAAGTAAAAGAAATCATATTTTTTTCATGGAAATTGTATAAAAAAACACCTAAAACTCCAAACAAATAATGTATTTTATTTACGACCAAAAAAAAAGGAAAAAGACTACTAAATCTACAAGAGCATTTTAGATTAAAATTATACTTTGAATCTGGTTATATTCCAATCTGAGAAACAAAGTCTCAAAAAAAAAAAAAAAAAAAATCCGTGACTTTGATCATAGGATGGTTATCAGCTTACAAAAATAATTCCCCTCGTGTTGCTTTCTTATGTCCATTTAACAGCTGAGAGGAGTACTATAAATTATGTTTGGCGCACTGAAGTGACAATCTGCCTTCTGAGTGACCCTTTGAATCTGCTTTCTGAGTCATTGTACAATTTCACTTCCTGCAAAAGTAGCCATTACAAAAGAACGCGAAATTGGGGGATAAAAAAAGAATTGGGGATATAAGAAAAGGACAAAAAGTGGATCCAGATATCAATTCGGGTACCCCTTATCTAAGTATTTTACGTAATACCTAATCTACCCCTCACTAATCAGGATTAGTGATTAATAATAATTAGTAAATCATAAGATTTTTTATAAATGATTAGTGTGTGTTTTATTTGAATTTGGGTTAGTGAGGTGAGAGTAGAAGGAGAGAAAAATATTTTGAGAGAGAAATTTTTTTGGGGAAAATGGAGGATGATTGTGAAGAGAGAATTGTTGCTGCTGAATCTTTAGCTCAACTACAACAAGGAGCATATCTTGAATCTTCAGCTAACGACAACAACTCTCAATTGCAACTCTTTGTTGAGCCAACACCCTTGAATGATGATTTTGACAAGTATGGAGAGTTTCTTGAAGAACCAACACAAGAAAGTAAACTTGCACAACATAGTAGCATCCCCAACACACAGGTAAAGCTTCTAAGATGTCGAAAAATCAAATTTTTTCTTTAAACCCGCCATTTTTTCAACTAAAAAACCTCGGTGCCGGCATGGTGGTTGTATGAATTCCATGTCGGTAGTCAAGATACCGGCATGGTATGCGAACTACGACCATGCCGGTAGTAAGGGTACTGGCATGGTATTCATACTACGACCATGCCGGTAGACCGATATCCCCTATTCTGATATTGATCCGGCATAGAATTCTTCTAAACAACTATGCCGGTACTCAGTTAACCTTTTTATCTACCATATACTACCGAATATACAACCTAGGCATGGTTCAATTGATAGGTTACCATGTCGGTCTTGCATAGAAAAACATACGAAACATTACCATCCCAAACCTAAAAACCGGCATTGACACTTAATAAATATCAACGCAGGAACCTGGTACCGGCGTGGTACCATCAATATCGATAATGCCGCATTAAAACCGGCGTTGTTCGATTCTAACTTTTACATGCCGGCACCTACAAAAACAGTGAGAAATAAATGTTTTCCAAAGCTAAATTCCGGCATTCAACATCAAATATATTCAATCTTTGGAATCGTGTACGGGCTTGGGACAATCGATTACGAGAATGTCGAGACTCGTGCTTCCTGCGTTGTTTTCTAATGAAACATTTATGCCGGAATAGGTTTCAAGTTTGGTCTTCCGTTTTGGTTAACTTAGACTATGCCTAACAATGGTCGAGCATGCCGTTACGGGTTTCCGACATAGTGTTGTAATTGTGTTTGGAACTAATTTTCATTCGATCTTTAGGTGGTGACATATATTGATCCAACAAATGCAGAGCCGCTTTATCGGGATACGTAAGAATACTATAAAATCCCTCCGGTATGTGACCAAAGAATACTTTTCACCTAGTATCTTGAACTTTACTAATGGATTGCTAGTAATGAACCTTCTAATGAATGCGAAATTGTTTTTATGTAGGGAATAACAGATCGAAAGGAAGCAATCGCTTGGGCTAAAGAGACGGCTTTTTTGAACATGTGTGTGTTGGTGAGGAATACCAAAGGTTCGAAGAGGCGTTTTGAGATGGCTTGCGAGAGAAGTGGGAAATACAAGGAGAAGAATAGCCACAAGAGAAATGATTATGTATATCCAAAGAAGACTAATAGGGTATACAAGACTCGTACGAGGAAGAATAATTGCCCGTTTAAGCTTGTATTCTGTTTAAATGACATAAACAATTGGGATTGTGAGGTTTTGTGTGGCTGTCATAACCACCGGATCCAAAGATTTTGTTGGTCACTCCTTAGTTGCGAAGCTAAAACCCGACGAGTTCGAGGATGTAAAGAGATTGACCAAAGCACTTATCAAACCGAGATAAATTCTCGGAGGCTTCAAGGAAAAGGATGAGACTAACGTGTCTTCTCTACGTACAATTTATGCCGCAAAAGCAACTATTAGAAGGGTGGAATGGGAAGGGAGGAGCGTTATGCAAGAATTTGAGAAGATAGTTTGGGATCACGACTACACGCGCATCATTAAAAGAGGTCCCGACGAGAAGCCCCTTCAAATATTCATTTCGCATCATTTGCTCTCACAATTGGCAAATGCATGTTGTGGTGTTCTTTTGATGGATTGCACCTACAAGACAAACAAATACAATATGCCGTTGTTCAACATCGTGGGGAAAACCTCGGACAAGGTGACATTCACATTGGCTTGGTGCTTAATGGAAAATGAGAGGGACTATAATTATCATTGGGCATTACGAAAATTGAAATTGTTCTTCCGGGAAAATCAACTTCCGAGGGTCATCGTAACCGATAACGATGACGCATTAATGAAAGCAATATCCGACGTCTTCCCGGATGCACAAAATTTCCTATGTACATATCATATACGTCAAAATATCATAAAAACTTGCCATGCCTTGTTTGAACTCGCAAAGGCGGATATTAAGAAGAGAATGATGGTACAACTAGAGGAAGATGTTCGAAAGAACAAACTATCCCCCGAAAAAGAAGAAGATGAGAGAGGCAAGATAAAAGAGCGAGTGGATTCATAAAATCTCTCCACAGAAGTTTGGTAATCCCAACCAAACAGCTTGTTAGTCAGACCATGAACGTCGACCATTCTAGGTCCAGAGACTCAACTCCTTCTGCAATTGATTTGCCGATAACATTCAAGCCTAGAATATTCTGAGAATCTTCAGGGATGAAGGTCATCTCCCCAAAAGGGAAGTGCATGGTATTGGTTTCACCATGATACCTTTCGACGAAGCAATTTACGAAATGAGAATCGGGATTCACATAATTTTCAACCAAAGCATATAGACCAGAATCCTTTACTATTGTTTGGACCTCTTCACATTCCTCGGACAAATCCCAACCATCCGCGGCTTGGTTTTAGAACACGCACATCCTTCTTATGATCCTACAATTAGGAGAGACAATACAATTAAGATATTTTACATAAACACACAACAATACATATGTACAAGATAGAAAAATGCTTACATAGGTTTGATAGATAGTACGAGCCCACAAGTGCTTGTATCCAAATAGTGTTTTTGGTTCCGTAGCTTCGCCCCAAATTCCACCACGTTCAAGATCAGGTATCATGTCATTAATATTAGGAAGGTGGGAACCTTTAACTTTCACTTTGACGTTTCCCTTGTTGCCATTGCCTTGTGTTGGTTGTTGACTTGGGCCACCAACTTCGTTTTGGCTTGCTAATTGACTTTCTTCTTCATCTTGTTCATCGTTCCCACGGTTCGCAAGTCCACTACGGTCACTACCACTCTCCCAAATTATCCCTCTTGTACCAGCCCCCAAACGTATCTTACGACCTTCATCTTTCCCCCGAGGAGGCAGAGACTGAGGAGTATTAAGACCGTCCTTCCTTCTTCTCTTAGTGACAACATCTTTATTTTTTCTTTTGTTAGCTTCCTTTGCTTTTGACCTATATCGTAAGCACACGAAAAGCAATGAATATAAGACAACTAACCTTCAGTTTTAGTACCGATATTTAATACCTTAAAATAAACCACGCCGGTCCAATGTTCCGGCAGTAAACATTGACTATCGACAAAGTCTTGGGACAAAGTACCGCATACAAATGCAACCTAAAATCTATGCCTTTTCTGTATTATTGACGATTTTCTGTATGTTTTAAGTCCACTACCGGCATGCTCGAATTATTACAAAGAATGCTTGGTACCCAAAACCGGCATGTAATGAAACAAAAAATCTATGCTTGATCTGGTGACAAATTCATAAACTCTCCTGTATGTTTTAAGTCCACTACCGGCATACACAAATTATTATCAAACACTTCCGGTACTAAAAACCGACACTGTATTCATCCTAGATTGAATGCCGGTAGGGAAAATTCAGTTTCTGGTTAATCTGGGGTTGGAAACCGGTATTGTATTCATCCTAGATTGAATGTCGGAACACAAAACCGGCACTGTATTCATACAAATTTCAGTGCCGGTACTCTCTGAAACTCAACTGTTTGAGTTAGGGTTCGCGATTCTAACCTAAACCCATTGCTATAGATCGATTTAAACACCTACAAAGTAGTTTAAAATCACTTACCTTCTCACAGAAGCCATATTTCTGAGTAGTTGATTGTCAGAGAACGTTGCTTCGTCGTCTTCTTGCTCTTGAGCAATCTTAGAAATTCTTTCTGCCTGTTTTTGTTGAGCAATCGATGATGTTGAGTTCGATTGGGCATTTGGTTTCTTTCGTGGAGGCATTGTTTATGATTCGGGTAGGTTAATCGACGAAGAAATTTTTGAATCGACGATTAATCGACGAAGAACGGATGAAGAACGATGAAAAAAAATAATTTCAGAACCTAACCCTAGGACAGTGCCGAAACTGATTTGTGTAAATGGGGGATAAAAGATTTGGTTTTTAGATTTTAATATTTTAGTAGAAAGGGTAGTATGGTCTTTTCATAATATTTTTTTAATTAACCAAAGGGTATTTTAGTATTTTCATACCCAAAAATCACCCCTTAACACAAACCATGGGTTGGGAGAAGTAATCAATATCCCCCAATTCCTTTTTATATCCCCCAATTTCGCGTTCTTACAAAAAGATGCATCTGAAGAAAAATGGTGTCGCCTTTATTGTAAGCATGCAGTCTTAACAGTTTCAGTTTATGAGGGTCTGGTTACACAAAATCCATGTCTTAATTCTGTTGTCAAAACTGATGTTACTATGCAATAGATGCAAACAATTGTTCATATGCTGAATTGCAACTCTAAGGTCTGTTTGTGCTCAAATTCAGCTTCACATCACGTTTTCCAAATATGCCAAAGGATGACTGCCCCTTCAGTTTGAACTCCTTAATTCCCATGAGTAGTTTCCTGAGCAAACCAACTTAAGATCCTTTGACCAGGATCCTCAAAGGGCAATGTAAGTGATGAGCTTTACCACAGTACAATGCCCTTGCAGAAGGGAAATGTAGAAACATATGAGCTGCATTGTCCCCTGTAACTTGAAATAATTCACTGAGAATAAGTCAAATTATAATGATTTTGTAAATACACTTCCAAAGAAATATCTTGAGAAATTTGTGGAACCTGCAAGAGCAACAATCTTACGAAGCTTGTTATAAGTAGAATTTGACCGTGAACTTCCCATTTGTTGGTTAATGTCCAAACCAAAATCTATTCTTCTTGATTAGGTAACCTGATTGCTTGAATCTGTTGACATTTTTCAGGTGTGAAGTATTCTTGTAAAATCTTAGCATCCTGTAAGGTGAAAGACCATGCATATGTTTTGTAAGTGGAGCAGAGTCGGTTTCCCTAGGAGGCACCGAACCTGGACAACCCAGGTATAATGAGGAAATATCAAAATTTATGTTGACAAAAACAAAAAGTAACACATACGTTAGTGTCAGTCTAGGGGACATCAGTTTCAGAAAAAAGAAAAGAAAAAAAAGGACATATCCATAGGCCCATAGTGATTTTTCACGGGGTCATACAATTTGGTATCAGTTTAGCATGTGAATATGACCTATTTTATGTGTGAGCATTCCAATGGAGACAGAAAAACTTGAATTACTTAAAGATAAATAATTAGCTTGGTTGTGGTTAACAATAGAGTTAAAACATAAATCGTGGTAGATGTTATAGAGTACTCTTCCTACTTGAAATCGTCTGTTATTCTCATGGAATTTAAGGAACAATGAGATAAGCTTTTTGCCTCTTCAAACTACCATTTTTGTATGTATATATTCTTTCTTCTTCCAATAATCATATTTAGCAAAATGAATGAATATCAAACTGGCAGAAATATATGAACAAACTTACGCTATGTATCAAGTGATTTTGGTACTAGCATCTACATAAGGGCGGAGATAGCTAGCAACTAATGCTACCAAAGATCTATCCTAAAATTGGTTCAAAACGGACTTGCTTAAGGTTGTCTAACTTACTAGTTCCGCTTATTTTAATTCTCTGAAAGAAGCGCAATTCAAAGTAATTGTGTGTCCTACATATAAAAGATAGAGCCACATTTCGCCCTCCTATCAACCCATGGCCCTAAGTTAATTTTAAAGAGATATTTGCTCAAGTCATCCACATATAGCAAGAAATGTGTGTACTTGAGAACTACACAACGACTCTAAATAGATCTGATTGGTCGATTAGGAAGAGGCATGACAGGTAGATATTGTGAGGCTTGATTGATCGATCACATGTGGGATGAAGCCTGTCAAATTGGTCGACCAAGTAGCACGGGCGGAATCCTTCATAATTTTGTCAATTTCAATCCTAATTCATAATTTTGTCAATTTCAACCCTAATTAGTGTTTTGTACTAACCTGAGAAGGGATCGCTTGATTCCTTGCTTGGCTAGGCTTAGTCTCAATACTCTCAACCAATAGGAATCGAGATATCATGTGCCACTAATTAAATTTTGTGTGCTGACACAAAATTAGGTCAAATAGGCAAATTTTGTGTATTGACACAAAATTGAATAAATTAAGCAAATTTTGTGTGTTCATCATAAAATCGTTAAATTTGTTATTCTTACAAGTAGCATGGTGACTACCTGGTCCTGCTGGCACAACTACGATGCTCTTGATCATTTATCCTTATGCATACCTTAATTAGACACTTCGGTGAATCCATGTTACTCAGCTGAGAATGAACATGGATGTCAGTTCAGTATTAAGAGTTCGGCTGAGGAACACATCATTAAATAAATACTCATTAGGTTCTACACTAGAGCAACTCATCTAGGAGCTTGAGTTTTAACGTGGTAAAATTATAGAACACATGGAGTATTGCAACATGCACCAATATTATTTTGATAATTTTACATATATGTAGGTACTAAGTTGTATAATAAATACAATTGTATATTTATAAATATATTTTATGAATTCATCCGGGAAAGCTCATAAATATAGCTATACAAATGCAGGAAGAGAGGCATAAGCACTCGTCGGGCTTTAACATATTGATTAAATTCTTTGCAGAATGAAAGCACATCCAAACTCAGTAATCAGAGGTATGAGCTCTTACAACTTTCACCCTAGGTTAAAACACCACCATCAACAGTGTCCACAAGAATATTGTTCACGCATCAGAATGGTCATTCAATCGTAAAAGCTTAGGTATTTACAATGTCAAGATCCTTCTTGTCCCTTAGATGATGCCATGAAGGTTAAAGAAGATGAAGAAAATGTATCAAAGATTGTGCAAAAACTTGAAACTTAAAGCAAAATTGAAGAAGTTACACTATGACCATTGTGGATATGGAGATCACCAAAACAAACATGTCCACAGAGAATTAATGGATGCTCAAATTCTGGTTGCCAGACTTATATGCATTTCTACACTTCTACATAAAAAGACGCATACATAAAGATCTTATGGAAATGTCCTAGTTAATTTTTGGTGGAGTGGACTGATTAAGTGTAGGAACCGATTCACCGTCATTCTATGTTTTAGTTTAATATTATATTGCGTTATATTTATTTAAATTTAAATCAACAAAATTGTCTTTATATTCGCACAATCAATGTATTAACATAATTAATTTGAAATTTCTTATTTTTTTTCAAACTACATTGGATTAGAGTAAACTACATTGATTAAAACTAACCTATCACTCAATTAATTAAATTATAAAACTTGTTAATTAACATCCTCATTCAATGGCCGGGTAGCGAGCGTCTAGGTAGAAAAAATCTACGGAGCTTTCTAAGAATGTTAAAACAAGCTTCGCAAGCGAAAAGTTTATCCCGAGATGGCAGCCATGTAGGAAGAGTTCTTTGTATCGGTTCATCTTCATTTTCACCGTTCAATGTATGACGGTTATTGTGCATTACAAATCTGAGGAATTAATTTACATCGTGACTAATTACTTCAAAATGATCCGATAATCCTTGAGCATCGCGCCATGGGGTTTCCCGTTTCATCCGTGAACGTTACAAAATATTCGGCCACACACCATTAACCAACATATTTTGATTACCATGGAAACTTTTTCTTTTTCGAAAAGCATAATCTCTATAAAGAGCCAAAATCCTCTTCTTCAGCATACCTAGGAGCACGAACTCTAGGAGGCATTGATATTGACTAGAGTGAAATTAGTTGGAAATTGAAGTGAAATTATAAGAATTTTGGGTGTTAAACGTGTGTTTCAGAGTTGAAAATTATTGAATTTATAAGGAATGATATTAGAGTTGTTGGATGGAAGTATCCATTATCATCTCAAAGAGGGACGCTCGGCTCAACACAAGACGAACGACGTCTCAACAGGAATATTCGAGCCTTAGCCTTCCCAAGGCTGAGTGTCTCAGTATAATTGAGAGTGTCTTAGGTTGAGATGCTCGGATCTACTTTAGAGTGTCTCAACCCGAGATGGGATGGGGAAACTCTCAAATTTTCCAGTTTGCTCATCCCATTTGCATGTTTACTTATCCCATTATGGGGTGGAAATGGGAAAATCCACCAATTTGACCACCCCACCTGTCTTTGCCCTAAAGTCTATATGTTTGTATAGGATTATTCAGTTTAATGCTCAAATACAAATGCGTAGGTCCTTGCTAAGTGGCAACGAAGTTTCATATGGTATGGAATGACAATTTAAATGTCTCCCAAGAGAAAAAACATAAGCTAGACGACATTTGAAAAAAAATATTAGTATTTTAAAATTATAGGACGACACTTTTCAATACAATTATTTTTTGATAAAGAGATTTTATGGGATGCTTCAGATGGAAAAGGGAAAATGTGTAGGGTTTCTTGGATTAAGATCTGTAAGCCTAAACACTTAGGTGGGTTGGGTGTCAAAAATATAAAATGTACAAGCAAAGCCCTTAAGGCAAAATGGATCTGGAGATATTCAAGAGAAAAGAATGCTTTGTGGAGAAAGGTGGTGCAACAGAAGCTACAAAATAACAGGGAAGTTAGTTTGCCATCTAATGATGAAACTGCTTTAGGGAGGAGTAATTGGAAGAGTGTTTGAAAAAGCGGGGTCTAACAACTACACCCAATATTTCTCTTAGCAATCTGTATGGACTAACTCCAATATACTTTCAAGAGAATCAACTAGACAATCAAACTCAATCTTAAGAAAGTATATCAAAGAGTTATATCTCTATTTCTCAATTCAATTTGCAATCAAACAAATAGGAATTTGCGAGCCCGATTGAATATAAGAAATAACTTGGACGGTATAGATTGAACTTATGCACAACATATGATATTTCAATTATATAGAAAATATAATGCGGAAAGAAATAACGGAGACAACGAAGTTTTGTTAACGAGGAAACCGTAAATGCATAAAAACCCCGGGACTGGTCCAGATTTGAACACCACACTTGTATTAAGTCTGCTACATTACACTAGCCTACTCCAAGTTAACTTTGACTGGAATGTAGTTGAGCCCTAACCAATCTCACAGTGATTAAGGTACAATCGCGTTCCTTACGCCTCTGTAGAACCACGCCGGATTCTCGCACTTGATTCCCTTAGCCGATCTCACCCACAACTAAGAATTGCTACGAACCAAAGTCGAAGACTTGATAAACCAATTTGTCTCACACGGAAAAGTCTATTGAATATATAAATCTGTCTCCCAGCATTGATATACCTATGAGTTTTGTTCCGTCTTTTGATAAATCAAGGTGAACATGAACCAATGGATAAATCGACTTATATTCCCGAAGAACAGACCTAGTAATATCAATCACCTCACAATAATGTTAATCGTATGGTAGCGAAACAAGATATTGTAGAATCACAAACGATGATACGAAGATGTTGTGACTACTTTTTATCTTGCCTATCGGAGATTAAATCTCGAGCAAATCTTAGAGAAGATAGTACTCAACATGATAGAAAATAAAAAGATCATAACACGCAACTACAGAGAAAATAATTGGGTCCGCTTCACAATCCCAATAAAGTCTTCAAGTCGTTAACCTACTGGGTTTTGGAAAAACCTAAGGTTAAAGGAGAATCGACTCTAGTCGCAACTAGTACCACACAGGAGGTGTGGGGATTAGGTTTCCCGGTTGCTAGAGTTCTCCTTTATATAGTCTTCAAATCAGGGTTTGCAATCAATGTTACCTTGGTAACAAAGCATTCAATATTCACCGTTAGATGAAAACCTGATTAGACTCAAGCTAATATCTTTCAACCGTTAGATCGAACTTAGCTTGTTACATGCAAATGAAAAGTGCCTTCATTAAGATATTAGTAACCATACCTAAACGTGTACACCTTTGTTGGCTCAACAATAGTTAACCGAAGTTAGCCATATGAAAACTTTCATATCAACCATATTTATCTTAACCATAGCTAGTTCAAATGACTCAAATGAAACTAGTTCTAGAGTTGTTCAATTGTTTATATTCTCATATAATTATACAAGACACAATTGAAGAAAAATCGATTTTGATTCACTCGAATCAATTCATGAACATTATAGCCATTGTTTGCAAAATATTGCATTCCTTATTATGTAAACGTATTAGTTCATGAACAAACCGATTTTAGAAAATAACCTACTCAAGTATGCAAACGTGTACGCATACTTAAGTAGCCGGACTTGGACTGTATTCGCCAGTATGCAAACATGTACGCATACTATTGTACACTTCCAAGCTTCAGTTGAATCCAGTACACGCATACGCATACTATTGTACACTTCCAAGCTTCAGTTGAATCCAGTACACGCATACGCATACTATAGTACCCGGACTTCAATTGTCTTCACAAGACGCGCGTACATGTACGCATACTCCAGCTCTCGGACTTTACCTGACCTCGGCAGTATGCATATGGGTATGCCTACTATATTACGGTCTTGGATCAACACATATGAAAGTATGCATACTATGCTTATAATCCATTTATGGTTAAGTGTTCTAAACTCCCATTTAAATAATTGAAACATTCTTAGAAGACGACACTAGTTGTCTCGCACAAACTATGCTTATAATCCATTTATGGTTAAGTGATCGAATGATCAATACGAAACACTCCGAGTCTACATCAAAAGACTGTCTCTCACTAATCATATAAGATGTTACCAGGCGATTTTCACATGATCATCTTTTGACTTTCGTCAAGAATATACGATGAACTTGGTTAAAGCGAAAGCTTTACCAACTCATATTTTGAGAAATATGTAAGCGAGTTAAACTCATTTCGAAATATCAAATGTGTATAATCGAAGTCTATATATCTATACGACTTTTGTCTCAAATAGGAGATAGAGTAGATAGACTTTTGAGTGATAGATGAGTTCAAGTCTCCACATACCTTTTGTTTATGAAGTTCCACAAGCTCCTCTTAGTAGTTCTTCGTCTTCAATTAATGAACGCCGTGAAGTCTAAAGCTCAACTACACTTTCTATCCTAATCAGAGTTAGCTATGAGTAGACTAGAAATCAAGACTTATAGTTTTGGTAACTAAACTTGACAACAAGCTTGAGATAGCAACGCTTGCCATTTCGAATTTGAAAGCGGTGCTCTAATGTTGTTCTTAATTCTACTTCTTTTACGGAGGATCATGTGAAGTTTATGTTGAATAACGGAAAATCGGTTAGATTCTCGCTTGACAATTGGACTACTTCTGGAACTTTAAAGTCTAAGTATCCTGCTATTTTCAAGGTTTGTAGTGTGAAGAATGCTTTTATTTTTGATATGATTGAGAATGAGAGATTAAAATGTCAGGTAAGAAGAATACTTTGTATTAGAATGAGCAAGCTGGAATGGGGCTCTTTAATGAGTTGGGTCCAGTTCATGGTTTCAATGAAGATAAAGATGTTGTGGACATTATGAATGGTTTTACTGTGAAGAAATGTTATGATCTGTTAGTTCAGGAGGAGGAGGTTTGTGATTTTAACAAGTGGAAACAAGAAATTCCACCAAAGGTGAGTTTTATGTGTTGGGAAATTTTTCATAAAGCTTTGCCCACTCTATCTATGCTTAAATACAGGAGGATAAACACTTATAATGATATATGTCTTTTCTATAATAATGAGGAAGAAACAACTGATCATCTTTTAATTAGATGCCCTTTTGCTTTTGAAGTTTGTCTTACTTTATTAAGGCTTTCAACCAGACACTGTCAAGAAGAATTTCGAAGAGGATGAATAATTTGATTGGCAGGTGTAGGGAGGTGTGGTGGAAGATTATATATGCAGTTCAATGGCATTTGTGGAAGGAAAGGTGTAACAGGTTATATGGAGGTAGAGCTATGATAGCTGATGATGTTATTTTGTTGGTGAAGCAATCTATTATCTTGTGGTTCTTTGATAGGGATGTTTTTAAGGACTTCGCTGTAAATCAGGTCCTCTTTCAATGGGATACAATTTTGCATATTTGAGACTGCAGAATTGTTTCTAGGATTGTATTCTTTTGTACATACTTTTGTTTTTAATATAACATTCCCTTTCAAAAAAATTTTTTATCTTAGGTGTTTGCATTTCCATCTATGAAGCACGGACACTAATACGGGGATTTGTCAAAATATAAAAAATTAAAGATACGTGATACGATGGAATACGTGTATTCTCTAAAAATATTTTATATAATAATAATTCATCATATTAAAAAAATCATGTAAATATTTTTTCTAGGAATATTTGTAAAAATAGATTAAAACTATCTAATATCTCACTAACCCATTACTCGTCAATATTGTCTTCACGGAAAACGAGTCTTTTAGTTCTGGCTCGTCAAGTAAAAAGATTTGCAACTTCAAATTTTCCTGCACCGTCAAGTGGATCAAGTGCATCTCCACTAATATTCCATATTCTTTTTGTTCCTCTTGTATAATTTTCTTTTTTTCGTGAAAGAAGACAAACATTAATGTGAATAAACACTAGATCTTCAACAAATTGTGATTTTCTTTATTGAGTAGCTAAAATTATAAATGCTCTAATATCTCTATAACAAGATGAGGAATAGGACAACCTAAGAAGCCTTGAATTTTTCAGGTTTTTCAACTTGTTTCAAGAGACTTGTCAGCAATCATATCTTGTTTTTCAAGTTTTTCAACTTGTTCTTTCATCTGAGCAAGATCTGCAACAATCTCTTCAATCCCGTCCTTAAGCTAGTCTTGATTCCGAACCGAGATGATGATATTGGTTCTCAGTTCTGCGAAACCAGTGTTGAAATCAACCAAACTACAAGTAGGGATCCATTTGGTTATCTTAGGATCTTGAAAATCAAAGGCGAGTAGGCAAGACTCTTCTTGAGATCCCTTAGAACTATCAAAATCATACTGAGACATATTTTTCAAGACAATTTTCTTCTTCCTTTCAGTATTGATCCCTTGGCAATTCTCAAACTTTTGAGATTCCTCCTTGTTTGCCTTGGTAATACTGCGAGTTACTGGAGGCATGCTCAAAACCTTTAAATAAGTATTCACCAGGGTTTCTCAATATTTATAAAGATAGATTTTCATAAGTAATTAAGAAAATATTTTCAGACCGAAAATAGCAAGAGATTTTCCTCACAAATATTAAAAAAGATTTGTATATTATTCTTGCCAAAATTCAAGTATATAATCTTTGTCTGAAAATTTATAGAAAAGAAGAATATATTTTCCATAGGGTAACAATTTTTGAAACCGAAAATTGTGAAACCTAAAAATCGAAAAATCGGTATTAATATGAACATTATACATAGTGGATGCGTAGTCATCCATTTTGAGTCATACTTATATGATGTACACAGAATTTGTGCCCTTGTTTCATGTGCTTCCTCATCTTATTTCAACGGAGCACAAAACCGATGAGGAGGCACACTTACGATACAATATCAAGCTTATTGCGGATATCAGATCCTTTGTTCATGTCATCTTTTGAGTATTTCTGCCCAAAATCATTCCTCTTTTTACTTTGATTTTTCCTTGAGATGATACAAGTATGATTACAAGTAGCATACGAACTGATATGAGAGATATTTGGGATTTTGAAATCTCTTTTTATTATGTCGATAATATCTTCGTAAGATTTTCTCATTCTACAAATTTCCTTATGAAATATTTCAGTTATTTCATCAGAAAATATGAGATTGATTGAATCTTGTTTCTGATCGATCTTCTTATTGGTAGAAATTCTCTCTTTCCCTTTTTCTGGAAACTCCTCATGGTAGATAACTCGTCATGTGGGTCATGAAAGTTCCGACAAGAATATGGAGGAACCTTTTTTCCATAAGTGATTGTCAACTCTTTTTTCGCAATCCTCGGATTCAATGGGAATTGTATCAGTTGTGGATACTCTGTCTTCTGTAGAATGATCTTTCAGATCTCTAAGACAATATACTTCTTTCAACACTTTTACAAGAGTATTGTGAAGTGGCACTAATTTCTCGTCAATAGACTAAAATCTATATTCTTTATGATATTTTCATCGAGATTGATTCTTAGTTTCCTTTGAATCAGATTTCGAATGATCAATAGCAGTAGGAAGAGGAATTTCAAGATCTTCTTCTGACTTAATGATTATATTATGTGATAAACCTTTATAGAGAGAACCATAATCTGTTTCAGATGTAACAAAACTAGGCTTATTATCACAAATCGATAAAGTTTTGCAATGACTTTTTGTTTCTTCATCCGAAAAAATTACAATATATGCATTAGTCAATATCTTATCTTCAGGCTCTTGTTCTTGAGTAAGGGCATTACCTAGAACTTCTAAGAGGGATTTGTTTTGCTTGACTAATAGAGTAAGTTGCATATCCTTTTCTATGATCTCTTGTTTAAGGGTATTAGCTTATGTTATCAATTTTCAACATCTCTTTTGACATCAGAATCAGACAAAAAATATGTGTTGTTTACAAACTTATTTTTATAAGGAGATGTAGATGTAGTAGAATATGCAAATTTTGGACTATCTTATATTACGTTAATCGAAACACTAGGTTCTTCCTTAACCATTTTAGGTTCCAGTCTTATAGGTTAGATCGCACCAAACACGGATTGTTAGATCTTTTTCGTGTTTGCCTGCTCTAATACCAATTGAAATGACGAGGGTACCAAGTACACCACAATATTTTCGATGTCAACCTATAAGTATGATACCTTGTATCGAGACGATACAAAAATAAGGTTGTAAATGGTGGATTTTCGACAAAGGGTAAAATTGTAAAACTATACTCCGGATCCGGCAATCGGATGAGTATTGAGGCCCATGTATCTCATTAAAGCATGAAAGCTCATGCCATAAATCTCTGACCGAGAAGGCTGTCTCTCAGAGTATATGTAGATGTGTAGTCTCTCACCGAGGCCACGGCACATGTCATGAATACGAGTAGCAATTTCGAAATGCTCCGGATCCAACAATCAGATGGGTATTGAGACTCATGTCTCTAAGCGTGAAAGCTCATGCCATAAAACCTTTGATCGAGAAAGTCTCTCAGAGAAGATGTAGATGTGTAGTCTCCCAGATGAGACCACGACACATCTCATACATTATAGAATCGCAAGATTGGATGGCTCCTAGACGGCGTGTCTGCTATTATAGAGCAATAACGTCTTCAGGATGCAACCATGTTTTCCCTGACTATACAAGAAGAATATGACACTCCAGCAAGTTCATATTGCTCAACCCTCAGATAATTAATGCTCCTAGATAGGAAGCCCTGCTAGTATAGAGCCATCAGTTAATTATCTCTAATCGCCTGAATATCCATCAATATTCAACGATTATTCGTTATATTTCGTCACTTCAATTCGTGGTTCTTCCCAAAGCAGAATTCCACAAAGTTAGTGATAAATATTCAACAAAACAGCATCCGAGCATCGAATAAGCCACGACTAAGATGGTGCAAGGTACTTAGTAATAATGCACAGACCAGCATTTGAATGCGCAAACGAGCATTTCGAAATATGAATGAACGATGAACATATGCAAAATCGGAAGGAAAAATAATAATAATAAAATATTAGCAAAGGCGCCAGGGGACTGGGCTCATCAGCTGGCCGGTCATGTTGTGACCAGTCCCGCGCCCAATTTTATATTTTGTAATATTTTATTATTTTTCCCTGATCACGTGAAAATTCTCTCGTTCGAGCTAATCTCCTTCGTTTCAAGGAAATTCTCTATTCTCATGATTTTATCAAAGAAATAATAAAATTAGGGAAAGGTGTCGTGGGATCGAGCACCAGCCGGCCGGCCATGCCCTAGCCGTGGCCGGTCCCACACCTCACGTCCCCATTATTTTATTATTTCTCTCAAATTATGAAAATTCATTGATTTCATGAATTTTCCCTAGAACCATGAAAATTCCCTAATTTTATGAATTTTTTCTGAAATCATGGTTTTAGGGACCGAGCACCATCCAGCCGGCCATGTCCTAGCCGTGGCCGGTCCCACACCTCACGTCCCCATTATTTTATTATTTCTCTCAAATTATGAAAATTCCTTGATTTTATGAATTTTCCCTAAAACCATGAAAATTCCCTAATTTTATGAATTTTCTCTAGAATCATGAAAATTATTATAAAATTAGGAAAACTCGTGGGATCGGGCTCTAGCCGGCCGGCCATGCCCTAGCCGGTCCTACACGCCTATTATTTTATTATTATTTGTTGTTTTAAGTTTCCTGATTCCATGAAAACTCCCTGATTTCAACAAAATACGTTGGTTTTAACAAATCTCTCTGATTTTATGAAAATTTCCTAAAATCATGAAAATTATATAAAATTGGGAAGAGTGCTCGGGCCCGTGCCCATTGGCGGGTTTAACCATGCCTTGGCCATTGCCGGCCCCACACTCCATCATTCCCTATTTATTATTATTATATCTCTCTCATCTCATGGAAATTCCCTAATTTCATAAAAACTCTCCAGGTTTCATGGAATTTCCCTCAAATCGAGAAAATACATAAAATTACGTAAAACTGGGAAAGTGTGGGACCGTGCTTGTTAACCATCCGGCCATGCCCTAGACGTGGATGGTCCCATACCTTGCAATTCCCTTTTTCATGTATTATTTTTCATCATCTCATGTATTTTTCCTAGTTTCAAGAAAAACCCTGGATTACGCATATTTTCTCGAAATGTTGCTCAAATGCGCATAGGAAAATACCGAAACTCTCGGGATCGATACATGGACACTATGGTGACACTAGCACATCCCCTTGACCAGACCAAGGGTGGCTCTAAGGCACAAAACAGCCGTTCCCACATGTTTTAATGATTTTAACATAATTTGCTCAATTGCTCACATTAGGTTCAAACTTCTTCCAAACAATTAAGAGTTTGCTTGAACGACCATCCATTGGTCCCACGGCCACCAAGATCCGGCCCCATGACCTCGCTCTTCATGACCAAGTTTTTATTATTTGTCGCTCACACGAGCATTATTTCAATAAATGATTAAACCAACATTTAATCATTCTTTCACCAACTGGTCCTCAAGAGACTTTGGTATTTTTCTCATTCGAGCATCTGGGCGTACATGGTGGACTCGTCGTCCCATGTAGCCGGTCCCTACTTCACTCTGTAGATTGATTTGCAATAAATCATCATTTCGAAAAATTAGGGTTTTGAATCCAGAGCTCTGCAAAAACATGATTCTGAGCAGATTCAAATACTCTGATAATTTTATGTTGATTCCATGATCAACATTTTTATTTATTTTACTCGAACCAGCAGTCATTATATTAAATTAATATTTTATTTGGTCCCGCTACCAGCAATTCATCAAGTGAGCGACATTCGCTCAAACCGGCAATATTTGCTCAAACTAGCAATATTCCTCAGACTAGCAATATTTTCTCGAACCAAAGAATATTTGCTCGGATTCAATAATATTGGTTCAACTATCAATATTCAATAATTCAAAGAACACAACTTGCTCGTAATCAACATAATAATACCTCGTCTCAGCAGACATATTTAATTCATGAGTTTCAGAACATTTGTAAATCATGTTCAACTCAGCAATACATGGACTCATCGTCCCATAAAGTCAGCAACTGACTTCACAAATCACGAGATTTCAATCGTGTCACATGGGGGATATTAACTAGGGTTTTGGTCTGGCGGTCTACGGCACATGTGTTCACCCACGATGAGAATGTGAGCAAGTCGTGCAATCAGTTGGAAAGAGTCACCAAAGTAGTGGGTGGAAAATTAACCAAGTCTCACGCACGATGAGCAAATCGGTTTTAGCACGATTTCCCACTTACCCACTCTCGATTCCAAAAGAACCTGTCACACTTCATGGGATCATGGTGTTTTCAACTCCGGCATTATAAAATATCTCTGAATCCTGATTGAAAGAACAAGATTCGAATACTCGAACATTCGTCTAAAAGAATTGTCGGCAAGTTCGTACAGACAATCTTTCGTCTACATGAACTCATCGTCTCATTCACTCTCAATTGATAAAAATTCAATCATTTAGAGCATTCTTACGCTGAATTCACAACACACCTATAATCTCATATCACCATTGATCTCACACATTTCCCAGCTTCCCTCATACAGATCAACCCATCCTCTCTTGTGACCGAATTGACTCTGGAACGACCATTGTTCTTGGTTTAGGCCGGAGTCTTACAAATTGATCTCTCGAACTTAAAGTACTCCATTCTTGCAGTGCATCTGTATGAGGTTCAACATTTCGCTCGGTTCAAGGAGTCTCCACACGGTCGACTCTTCAATTACGTAAAAACGAGCAAATCGTTTTTCCCCATCTGATTGGCGACCACAGTGGGAAATTAATCTCTCGGTTGCAATCTCACGGTTTCACAAGATGGTTGGTCTTAGGTCTGGGTTAGTTACTGGTTCCAATGCAAACGACGCTAGCACTAGCAACAACAACAACAACAATGAGGATATTCCGGAAATAATTCCAGCCTCTAATACTGGCGGTGGTGATATTACTCCTCCTCACACTAACACGCAAGGTCATCCTCTATCCGTCCGACACCCTGAAGAAGTCGGAGAAACCCACCACCCACCATTCTTGATCTCATCAAAGTGCAAAAGACTCTTGCCAAGAATCATAACGACATGGCTGCTACATAGAAGGAGTTGTGTGATTATCTCAAAAATCTTACTGCCAAGATGTCAGAGAAGACTCAAGGAAAGGGAAAAGAAAAAGGTACATCTCCAGATGCTTTGATCTGAAGTAGTTTCAATTCATACAGTGGATGGCAACAAAGTCCGCAAAGCTGCAGACGATCCATCAACAAAGGAATCATCAAATTTCATTACTCGGGAAGATTTGGAACGCATCTTGGAGAACCGTGGAAAAGACAAGACATCACATGTCCATCGTCACCAGACCTCCGTACCTGGCTTTCTACGCAAAGGATTCCTCTTCCAAAAGGGCATACACACAGTACAACAACATCGCACCGGAACTATCAACAATTGGGGAGAAATGATTAACGCCTTCTATAGAAAGTACTTCTTTGTGTCAGAGAAAATTAGTCTCTCTGATCTTGGAAGAATGTTTCAGAGGAACAATGAACATCCCAATGACTACGTGAAAAGATTCAGAGTCCAAGCCCTGGACTGTCATGATCCAAACGTCACGGAGCAGCAACTGGTAGACTTGTGTATCAACGGAATGATCCCGGTCTACAGAGCTTTATTGGAAAATCTTCGTTTCCAGACCTTCTCAGAGCTTCATGAAGCGGCGAAGAGATCGACAACTACTGCGCCCGCTTTACTGGAAAGAACAAAAGCTATGAAGAACCGCGAGACACTCGAAGTAGCAGACGTCGATCAAGAAGCGGTAAAACCTCCAGACCTTCCACAAACACTTGTTGCGAAGGGAGCATACGGAAAGACAAATTGTTGCGCAAGCATACCTCAGCTGCTTCAAAAGCACGAAGCAAGGATAAGCAAGATGCACAAGCCTCTGACCAACGCACAAGAGTTCTTGATCGAGCAGCACCTGACTTTACTTTTTCCATTAAAGAGGTGATCGAACTCTGGATGTCTGGGTCCAAGATGGTGCAATCAAGTTGCCATATGTCGAGAAAGAACCAAGTGAAGAAGACATGGAAAGTCCTCGTTCTCTTCTGCCGCTTCCATAGGTTCTTCAATCATCCCACAAGCAAGCTGCGCAGTTTTGAAGCACATTTTCAAAGAGAAGGTTGATCCACAATAGCTTTGAAGGAGTACACAGGAATCCTCTCACGGTCGAAGGAGTACACAAGAATCCTCTCCCAGTCAGAACCTTTACACTCTCTGAACAACCTATCAAAAAGGCGGTTCAATCCTTGGTCGAACGTGAATTGCTCTATCTGTCGAAGGCATAAAGGAGAGACATGTTCACAACACTGAACCACATTGTGTCAAGAAGTCCATTCCGGAAATAATTCTTGAGCCTCCATCCACAGACCAAGAGATGTACGACTTGGGACTGCTTACCACAGTCAGAAGAAACAAATTTGGAAGAACGTTGATCGATGCTGGCACCGCCATCAACAACATTCCACTGAAAACCATCGGATCCACATGCATCACTCGACAAGAAGCTACTCATGCTCCCATCTCAATCAGAGACCTTGAAGGAGCGCTCGGAAATACTTATGGCTACATCACTCTCAAAGTGAACATAAGTTCAACCTGGACAAAAACCAAGTTTCACATAATCAGGAAGATCCGGGATATGACATGTCCTTCAGACGAGCGTGGATCCACGCGAAAAGATGGGTACTTACAAAGCGCCTTTTGTTACACATCTCTCCAACGAAGAAAGTTCTAATCCAGAAGATTTGACGGACATTCCATCATCAGAGTACTTTGAGGAATTTCAAACTTTAACGAGGTTGAAGCAAGAACCTGCAAAAGATGCATAGACATTCATCAAGAGGTTCCGCACTCAGGAAAGTCTCATTCCATGTCTATGTCATTTATTTCCCCACATGCTATCCTAGCATGGGGACTTAATTATGCTAGCAACTCTACAAGACGTTATGAATGGTAGCTTCACCGCATTAGTATTTTACCAAGTGGTTGAATCTGACGTTTCTCCGAATCAAGCAATGAAACATTCATTACTGATGTCCAAACATGGCAAAGAACACTTTGGGCGTTTCTCCTGCAAGTCCATGTGTTCCACAAAATCATAAAGCTCTGATGTCTGCACAAGTGTCGAATCCCACTACCGCAACGAAAGGGATGCTGAATCAACAGAAGATACTCCAGGGCCGAGATGATCAAACCCCTAAGACATTCGATGCTTAAGGAATATACTCTTCAACGCTCAAGCATCTAAGAAGCCATCAAATTGTACTCCCAATCAAAGAGTACAACACAAATATCTCGACGATGACACATTGATTCAACACCAGCACGATCAAAGTGTAACTAAACTACAATCGATAAGTCTTCATTATCCCATGATAAGACTTCTGAAGCATATGCAACATCATTCATACATGGATGGCACTAACTCCTTCAACATACACTGGGCAACCTGAGGTGATTCCATGAAACTTCATCAACGAGATTTCTCTACATCACAAGCCCCTGCATGATTGAGGAACTTTCTCTCTTCACCAATCACATCCAGTATGAAAACTGCTGATGCTATCTACCGCAACAACATCGACTCACTGACAAAGCCAGTTCCTGGTAAAGTTATGCTTTCAGGAGCATTCAGGTTGAACTCTCGGTACACCTTCATCTTAGCGACGCTCAACTCATCAACTAGTTCGTGAATGTAAAAGGCTCACTGGATGAAGGAGCAAAGATTATATCTATAATCATGGTTCTAGCCTTTTCGGTCTTTGGAGCAACTTCAACCATGGTATCAGCATCAACAATAATCTCTAGAGGAACACCATCCATGATTTCAGCATCGACAAGGATCTATGGAGCGTAATCATTCATGGTCTCAGAACCAACAACGGTCTCAGGAGCAACATCCTCAGGGCTTCATCAACTAATCATTCTCTGAAGTGTTACACATGAAGCGGACTTTTCTAAGAACCGATGATTCATATCAAGATGTGTAGACCTGATAACATGCTCACATGAAAGTCTTCCCAAAGATGGCACGACTGGTGGGCATAATCCAAAGTCTTCTACAAGATGTTCTCATCACCTCTACAAATGAGATACAACACACTTCAGGCCATGGGTTTGCAAAAACTTACCAATAGGTGAGGAATGGGACAATGCTTCCTCAACGAAAGATGTTCGTCTATGTCTCTTCTACAACATACCAAAAGGGCGCATTAATCGGACATACGAGCTGAAAGATATGGCCTTTACAGCCAGGTTTATGAAGTCTGAAAATTCTTTACGGGATTACAAATCACAAATGTGCACGCTTCGTTGGCTGACCTCTACAACTCCGAATTGAGTGATTCTTTTCTCATGTGACAACTCAGTCTCTTAGCTTCAAAAATTGGGGTCAAGCATCAGATTTCAACGTCGTATGAGGTTCCTACAACTTCCTGAGCATACAACATGCAAGCAGCAATTCTTAGACGGGATTCATAACTTCCACGATCGATCGGTGTCCACCGGTCTTTTCGCTAAGTCCTTCATCAAGGTACCTCCAACTTCGACCACCTGGGTCTTTACATCAATTTTTCTACCCGGATCCTCTATCTAGGTCCTGCTCTCAACAAAATACTTGGGGCTGACGGTCCACGATCATGATCAATTTCACGAGTCCAACACTCGTGGTTCTTGGCTCTCCAGTGCTAGTCAATCATCACAAAAGGAATGCTACCACCGGGACATGCCACCATGGTCATTACATCATCCTCTCTTGAGAGCAACCTCAGTTATGGTCTCGTGACCAGGGTTTCAGAAGTGATGTTTCTACGACTGACAGAAAACAAGAGGGCACTACAAGCACCATGCTCATGTATCAATCAAAGGGTCCTGATCTCGAATGAATCAATGACATTAAATCCTTCACCAACCGTTCAAGACACAAGCGAATGGTCTAAAAATCACAACATGAGTGTTTTCTGACAAGCTCGTCGAGATGATTTTACATCTGTCTGTACAAACCCACGAGATGAGCTGGAAGCAATTGGTGAAGAATCTAGGGATGTGCCATATACCATTCTCTTCGTATGATTGTCCTCTACAACATATCCGAAATTCAAAGCAATTTAAGAAATGAGCAAGGATATGTGGCCGAAACATTGGACAACATACAATCTGAAAAAGTTATGAAAGTCTCACGGAAGTTCTTGTTTCGCCTTTTTCAGGCCATAAACATGCTCAAAACTCAAAAATCTTCTTTGACTAAAGCTTGGATATTTTCTGGGCTTGAAGATACATATGCGGATCGCGAAAATCGACTTTGAACGAAGATTCTACGGTGTTTTTGCTAAAATGTTAAAGTCTGAAATTTTTACGGTGACGTATTTCACAAAATTACTCGTATACTCACATGGATTCTCATTCATTCATTCACAAATCAGCAATTTCATACTTCTATGAAGAGATTACAGGAGATATACTTACTGGGGAGTCTCTAAATCATTTGAAGGCTCGGAAATGCCGAAATCTCCATTAACAACGCCGCTATCTCCATTCGGTTCGGGATTTTGGGAATTCTCCATATTCCCATATCCCAAAGAAAGAGCACGCTTCATCAACATGATGCTTATCTACAATGATTTCTTCCTGGATTCATCAACAACAATTATTATTATTTCATTCAAGGAGATGCCACGATCACCTGCACGAAAAAGGATACTTACATCGACTTCTTCATCAGTGCTGGATTCATGAGTTGTTTGCCCGGGAACAAGTTGAAGACCATCAATCGATGGAGCAAAAGTCTGAAAAGAAATAACAAACCTTGGTCTCATGATCCTAATTGCACGGGCAAAGTCATGATACAAGGAGCGCTAACAACTCACCAAAGAAACGGCTGGGGACTACACGTCATTTGCTAACATCATGTAGTCCTTACTTTTGGGTTCTCCGCTCCCGTAGACTTTCTTCCATTTCCGTGGAGTCTACATTGATCCAGGATCTCACTACACGATCATCCTATGGTAAAGCTAATGAAATAACCAGGAGTACAACTCAGTATGAAGGATCTCTCACCATCACCCAGAGGTTCCAGAAGTACCATTTCTTAAAGTTTCGTCCGTAGAGATGTTATCTCTGGAAACACCATCTTTGGAAGTATCATCATGGGAGTCGGTCATTCTCGCAAAGTGGCTACTTCAGCACATCGTTCATACAAAGCGCGGCTTCGACGACAGAACAATGAATCATGGAATAAATGTGCTCACAACGAGTCTACAAAAATGGTAACCATCCAACTCTTACCTATTTACAATTTCACTAGCTGTAGTGATTACAATCTCGAGAATTCGTTCGCTCCTTCAAACTTGAAAAGACGAACAAAATTCATTATTCAAAATCATGACTTGATTTTCATAAAACCGTGAACAACCCACGTAAATTTTTACTATGTGAACATTCACTGGTTTTCAAAATTGGACAGATGTCCATTCTACAATTGTGAAAACTCACATGCAGACATTATTTCACCATGTATGATTGTCTACTTTCAATAGTTGTTCAAAATCAAACATTGATTTTACTAAATATATATATTTAACGTGAAACTCACATAAATTTGAAAAATATATCTATATATTTTTGCTCCCTCGCACGAGCATCTGTCTTTGAAGCGAGTATATTTTCAAATATTTCCGAAAGCTCGAAGATAAAAATTTTCATGAAATCTCATAAACAAAATTTTATTACTAACGACGCACGTCTGTCAAAAAAAAAAATTCTCTCGTACGAGCATCCACCTTTGAAACGAGAGTTTATTCCACTTTGTGAAATCTCACGTATTTAAAAATAAAATTTTGTTTTAAGTGAAAGCTCATAGACAAAATTTTTATCATTAGACTCAGGTCTATTTTGTTTGTTCCTTAAACTAACGAAAGAACGAGCGTCTATTCCTAAAACAAGGATTTCTTTTCGGGCTGGCCCTTGAATCCTAAACCGACCAAGGTTCCACCATCGAATCAGCGGTTCTACACCAATTTATGCTCCTTTGGATGATGCTCTATTATGCCACTTGGGTTTCCTCTCAAACCATGGTTTGCTCATTCGGTCGAAATCCGGTAATGTCTTATCTTATGAATAAGTTCAATTACTTATTTATGTTTGTAACCAGGAAAATCACCATTCAATGCTGACTGAAGAACATGACTGTTCCTCACTAAGCATGGGACTTAATGTAGATGGTGGATTTTTGACAAAGGGTAAAATTGTAAAATTATACTCTGGATCCGGCAATCGGATGAGTATTGAGGCCCATGTCTCTCATTAAAGCATGAAAGCTCATGCCATAAATCTCGACCGAGAAGGATGTCTCTCGAGTATATGTAGATGTGTAGTCTCTCAGTTGAGGCCACGGCACATCTCATGAATCTTGAGCAATTTCGGTAATTACTCGGATCCGGCAATCGGATGAGTATTGAGACTCATGTCTCTAAGCGTGAAAGCTCATGCCATAAAACCTCGATCGAGAAAGTCTCTCGGATAATATGTAGATGTGTAGTCTCCCGGATGAGACCATGGCACATCTCATACGTATATAATCGCAAGATTGGATGGCTCCTAGACGGCGTGTCTGCTATTATAGAGCAATAACGTCTTCAGGATGCAACCATGTTTTCCCTGACTATACAAGAAGAATATGACACTCCAGCAAGTTCATATTGCTCAACCCTCGAATAATTAATGCTCCTAGATATGAAAGCCCCGCTAGTATAGAGTCATCGATTAATTATCTCTAATCGCTTTGAATATCCGGCAATATTCTACGATTCTTCGTTATATTTCGTCACTTCAATTCGTGGTTCTTCCTTCTGAATTCCACGGGTTAGTGATAAATATTCAACAAAATAGGCATCACGAGCATCGAATAAGCCACGACTAAGATGGTGCAAGTGTACTTAGCAATAATGCCTGAGACCGGCATTTGAATGCGCAAACGAGCATTTCAAATATGAATGAACGATGAACCTATGCAAAATCGGAAGGAAAAATAATAATAATAAAATATTAGAAAAAACGCCGGGGACTTGGCTCATCAGCTGGCCGGTCATGCCGTGACCAGTCCCACGGTCAATTTTATATTTTGTCATATTTTATTATTTTTTCGTGATCTCGTGAAAATTCTCTCGTTCGAGCTAATCTCCTTCGTTTCAAGGAAATTCTCTAATTTCATGATTTTATCAAAGAAATAATAAATTTAGGGAAAGATGTCGCGGTATCGAGCACCAGCCGGCCGGCCATGCCCTAGTCGTGGCCGGTCCCACACCTCACGTCCCCATTACTTTATTATTTATCTCAAATTACGAAAATTCCTTGATTTCATGAATTTTTCCTAAAACCATGAAAATTCCCTAATTTTATTAATTTTCTCTAAAATCATGAAAAATATTATAAAAGTAGGAAAACTCGTGGGACCGAGCACCAGCCAGTCGGTCATGCCCTAGCCGTGGTCGGTCCCACACCTCACGTCCCCATTATTTTGTTATTTCTCTCAAATTATGAAAATTCCTTGATTTTATGAATTTTCCCTAATTTTATGAATTTTCTCTAAAATCATGAAAATTATTATAAAATTAGGAAAACTCGTGGGATCGGGCTCTAGCCGGTCGGCCATGCCCTAGCCGGTCCCACATGTATATTATTTTATTATTGTTTGTTGTTTTAAGTTTCTTGATTCCATGAAAACTCTCTGATTTCAACAAAATACCTTGGTTTTAACAAATCTCTCTGATTTTATGAAAATTTCCTAAAATCATGAAAATTACATAAAATTGGAAGAGTGCTATGGGACCGTGCCCATTGGCCGGACGACCATGCCTTGGCCATTGCCGGTCCCACACTCCATCATTCCTATTTTATTATTATTATATCTCTCTCATCTCATGGAAATTCCCTAATTCCAGCAAACTCTCTAGTTTCATGGAATTTCCCTCAAATCAGAGAAAATACATAAAATTACATAAAACTGGGAAAGTGTGGGACCGTGCTTGTTAACCAGCCGGCCATGCCCTAGCCGTGGCCGGTCCCACACCTTGCAATTCCCTTTTTCATTTATTATTTTCATCATCTCATGTATTTTTCCTAGTTTCAGCAAAAACCATGGATTCTGCATATTTTCTCAGAATGTTGCTCAAATACGCATAGGAAAATCTTGAAACTCTCGGGGCCGAGACACGGACACTATGGTGACACGAGCACATCCCCTTGACCGACCAAGGGTGTCTCTAGGCTTGCAAACATCCGGTCTCGCATGTTTTAATGATTTTAACCTAATTTGCTCAATTGCTCATATTAGGTTCAAACTTCTTCCAAACAATTAAGAGTTTGCTTGAACGATCATCCATTGGTCCCACGGACACCAAGAGCCGGACCTCTTGGTGACCTCGATTCATGACCAAGTTTTTATTATTTGTCGCTCACACGAGCATTATTTCAATAAATGATTAAACCAAAGATTTAATCATTCTTTCACCAACTGGTCCTCAAGAGACTTTGGTATTTTGCTCATTCGAGCATCTGGGCGTACATGGTGGACTCGTCATCGGTCATCCCATGTAGCCGGTCCCTGCTTCACTCTGCAGATTAATTTGCAATAAATCATCATTTCAGTAAAATTAGGGTTTTGAATCCAGAGCTCTGCAAAAACATGATTAAAGCGATTCAAATACTCACGATAATTTTATGTTGATTCCATGATCAATATTTTTATTTATTTTACTCGACCCAGTGGTCAGTATCTTAAATTAATATTTTATTTGGTCATGCTACCATCAATTCATCAAGTGAGCGACATCCGCTCAAATCGGCAATATTTGCTCAAACTAGCAATATTCCTCAGACTAGCAATATTTGCTCGAACCAGCAATATTTGCTCAGATTCAAGAATATTGGTTCAACTATCAATATTCAATAATTCAGCAACACAGCTTGTTCGTAATCAACATAATAATACCTCGTCTCAACAGACATATTTAATTCATGAGTTTCAGAACATTTGCGAATCATGTTCAACTCAGCAATACATGGACTCATCGTCCCATAAAGTCAGCAACTGACTTCACAAATCACGAGATTTCAATCGTGTCACATGGGGGATATTAACTAGGGTTTTGGTCTGGCGGTCTACGACACGTGTGTTCACCCACGATGAGAATGTGAGCAAGTCATGCAATCAGTTGGAAGAGTCAGCAAAGTAGTGGGTGGAAAATTAACCAAGTCTCCGCACGATGAGCAACTGGTTTTAACACGATTTCCTACTTCCCCACTCTCTGATTCCAGCAAACTTTCACACTTCATGGGATCATGGTGTTTTCAACTCCGGCATTATAAAATGTCTCTGAATCATGATTGAAAGGATAAGATTCGAATACTCGAACATTCGTCTAAAAGAATTCTCGGCAAGTTCATACAAACAATCTTTCGTCTACACGAACTCATCGTCTGAGCATTCACTCTCAATTGAGCAAAATTCAATCATTTAGAGCATTCTTACGTTGAATTCAAAACACACCTACAATCTCGGATCACCATTGATCTCACACATTTCTCGGCTTCCCTCCTACGAGATCAACCCATCCTCTCTTGTGACCGAATTGACTCTGGAACGACCATTGTTCTTGGTTTAGGTCGAGTCTTACAGATTGATCTCTCAAACTTAAAACACTCCCTTCTTGCAGTGCATCTGTGTGAGGTTCAACATTTCGCTCGATTCAAGGAGTCTCCACACGGTCGACTCTTCAATTCGTTAAAAACCAGAAAATCGTTTTTCCCCATCTACAAAGGTAATCACTTGATAATAGTTACGGCACAAGACCGATACTATAAGATTAATATCAAGTGTTTTGGATTAATGTACATGCAGTGTAATTTACTTTATTATAACTAAACAATTATAATGTTGAAGTAAAGTAAATGACACAAGAAGATTTTGTTAACAAGGAAACCGCAAATGCGGAAAAACCCCAGGGAACTAGTCTAGTTTTGAATACTCCCAAAATTAAGCATGTATATAAAGACACTACCAACTTCGTACAGTTGAGACCAAGTAAACTACTCCTAGTTACATATTTTCCTCAATATCTCTGCGCCTAAAACCAATCTGGCCAACGCACGTGAATCCTAAGATAGAGTCCATTATCTTAAGTTACTTCATCTCTCGAAAACTTTAAGCACTCAACCCTTTGTATCGCCTTCTAAACATGTAAATGACTAATATGTTTGGTAACCACTCTTCTATCTCAAAAAAGTAAATCGTAGATATTTGATGTTGAGTGTGACAAAGGCTTTTATTGTTTAAAATAAATTAAACCTCCTTTGTCGGGTTAGATCTTCTAAGATCTGGATAAACAAGTTAACCGAGATCAAGTCAAACAGACATACCAGTTCAGATATCTTGAAGAGTACCACCAAATCATAGCTTGTCGATCTAAATACGACTAGTCATTAATCAGTCTATCAAAGATAAACTATATCTAGTCGGATTACAGCCGTTCAAGTTTGTGCACGAAGCAAATTATGAAGCTAGAAAATCAATAAGAAAAATCTTCTTGTCTTCAATCTTCAGTAGTCTTATGTACCTGCGCAATAACAAACTTGGTTCCTGACTTATGATCGATCATGCACGGAACAAAGTTTGTTAACAATGTGTCATCACAAGTCAATGTTATACTCTTGATCTAGTTTGGGTGACCTTATGTCAGAAGAGAAGGTTCTCAATAATCAAATTAGGTGCAAATCAAGAACTAACAACCGTTAGTCAACCAAATCAATAATTAAAAACTAAAATAACAATACGATGCTAGTTCTCACCAATGGTACTAGTGGACGCTTCTTGATCCCAAAGAAGTCTTTAAACTAGCGAACGTAAGAGATTTCGCCTAATTGGGTTACTTTCCTCTCCAAGATAGTATTACGATAATACAATTAGTCGGCTATATCAAAAACATCAAAGATGAAGTTTGTCTAGCTTAGGATAAGTTTGTAAGAAGAACAAACTTCACTATTTATAAACCAAGGTAGTTTGGAGACCAAGGAATTTCCATAACAGAAGATATTCAATATTATGCAATAAAGTACCTAAATTCGATTTTATGAATCTCAACCAATATCCAACTGAACAACCGAAATTTCAATGGACAACTCAATATTAACTAGCAATTAACTAATATATATTTCTAGAGATATGTTCTGATTGCTGGTAAAACAAAACATATTAATTTCGAAAATCTCAGTAAGATTCTCTATTAATTTCGGTTTAGGATCTCACCTTGAGTATCAAGGAATATATTTAAGCAATTAAGAAATAAGATTTCAAAACACGTTCAATTACTCACCATGTCGACATCTTGAACTTTCTTATTTTACAAACCCAATTTCCAAATCACACAAATCCTAAAGTGTACGTAACTTATAGAAATCGGTTTTGCCTATTGGGACCAGTTCTACCATGATACCTAAATCAAGTTAGGATAGGTTCTACCTTGACTCCCAATATAGTTACGGGTCGGTTCTACCTTGACTCCCAACATAATCTAAGATCGATTCTATCTAGGATCGGTCATACATAATATCTTCAATGAAAACCGAGACCGTAATCCTTTTGATTTCCTTTCGACTATGAAACAAGTCATACGTCTACTTCCTTAAAGTTACGTAATTAAACATAATTTCTTTAGGTACGAAATTAACATATATTCACTACACAATATAGTAACAGGTTACAAATATTATGTTGGTGTCGTAATTACGAAGTCCAAAAGATAAGCATTATACTTCGTAAATCAATATACCAATATAAGGCACTTATTACTTATTGATATATTGTTCCTTGATACTTTGATCACAATATGATGATCAAGTCTATTATATGATAGTTTCACATATATAACTTCGCATTTTATGTTTTTAATCAGAAACAACTTGAAAACAAATGATATAGAAATGGAAACAAGTCAAGTCATGTATTACTAACCTCAAGTGGAAGTATGATGTTATCGTCATTTATGGATACGTCTTCGGAATCTTCAGGTCTTCAGATTAATACTTGGACGTCTCAATATTTCCATACTTCCTAGTTTAACCTAACTAAGTTGACTCTAGTAATCTAATCACGCGACTTATGAGTTTTGATACTAAAATATGACAACCAAGATTGACATACCAACACTTGGTGGGTTCAACCGAATAATACTCTAACACTATAGGTCACTACAAGTGGTATCAGAACTCGATCTTGTGTGGTTGTGGTACCATGGTCAATCAAAAGTATCTTGATAATAGAACGTTCAACACCTAGTGAAGAATCATGAAGATTTGACTAAGAAAGTCGACGAGAATCAGAATAAAATCTCTTCTGAGGTAACGATATCTCTAACAAGTTCATTGACCAGTTTAGTGACGAGTGAACTAAAGTCATTAGAAGAATGTCTAGCAAGGGAAAAATATCAGGTTGGGGGATAATGAATACACCCTTGGATTTCACTCAGGAGGTAGCCATTCATAAGGTATAAATAATCAACTATTTTCTTATTTTTCTGGTCATCATAAACATAAAGTTAAGTTTATAAAGTTTGATGTTAATAATCCTAGGTCCTCGTTAAGACAATGTAAGATTTTTTTTTCAGTTACACTCAATGGATGATGAGCAGAAAGTCATGATGGATTCACTGTATCTGGAGACTAAAGACGTGCGTGGTATTAGGACTATCAATAGGGCAAAAAATTCATTGTCTGAGACGATTTTAATAGAGATATTACTGCTAGATTTCAAGATCCAAGACATAAAGATGTGGTATGTGAGTTCAATAAGCTTGGTTAGAAAGGTTCAGTGTTAGAGTATCAAGAGTTGTTTTAAGAGTTAAAAACACTCATACTTGCTAAGAACAAGTACCTTACTAAACAATATTTCACGTCTAGCTTCATTAGTGGCTGAAAGAAGAGATACGGATTGCAGTACATATATTCTCCCCCACAAACCTGTACCAAACTATTAATCTAGACAAAATGCAAGAAGCCTTGCTAAAAACTCATTAGGAAAGCTAAACTGACTCATAATTACTCCCTGGTGATCCCAAAGTCCACCAACATAAGCTATGTGACAACACCAAAATCAAACCCTCCTTCACCTAGACATAGTACTTCCACGAGTCCCAAATCACTGCCCATCAAAAGATTATCTTATGTCGAGATGAGATCTAGAGAGAAAAGGGACTCTTCTACAATTGTGATGAAGTTTTTAAGTGTGGTCACAAATGAAGAACAAGCGAAGGTATCTCAAGTCTTAGTACAGTTGGAAAACTTGTTAGCAATAAATGCTACATGGGAAGACAGACAAGTCATAGAGATGCGGTTTCCAAAGCTCATCCTTGAGGACAAGAATCCAGAGGAGTAGTGGTTATTTGTAATGATTGTATACCATTCTAGTTAGGGGAAGACATAAGGTCAGTAGTTAGTTAATCTTTGTGCGCATTTAGTCTTTTGTTGAGAAGAACATGTGTTTTGTACATGCACAAAGCATGTTATGTCTGTGAGATTGTTTAAAAGGACAAGTTGTTGATTTTTCCCCGCTCATGAAGTAATACAACGTTATCTTCTTCTCTCTTTTCTCCCTTCTCCCTAATTCTAGATTTAAGAGTAGTTTTTGACCCATTTGTAGTGTAGATCACTATGCACTATCCAGTCACAAGAGCTCTATCCAAGTTTAGCTCTACTATTATCAACACTTATTTGGTTGTTTCCATATTGGACAAAGTGAATTGGAAACCAATGAAACCCAAATTACTTAGGTCGATGCAATACGAAATTCGGACTTGTGGCCAGTAGAGGTGAGCATGGTTTTAATCTCATCTCGCATCCTTTCTAATACATGGCGAATTTCAAGTTTAGCATCCGCATCTGATCCAGCATCCGAGGGATGTGCAATGGATGGATTGGATGATCCAATGAATTTTAGTTTTACAAATAATACAACTGATACCACAATAATAAATCATCATTACAAAGAGAAAAGTACAGTCATTAACTGTTTTTTTTCTCTCTCTCTCTCATCTTCAAGCCCTAAAAATTCAGTGGAACTAAATGATAAAGAAATATACCGGATCATACAGTATATAACAAATATGCTATAGCCGTATCTAATAAAAAGATATAAATATTTATTGTTGTATAAGGATATATTTATTTGGTCTCAAAAGTAAGGACATATAAATAATGTACCCTTTAGTTTTGAGTGTATCTGGAGTATTAGTTTAAAGGGTACATTATTTATATGTCCTTACTTTTGAAACCCAATAAATATATCCTTATACAACAATAAATATGTCCATACTTTTAATGACCTTATCCTTTTAAAATTAGATTACTTTAATACCCTCACCCATATAATATTTTTCTTTATTTCAAAATGGAACAAATTTCTTCCTCTACCACTTCACTACCACCACCAACATTCAACTACCATTCCACCACCACTCCTTCAGCACCACCATTACACCACCACCACCAAATCCTCCACCACCACTAGTCCTGTCGCCGCCATCATCACTAGTATGTCGCCACGCCGCCACCGGTTCGTATATTTTTGTATCAACAACGTAGTTGATCCAAATAAAAATAGAACCAACAGTGAGGTTGATCCAATTTAGGGGATCAACAATGGTAGTTGATCCAAAAAAAAAGGATCAACAATAGAAGTTTATCCAACTTAGGGGATCAACAATGGTAGTTTATCCCCTAAATTGGATCAACAATGAAAGTTGATCTATGTAAATGGAGTAAACTTGGCGTGAGTCGAACACGCATCATCTGACATGGAGTCAGCCATGCTACCATTGCACCACAAGTTCAACATTGGAAGGAATTTACATGATTTAAACTACAAGCATGAATCCAAGGAAATATTGTCAACATTAGAGTTGAAAGGATCAACAACAATAGTTGATCTCATAAAAATTGTGTCAACAATGGAGTTGATCCCATAAATGGATCAACAATCGTAGTTGATCACACAAAAATCAGGGTCAACAATAACAGCTTGATCCCATTAATTGGATCAACAAATGCGAGTTGATCCCGTAAACCGAATTAAGTAGGCTTATCGAAAGGACAATTGCTATACTGAACACCATCAACAAATGCAACCAACATCATACCCAATCTCCACCACAATCACACTCAAACTCCACCACCAACATCACCACAAACATACGTAACCACCAATATTTATTAAAACACCACCAACCCCAAAAACATCACCAACCCCATTGAATCTAATACCAACACACACCACCGCCATGACCACCACCAATACTGAATTTGGTAGACAAAATAAGATTTAGATATTAAGAGAATTAATGGTATGTATCACCATTTACATTAGCACTAGCAGAAACTTAAATAAGAGAATCAAGGTAGACAAAAATATAAGATTTAACCTTAAATCTCAAAACAAAACATAAAATAGATTTAGATAATACCTCCTCCACCGTCGTCACCACCAGAACCACCACCACCATCATCATTATTACTTATCTATTCAATAAATCAAAGAAGTTTTACTCTAAAATTATATGAAATCGTAACCCAAAATCAGATCTCGATCTATAATCGTAACCCAAAATCGTTCTCGATCCGTTTGAATCTAATTTTAAATTTTATATAAAGTTGAGAAACAAACACAAAAACATGTTAAATTTGTTGATACTAGAGGCGAGGTGGTGCTAAGGATGTTGTGGTGACGATAAATATAAAGGTGGTAGTGGAAGCAATAAGGATGGTGCCTGAAGTTTTCGTTTAAGCATTAATGAAGAGGGAAAAGAATTGAAAAGAAACGATTTTGGTTTTCTTAGAGAATAACGATTAGATCTCGATAATATAAGAATATGGTAGATTTGGAATAGTTGTTTTTCTGTTAATGGGCCAGGGATATAATTATTGTGAAGAAGGATATATTTGAAGTCCGTCTGAACCAAGGACATATATTCAATTTCCACTTACAAAAACTTCATACATTCATCGTTCAACAAATTTTGAAGACAACATCCCATCAATCCAATATCCGTTGAATCCCACATATTGCATAGGGAAAATTAGGCTAAGGCCCGACCCATGAGTTACCCATAATATCAAGCCCGTAATTAAAAGAAGTTTAAATCTAGGCCCCAAAATATTAAAAGACGTTGTTACCCTTATGTATATTGTCAAGCGAATAATTAAATAAAATTTAAAATTAGGCCCAAAATTATTAAAATATAGTGGATGTTCCAACTACCTCCTACCACCACAACCACCGCCAACCACCTCTGACCACCGCCGCCACCAACCAACTCCGACCACCACCGCCTCCGACCGCCACCAACCACCTCTAACCACCACCACAAGGCGACCACCACGAACCGACCACCGCTCACCACCACCACCAACCACCACCTCCCACCACATGCATATTGCAAGTGTATCCAGAAGTTACACATGCATAAAAATTACACATTCATGTTGTGTATTCAAAGGTGTGTAACGAGAAGTTACACATACATATGGCATGTGTAATAAGAATTTACACATGCATATGACATATGTATCCACAAATTACACATGCATAGAAGTTACACATCCATATGGCATGTGTAATAAGAAGTTACATGCATATGACATGTGTATCCACAAATTACACATGCATATGGCATGTGTAATCAACAGTTACACATCAGAAAAGAAAAAAAATATATTCAATTACAAAAATTACATGTATTGCTTTAATATTTATTTACAATAATTTCCCTGTTTATCTATTAATTGGCTATTATTGAATACAATTAACGAGTTAGAACGGTAGATATGTAAAATAAAATCCTAAAAATTAGCCACGAAATCTTCTAATCGAGATTGTTCATTCCATTCTTATCTTCCTCATTACAAAATGCTTTCATATTCGCAAATAATATAAACATCCATGGGATTAGATTGATGAACAAAAAGAATGAAATAATATTATAGACAATTACAAATAGAATAACAAATATCACAAAAGGAACTTGATAACTTATCTTAGCCCGTGTAATCAGGAGTTACACATGCATATGACTAGTGTTAGAAGGAGTTACACATGCATATGAATAGTCTTATAAGGAGTTACACATGTGTCTCATTAGTGTAACTAGGAGTTACACATGCGTCAGACTGGTACAATGAGAGTTACACATTCATAACCTTTATATCTAGCTCATGCAAAGAGAAACTATAAAGCTTAATACCTACAACACTTCCAATAGCACAGAGCCACAAAATCCTCATGGACCATTTGTCACCAACAACGCCTCTATTCATATTCATTTTCCCAAATCAACTAACAAAAACAAGACATAATTCAGCAACTCAGAAATCATTCAACTGAACGCACTCCATCATACAAAAAACCAAGCAGAACGCAAGCAATAGATAAAAATAAAACACTGAGACACGACATCATCAATGGATAACATCCCCCTTTCAGTTTTGGATCTTAAACAATGGCAATACAATGGTATCAAACTGTAATAATACTGTTGAGGGTCTTACACACTATATTGGAATCTTGTATCCAAACAAATTTGAAGCTTTTTTTTCTCTAACAAACATCATAAATCCATGAAAATTACCAGTCTATGGACAATATAAGAAATGTGGAAGGAAAATAATGAAACCCAAAGAACATACCTTAGCAAGATTGATGATTAAACCCCAATTACACCTTTAACTAAACCAAGCCACAAAATCAATAGTTATGCATGTGTAATCATTAGTTACACATCTAATTAACATGTGTAAGCTAAAGTTACACAAGCATATGGCATGTGTAAGCCACAATTACACATGTCATAGGCATGTGTACTTCAAGTAGCTTACACATACATATGGCTTGTGTACGCCAAAGTAGCTTACACGATATAAAATTTCATATATAGGATAACTATATTACATAATCAATATTATACTACCTTTTTACAATAAAATATACATGCAATGAAGTACAAAGATATGCATGGGAGGGGATTAACGCAAACAGAAAAACAGCTGAGAAAGAAATTCTTTCTACAGAATGGTGGTTTGCTATTAAAACAACAAATAGGCTCACATGAAGGTGACATAGAATCAACACAGATCTTAGTGACACTGGAGACACTCAAAAGCTACTACCTATCCAACCATTCTGTAATCTATGACACTCAAAAGCTACTACCTATCCAACCATCATAATCTCAAACATGAAAGTTTTTGTCGCCACCTCTATTACAACACTATGAAAACCACCCAACTAGAAGATCACCTCGTGTTTCAAGAACAACCATGGTATCTTTTATTTGTTCTTACCGAGCTTCAGACACTATATGACTCCATGTAACATCATGACTAATATATATCATCTACGCAGAGCAAAAGCCTGACTTATACAAAAGATTTTCAATTACAATACATGAAAAACAAGGACTAAGAAGAAAATAAATGACCAAGAATGAAATCAAGAAATGATAATGGTTACAAAGTACATACAATGGCTTGTGTAAACGGAAGTTACACATGCATATGTCTTGTGTAACCTGCAGCTACACATCCATATGGCTTGTGTAACCTACAGCTACACATCCATATGGCTTGTGTACTCATAGCATATTCTTCATTAGCGCTAGAAAAAGGGACATCACACATAGCTACTTGCGATTCTTAAACAGTAAAATCTACTCAAAAACACTTAATCAACTGAAAATGCAACATACTAATTTGAAAGGTATATAACTAGTGGTCATAGTGTAACTTCTTTTGCAAACCTACCAACCAATAAAGAAAGTTCTTAGGCATACCACAATATCTTCCAACTACTCTTTAGCCTCATCGACTCCGCAACGTCAGAAATGTGATACTTCACCGTGTTTTTTGTACCGTTGCTCCACCAACCCCCGTTTTCACGACTCCTTGGCTTCACAAATTTGTATCCCGTATGAATAACATAATTAACATGTGTAACTAGTATTTACATCCATACTCTAAACACTACTAAAACAAGACTGTGTAATTAGTCAATACACATACAAAATGCATGTGTATTTTTGAGTTACACGTGCATATGGCATGTGTAATCAACAGTTACACATCCACACAGAATTAAACCGTACACCGCCTAAAAATTGATTATCAAGATAAAAAGTCTCGCAATCATGAAGTATAACAAGTATTGAATAGCTGATAAAGAATTAAAGCGCAATACCTTAACTGATCAACTAAGATCCACCACAATCACTACTGTAAGAAGGGGATGAAGTACCGTAACTAGAAATTCAAGTCGAACAATCATTCAAGAACAAAAGCAAGTTCAGATTTTGGTCAACAAACAAAAATAAGTTCGTATTTAGGTCAAAAAAGCAAAAGTTAACAAATTCAAAATAATTAACTCGCAATAGAGATTAAGTTACTCTTATTACAAATCTAAAGTTTAATTTGGAATCGTGAAAGTGCATCGAGAGATTGATTAAATCTCAGTTACGAACTAGAATAAAAGAAGATGAAATTACTTATTTCTTTCGATTTGATGGTGAATCTCACTAGTTCATCCCTGTTATTCTTCTTCTGCAACCTACAAATCAAAAGCGATTGATTAATTCATTCGATTTTTGTAGATTTGGTAAACTAATCGATTTTTGATATGTTTTGATTGAATTTTTTCTTTGAAGATTTTTAATCAAAAGTACAGTTGAGGTGATATAATAACAGATCTTACTCCAACTATGATTTCAGTAACAGATTTGAGATGAAATCAAACTGTTAAAGTTTTCCAAATGATTTTTCAGAATAAAAAAATCAAAATCAAAGAATTAAATGTTAGAGATAAATAAACTTATCAGTTCAACTTGATTTTGTAGGTGAATCTTCAGATCTATTTGTTTTTTTTGTTTTTTTTTTTTTTTGAAGCATGAAGATAAATAACAGAAGTTAGGTTACAATTTGTCGTGGGTATGTGTTGCCCACGGAATCATGAAATAGAATTTGACTAATAAAAAATGGGATTGCCTGGTCCCATATTTTAGTTGAAAAATTTCTGTTTGACTTCCATCTCGCCGCATGGTTGGCTAACCCGTCTCGCCGCTTGATTTCCTTCCCCCGTAGTTGTGTTGAATAGACGAATGTGGGATTTGTCGAAATTTGATCTTTATTTCTCGTATCATTCCCGATATGTGCCAAGGTGGTGGAGTAGAGGAGTTGATGAATCCTTAAGGTTCTCAAATGTTTCAAAAAGAACTCTTGGCCATTGTCTTTCTATTGCTTGCTTTGATGCTAATAGCACGAGCCTGTGTTTCGCAGTAAGGGGGCGTGATTCCTAGTGGTTGAGATAGAGCCAATATACTTCGTGCGTCAGAATCTCTGCATATAAATCCCGCCCCTGCAAATCCCGGGTGACCTCTAGCTGCTCCATCTGTATTAATCTTAATCCAATTGATTTGTGGGATAGACCATCCTATCGATATTGTTGATATTCTTTTGTCTCTCGTAGGATGGTTGAATAATGGTGCATTTCCGGTATGATTGGTGGTGAAGAGTGTATTGCTCCGTTAGAATTCTTGATGTAGTTTTTGTGCCCAAGCTAGATTTCTTAGAGGTTGTTTGCTTATGTTGGTATATTAGGTTATTCCTAGCTAGCCATAAGGTCCAAAATAGAAAACAGAAAGAGGAGGTTACAGAAGTTGAAGTAGGTTGTTGCAGGATTTGTGATATGGTCGTCTGAGGCGAAATTGTGAAAGTGGTGTGGGGGTTGGTGTTTGATGAAGTTGATAGTTGAGTGAGTAAGGTGCTCCAAGATGTGGTTGCCGTTGGGCGTTGGAATTAGAAGGTGATTTGGATGATTACGGATTAGTGTTGCATCTAGGGCATATGTCCGAGTTGGTCGATGGATGTGGTGTAAGAGAGAAGGTTGGTAATCCTTCATTGATGGCTTTCCACAGAAAAGCCGAATTTTGGTGGACATGGTAAAGTCCATAATAATTTGGTGGGTGATAGAGGAATGTGAGTTGGTTGATCATGGGTTAGACATTTGTATCCAGGTGAGGTTGTGTATTTTCCAGATTTTGAATGTGGCCATTATTATTTTGTCCCGAGGGGCATCCTGGGGTAGGTGGATGTTCATTATTTTTTAAGGTTATGGTATTGGGAAGGATGCTTAATTTTTTCGTGATTCCATGAGTGTGAAATTGGGTCTATGATATCTGCTACCATTCGTATTGGGTAGTATTGTGATTGATCTATGTTTGTTGAATGTGGAATCTAATTGGCTTCTATCGGAGTTGATAAACCATTACCAATACGGTGGAATATTAATTGTTGCATGGTGGGGACAATTGCTGCTAGTTGTCTCCATTGAGGACTGGAGGAGGATGGTATGGAGTTAATGCCATGTAGGATTGGTTGCTGATTGAGATATTTTGCACTGAAGAGACTTCCGCAGATAGAGTTAGGTTGTTCATGTAGATTCCAGATTCTCTTCATGAGTAGTGCCTTATTATGGTCACTGCTCTTTCTTATTCCTAATCCTCCTTCGGAAATTGGTTTTGTTATTCTATCCCATCCTACAGGGTGAAGTTTTTTAATGGTTGATTCGTGTCCCCAGAAAAATTCCTGGTGATGCGATCAATTTGTTTATGAATATTGCTGGGTAGATTTTGTGTTTGCATAATGTGGTTTGAGGTGGGAATTAGGGAGGTTTTGATGAGAGTGAGTCTTCCGGCTGGAGTTAAGCATTTTGTCATCCAACCTTTGGCTTTTCGGGCTAATCTTTGTAGTAGGGGTGCAAAGGTTTGGTTGGAAGCCCTTCCTTGTTTGAATTGGACTCCTAGATAAATTGGAGGTTTTGAAGTAGCATGCATATTAAAGAATTGTTGAATTTCGTTTATTTTGGTCGGATCTAGTGTTGGGTGATGGATGATTACTGATTTGGATGTATTGATTATCTGTCCTGCAGATGTGCTATATGAGTGCATAAGGTTTTTAAGGTTTTGGTTACTCTGATAGGAAGCTTTATATGTTATTAGTAAGTCATCCGCATACATTAAATGAATAATGGATGGAGCTTTTTTGGATATGTTGAGTCCCCGAATGCATTTTCGGTTTTGTAGGTTTCTAGATTTGTAGATAGGATTTCAGTAGCATATAATGAAAATATAAGAAGATAGCGGATCTCCTTGTCTCGATACCTCTAGTTGGGGTGATGTAGCCATGGGGTGTACCATTGATGTTGATTGAGTATGTAACTGTTGTAACGCATAACATTATGTAGTCTATAAAGGTTGATGGAAAACCAAGTTTTGTAAAGGACGTTTTGATGAATCCCCAATCTAAGCTATCATAGGCTTTCTGGATATCAAGTTTGAGAGCTATTTTTGGATCTTTGGTTTGGTTAGAGGTTTTGATATGATGGAAGAGTTCTCCAAAGAATTGCTATGTTATCATGTATTGATCTTTGTGGGACAAAAGCACTTTGGTAAGGGCTTATTAAGAAAGGGATAAGTGGCCTAATACGATTGACTATAATTTTTGAGATGATTTTATAAGTGACGTTACAGAGTGCTATGGGTCTGAACTGAGATGTTTTTGATGGATGGTCGATTTTAGGTATTAGTGTTATGTTTGTGTGATTCATTAGAGGGTGAATATTTAGGTTATTAAAAAAACTTCGAACCATTGCTATCAATTGGTGATGAGTTGTTTCCAAATTTTTTTGAAAACTTACTTGTATAGCCCGTCCGGACCCGGAGCACTTTCCGAATTAATGGAGAAGAGAGCTTGTTTGATTTCCGCCGTAGTTACTTCTTTGTGAGTAGATCCGATTGTATGGGAGTTAATCTTGGTCTCGATATTTGTGAAGAGGTCTTCGTCGATCCTTGTAGGGGGGGGCCGTATATTGTTGAGCATAGTGATCTAGAATGAGTTGAACAACATCTTCATTTTTGTTAATCCAGTTGTTTTGTGGGTCTTGTAATTGCTGTATATTGTTACAGGCTCTGTGGATGGTAGCTTTAGTATGGAAGAAGGTTGTGTTGAGATCTCCAGATTGTAACCATTGAATTCTAGATCTTTGTTGCCCAGTATGTCGCATGGCAGTAAGAGTTCTACATGGTCTATTCTTAGTTGTTTTTCTTGATTTAGCCGAGTTCGGTCGAGCCGATTGGGTTGCACATTGATGTTGTGCGTGTTTTATCTTGGTTGTTGATTTCTTGATCATAGTTGGTAGGTGGCCAAAAGTTTGTTTGTTCCATTCTAATAGGGTTTGTCCGGTTGTTATGAGTTTTAGTTGGAGGTCTAGGGTAGGTTCAGTATCTTGCTGTTGCTCCCATGCCGTTTCGACTATTTGCTTGAGTTGAGGATGAGAGAGCCATGGGTGTTCAAATTTGTAGTTTTTTGTTCCTTGCCAATCTATCGCTTTCCTTTATAATAGAATTGGGGCGTGATCAGATGCTATTCTCGGAAGATGGGTGATTGCCGCATGTGGGTTCGCCGTTCTCCCGGATATGGTTTGCTAAAGCTCTGTCTAATCTTTCGAGGATGTTATCCTGCCCCATTTGGTTGTTTGTCCAGGTGTAAGGATCTCCTCGGAATCCCAGATCTATAAAACCCATTTGATCCATGAGAGTGAGAAGAGGTTGAGATTGAGCATATGTTACTTGCCTTCCTCATTTTTTTCAATTGATCTAATACATCGTTGAAGTCCCCAGCAATAGCCAAGGGATGGAAGAATTGAAGTTGCTAAAGATTATTGGAAATTCCCATACAGAGTTTTCCTTGTATATGGATTCTGGTGGCCCATAGATACACGTGCAGAACCATGGTTGCTCGGGGGTGGAGGTGTAACTTTTGTATGAATGTAATTTTGAGAGTGGAATAGAATTTGGATATTTAGGTTTGTCTTTCCACATCATACATAATCCGCCTCGCCTTCCAACTTTTGGGACCGAGAAATAATTATTGAACTGTAGGGTTTGTGATAATCTCCTTATGTGTTGGTCGTTAGCTAATGTTTGTAAAGAAATAAAATGTTAGGTTTATGAAGAGAGACCAATCCTTTTAAATGTTGAATCGAATATGGTAGGTTTATTCCTTGACAATTCCAAGCTAGAATATTCATTTTGGGAATTTATATTTTGGTTCAAGTGGGCTTTGTTTAAGGTGATTAAATGGGGGAAGTTTTAAGAGGGAAAAGGGAAATAAGGTTTTGATGGGCTATTTTAAAGATGAGAGGCCTGCAAAATTGAAAAAAAAAAAAAAAAAAAAAACAGGTGAAGGGGTTCTGTAGCTAAGAAGGAAAAGGAGGATGCAACAAAGAGGGAATTATTGAGATGAACAACAAAAGAAGAGTAAGCAAAGAGCAAGCAAAGAATAGATGGATTTGAAAAGAAGAGAACCAAAGGATAATGAGAAAATTTTAGAATTGGTGACCAATAAAATGTGAAGGTTTTAAAGATACAACGAGAAGAATAGAAATTCAACAGGGTCATAGAAAGGCAAATTCAGGGATTTTTAAAATAAGGTGAAGAAGGTTGCTTAAGGGAAAATATAGAGTTTACAGAAGATGAGAACAACTTAAATAGATTGTAGGGAATGAAAAGGAAGGGAGGGTCTCCAAAGCACAAACAATCGGTACAAGTGCGAAACAGAGAGTAGGCACAATCAATTCACAAATAACAGGATAAAAAATGAAGTGCTAAAAGAAAATCTCAGTTTAGGTTGTTTCTTGATTTGTTCAGAAGAGCAAACTAGCAGTTCAAATTTGCTTTAGAAAATGCAGAGATTAAAGTTTTACTCTTAAAGAGAAAACAGTGCTAAGTAAGTAACCGAGAATTTAAGAAGACTTAAGGGAAAACAAAGTAAAGAAGAGATAACCACAGGTGAACAACGAAGGCTAAGTTTAGAGTTTTCAACCTAATTTAGGAAAAGAGCTAAACCGAACTAAAGCGAGAACCATTCCAAAGCAAACATAGTTGAAGATAATCAAAGAAAATTAAGATCGAAAATTAGAGTTTCACTTAAAGAAAGAGCAAAGATTAAAATCTATATCATTAATACAAAACAAAGCTAGGATAAGTTTGCCTTTGTTAGTGGTGGTCAGGATTTGTCCAGACAAGGATAAATCAAGGGCTACTTGTGCTCGTGCCACCCCCTACAACTCGCATGTGTGGCGTTAATTCCAATATTATGAATGAAAAATGAATACTCAAGTCAAGATATGGATTTTCAAAAATTATAACGGGGAGGTTCGAACTCATGACCTATTGTGTCATAAGAGTGGCCTCTAACCAGTGTTCCATCTTGGTTGGAATTAATGAAAAAGATAAATCAACGGTAGTGGTTTGTTCAACTTAAATATCATAATTGATTTATTAATTAGTGTTTCACTAATTGCACATAATAAATAATCTATTCATTATAGTGTTTTATTAATCTGTTCACTAATTAATAGTGTTTTATTAATTAGTGTTTCACTAATTGCACATAATAAATAATCTATTCAACTTAAAGTGTTTTATTAATTAGTGTTTCACTAATTGCTCATAATAAATGACTAATTATTTTCTAAATATAAATGTGTTCTTAATTAATTATAATATTTATTTCTATTAATAAGTAATTTTGATAAATAATATCAATAGACATTTTTGGCGACAATGAGTAGTAGAAGAGGTAGATGCCGTAAGATTAGTGGTGGTTAAGGGCGGAGCCAAGCACAATTATATTTATTTTTGTTCTTTTATCGTAAAATGGGATACAAAGTCCATTTTTCACATGTATCCAACTTGCCAAGAATTTTTTCTCCCTCTTTCCTCAAAATCCTGGCTCCGCCCCTGGTTTGTGGTGGAAGAATCGAAGTAGTGACGGTGAGTGCTGGTGAGTAGTGATGGAAAATATTAATTTTATGTTGTCGTTACAACATCGTACTGTGGAAGATGTGGTTGGTTGTTTTTAACACTTTTGATAAATGAAGGTACCATATATTTCAGGGATGATATCATACAAGACAATACTTTCATGATCGTAGTTGGATCACCCAAATGGTACCCCTGTTATCTTTGGTACTATATTGTATAAATCATGATTTTTTAATATTAAAATAAAATTGATTGCAATACAAAAAAGAATATATACACGGAAAAATAATAATGAAACTAATCAATTGACGACATTTTGTTCAATCTAAAACCTCATACATGGCATTTGTGATTGAAATTAGAATTGCGTCTACCAACCTACATGGGGTGGGCGGCAGTGATGGTGGTAGTGGTGGAGTCAAAAATTTATATTGAGGAGGCATACTTTAAAAAAAAAAAAAAACATGTAAACTTTGGTGGACTAAACCATAAATATATATGGAAAAAGTACTATTTACAGTATAAAATAAACAACAAAATTTATGTTGTTATTGAAAATTTAAGGGGTTAGAGCCAGGTTAGTCTACCCTTGGCTCTGCCACTAGGTGCTGGTGGATAAAAAAAATGGATTCATATGGTTTTATGGTGGTGGCGGGTATTTGTGAACAAAAACATATTATGCTAATTTCATAACGCCACAAAATATGTAACGTTATATTATGGACGATATTGATTAGTTGATTTCACTAAGATGAGCGCCGCTGACGACATATTTCCAAAAAATATTTAAAGTTTCATGTCCATATAGAGGATTATCTCATTATAAGCAATGGACCTAAATATAAAAGTGTCTTGGAAGTTAAGATTATATTTCTTTCGTTTGAGAAAATCTCCGGCGGTAAAATGTTAAAGGAAAAAAACAAGAAAAAAAGAGAGGAAAATCCCAACTATTTTTATGACAAATCCATATTAAATCATCATGAGTTGATAAGTATTCGGACACAAATTATAATGATATATTAAAAATGAACCAACATCATGGCTCGCGCCGTTACGGCAAGGGTTAAAGGCTAGTAACATTATAAAGCAGGCTTAATAGATGCATACATGTTACTACATATATATATATACTAGGGTATGACCCGTGCCATAATGGCACGGGATGGTATGATCCAAAATCTAGACTTTAAACCAATAAGCGTTATTAGTATATCGCAAAAAATGGTTACCCAAATTGGCATTGTGATACAAATTTTCCGTCTTGTACTCTAAATTTGCTTAATGAACTAATACACAGGCCTTTTCTCCAAGTTAAATCATCCAGTTTCTGAATTTTGATATGCGTTTTTAGTTCATTAATTATAGTTTCTTCACTAAATATTCATATCGGCCACTGTCACGAATTTATGACGCGATTTTAGTTCACTGGGTACGCATTATTTTATTTTTCTAATTTTTAAAGTTTAAGTAAAATGTTTACTGAAGCCCTCTCGTGGTATAATTTTCAAAGGTATTTTCAACTATGTGCCTTCACGTCGGTTCTGTTGTACTTTCGCCCATTCCCTAAAAGTTATTTTTCCCCTTGTTTCAACTTTTAACCAAATATTACACATCCATGTCATCCCAGATTTGTTCGATAAGATCCCTACTTCAGCTGCATTTGTAATAATAATACACTAAAAACAGCTCTAAAACTTGTTACCAAACCTTGTCATTCTTCGATTAAAATCTGGAAAATAAACATCGAACCTTTTTTTTTCTTTTTAACAAAAAATAAATAAATTCAAAATCAAACATTTACCATTAGAAAAAAATTTAGTAGTACAAATATAAACCCGTTAGGAGAGTCCAAAGTACCATCCTAGTTCTCTTCACTAATACCTATAATTGGATAATACTTAAAGCAACTTAACTCAACTCAAGCAACAATAAAATCAACAAAAATTTCCCAAAGTAGAGCCTTTTATTTAACAATAAAATCAGCTTACTCTCCATCCCATCATCAAGGCTACCATATTATTGCAACCATTTCATCTGCATTATCCTCATCACCTAGGAAAAAATTCTTGTGATTATTCATGTCTCTTTGATATGATGACTATTTACAACCAATTTGCTGGAATCCAATGAACCATACCACACGTACTAATAAATCAAAACCCCAGAAAATATCTTGAAAATAGAGATTCCTAAGAAGTCCCCTACAAAAGCAAACGAAAAAAGAATACAATCCTATGAAACAGGCATGAACTCGTCCATAAACCGATGCTTGAAATATTAAGTAACAACAGTATGCTAACATTCACTACATACATGAAACAAAACCTACGTTTGTCTCTAGATTTGTTTACAAATCAGTACCCTGATAACTCGACGCCGATAAGATTCCTTAATTATTTCTTGTATAAATTTATTAAATCTCCTATATAATCTCGACCCATTTTCTCCATCATTTCAAAATTCAATAATACTATATCTTACATTCATCAGCTGCAGCAACCATGAAGACCTGAAAATAGAACCATAACTCAATCAATTAAGAAAATGTAATACATTGTAATAGTGAGTTACTCAGGGATGTATCCACATGGGCATGAACTTTATTTATAATCTTGGTTATTTTGGCATTCAGATCATGAAAAAAGGCCTCCATGAACCATATGAACACTTTTCCACCCGGATTTCACATTATTGACGCGGGTGAGGACTATCTGCGTGACAAAACGAACAATCAACTCCCATTTTTCTCCCGAGTTACATTTATGCATAACAATCACAAAATGCCTTATGAAATTAGTTCTAAAAGTTGTAATTTGACACCGCTTCACACTACTACACCCCCATTTCCTTTAAGTAATCCTAGTCGCTTATTTCGACAGGAAGTTTAGGAACTCTTGGTTGCTATCTTACAATTCAAATGTTTGAGCTATTTCAAATGGAAAACTATAACATGGCAACATTGGGTACAACTATATAGCTAGTGGAGGTGGCACTAATTAAAAAAAAATGATAAGCTAAACACAACAAATGAGAGTGTAGTTTGGCCAAAAGGAAGGGTTTTTAATGGCTATATCAATATGGGGATAATTAAAATTAGTTTGATAATCTATCATGACTACCAAAATAAACAATCGGCAAAATTAATATGTGTAAGTTTGGCATTGAGATCAAAATCTTCTTACTGTTTGTATTCCGATATTTTTTAGTTTAAAATCACATAAACCGTTGTCCCCTACACTACTTAAAATAATTATGAATGGCTAATATGTATTCTCATGCCTTTTTGATGAAGACAATTCTTAGCCACCTTTAGAAGGATCGGTGTTCCTCTTATTAGAATTACTATCATTAACCATGTATAATACTTTCTCAATAATCTTAAAATCTAGGACTTGCGATTCAGGCTGAAAAACTTGTTATTACGATTGGGTGAATAAGCAAAATGACAAATAATTCTTATCCATCTTTGATCAAATGCATATGAAAGTAAGAAAATCCAAACCCTAGAAAATGTTGAACCAACAAAACAGAGAAAAATGATTAAAACATATTATAATCCCGAAGAAGTAGGCGGAATCTAAGAAGAAAGAAAGCTAATTATAAGAGAATGCATCTACCAAAGTAAAGTGACTGAAAAATCCCACAACAATAGACTGAGTTATCGATTCCTTTCTTTGTTTATCGATGTAATAATACAAAATATCTTAATTTGGATATGAAAAATGAACTCTGGCATGTATTTACCTGTTGCATAAGCAAATCTGTTTGTTGAGTATTGCATATTATTTTGTGCCAAATGCAATTATTTTTTCCAGGATGGTCGCTTGATTAAAAAAAAAAAAACAAACACAAACATAAAATTAAATCGAAATAGGTACAAAAATCTTACCTTTAAGACAATCAGAAGTACATACTCAATGCTAAGAAAACCCAATCTTCAATAAAACATGATTCAATTAGATCAACCAAAATCCACATTTATAAGAACAAAAATTGCTAATAAAATAAGAAACTACCAAAGCCCTAAATTTCTTACTCGAAGCAAAATGAAATAATGGTATTGGGGTTCTCACTTCCCTTTAACAGATTAAACAAAAGTTTTGATAAAGATCAGGGTTGTAAAGACCGATTGTTCAACCGAAGCCATTTCTATCCACAATAGTAACCGATGATCTCCCTAAATTTTAATGCGGACCTCCACGAACTGCATAGCAGTATTTTAGCCCTAGAAACTGCTGATTCATTGAAACATTTCATATAATGGAGCAAAAAAATAAATGACCATAATTTCCTAGATTGGAGCAAAGAATTAATAACATCTGTTAGACAGTTGTGGAAATGATCAAATAAATGGTGGAATTGTGACCGTCATTTACGTCCCCAAAATGTAAATCCGTAGATTGTTGAATCGTGACCCTCATTTATGTCCCTAAAATGTAAGTCTCTAGATGATTAAATCCTAACCGTAATTTATGTATCCAAACTATAGATGACCGTCGATGTGGGAAAACACCACTGTCCCTTATAATATATATATATATATATATATATATATTACACACATAATGAGCAAGCAAAGGGAGGTAAGCACCAGCTCAACCTAGATATTAACTGAGGTAATAAGCAAATTATTAAACATAGCTAGATGGATTATTAACGGGGTGAAACCAAAAAAGAAGTAGGATGATGATTATCACTTCTTTTCCATTGATTTTCACCGAATCTCCCTAGAATAAGTGCTGCTGATGTTGAATTTAGGTTTACATAATCAATATCTTTGTTTGTAAACCTTAGATTTAGGTTTTTAAATCGATTTTCATTGCAAATCTCGATTAGAAAATGTGTATTCTCCGCCCTGTTTCTTTAGCCGAGAGAATGCAAATGCACGGATGAGGGAGAGAGAGTGAAAAGGAAAATGAAACTGAAATTTATAAAGGTATAAATACTAAAGGGCGGTCTTGGTATTTGTTATTTTCCTCGATGACGTCGACCCAGAAAATTTCAAAATATGGCCCCGAATTGGAAGTTTTGGGCCTAGAAATATCAAAATGTGAAAGAATGGAGTTGATAGTGAAGGATCTATTTTGTGGAGTTTCTATATGTTAACCCATATAGTAGGGGGTTATAGTAGTTTTCACTATTGCACACGCATCCTGGGTCCATTTATATACACAAAAGGTCGCCCGCACGTGCTTTGCACGTGCTATAGAGCCCATCTTTAGGCGTGGAACAACTCAAAGTTTCAGTTTTTTTTTTAATGTGTCAAAAAAAAAATCAAGTTACATTAATACCCCTATATATATTTATCTTATGTCTTTAAAATGAAATAAAGTTAGGGCAAAAACGGAAATTGGAAATTGCAGCTTCGCAGGTCATGGGACGGGTCATGGGACCTATTTGTTTTTATTTATTTAATTTGAATACTTAAAATACCATTATACCCTCCTTTATTTAATTTAAATAGTTAAATTACCATTATACCCTCCTGTTTATTCATATCACCATTTTGGTGCACATAATATGGGAGCAATTTCCGAATTTCAATTTTGTAGCTTGAATTACCAGTATACCCTCCTTTTTTATTTGTAACACATTATTTATGTGCACATAATATGGGAGCATTTTCGGAATATCAATTTTTGCAGCTTCATTTTACTGTTCATGAACAAGAAGGGGTGTTTGTTTTATTGGTAATAGAGGCGAGCGAGGACCTTTATATATGGCCACTTTTTTGTAAATCTAAGTGATCAATTACCACAAAAAAGATTGAGAATGGTCCATGCTGAAAAACCAAAAATATCCCTCTCTTTTAGTCCAATTACTATAACTCCTTGTATATCCTATTTTTTAGGGGTATAATTGGAAAGCAAACTTTAATATAACATATCTAAAAATCCGTGCCTTGAATTTTACAAATTTTATCTTGTTGGAAAGCTAATAAAAAATCTATCCAACGAGCACAAACAACAATATCAAATTTAGAGTTTTTACGAAAAATTCGGAGGTATTTATAATTTTAGGCACAATTTTAGAAAATTAAATGTGTATTCATTATGCAAACCACCATAAAAGATACATAATACTTTATGTACAAAATTTTGGTTTATGCATCAACTAATTTTCCGTTCCAACTAATAAAACGATGTACTCCCTCCGTTTCAAGAAAAATGATACTTTAATTTTAGGCACAATTCTCGAAAATTGAATGCATAGCCATTATGCAAACCACCATAAAGGATATGCATAACACATCATGCAACCATATTTTGGTTTATGGATCGACTAATTTTTCGTTTTACGTAAAAGTGATACTTTCACAACCCGTTTCAGGAAAAGTGAAACTATAGATAGAGGATACGTGTCTGCACAAAATGGATGGGCCGGATTAAATCGGCGGATTCTGTCCCAAATGGTCACTGCCGGTTAGAGAGGTGAAAGTTGATCTCTCATATATGGGCATCCGCTAAAACTAGAAGAACCGTCGAATTAAATACAGAGGGCTTCTTCCGGCCCATCCTGCACCAGGAATAAAAGCAAGAAATTTGAGGAAAAAAATCTAAACCCCACTCCACCAGAAATTAATCCCTGTAGAAGAAAAAGCAGTGTCAATCATTCCAGAAAAGGTATACCCTGAAATCTCTTTAAAGTATCACTGAAATCAACATCTTTATTGTGTTAGCAATAGATTATGTTGTTCAATTGTTTACTGGCTATTAGGATTTGCCTCTGGTTTTTACAATAGTCTCTTGATTATGGATAACCTTTGTCTTGGTAACTCATCTTAACATTCAGTTGCCCAACATCTCAAAACTCATCAAAAGTGTCCATTGTTTTTCTCTCACCCTAGCTATTCGTTTATTGATAGTGATGATCAAATCAACTTGGGATACAAATTTGAATGCTTAATTAAATTTAAACAGTAATTAGAGATACTCCTTACTGTATGAGGTCTTTTAGGAAGAAGATAATGGCAACAATGTATTTCCTAATGAATCAATTGAGTTGGAAAAGAGGAGATCACGGTGTTTGGTTATTTGTATTCTGCTTTCCAAAGGGTCTGATTAAGAAGGAACTTCACTCAATAACTACTACAACAATGGTAGAAATATCTTACAAGTCTTTCTTGGAAAAGTTTGTGAACAAGTATGATAAGGAAGCTCCTGAGCCTGAAGGGTATGCTAAGGTCAGTCAAATATTGTCAAAATTCACAAGTTTTAACATGCATTTTTTTTTCAATATGTTCCAATTTTAGCTCTATGCTTATTTAGTTCTGCCTAAAATGAATGTGTACTTCTCTCTTTTTTTCCAAAAAAGGAGGGCAATTGCAGAGTTTTGAATCTGAGATATCTCTGTAATTGATCAATTAGGACAAATGACATGCTTACATTAGATAGAAGAGAAATAGAATTAGATGATAGCAACATCGACATTACATAAAAAGTCAAAAGTCGCTACTGTAAATTGTTGTAAAATAGGCGCTGTGCAGCACATTAATTATTTTCTCAAAGCATTTGCACCAGTAGTTTTGGTTTAAAATCTTCAGTTCCCATAGTTATCTTCTATCCTTTAGTCTTATGCCCCCCTGCTTTATAGAGTAGTCTTCGCAGCATTTTCTGTAGCTAGTAAGAAATGAGACTGAGTAAGTTATTAGGAATTGAATTGACGCTTTTATTGATAATGTCGTATGGATAATCCATCAAATCTTTAAGCTATGCTGTTCAGTTGTTTGGTCCTTTTAAAGTTGTAATGATGTGGTCCTTCTAAAGCATGGTTTTATAACATCTGTTGTTGGGGATTCCGCTGTCTTTGGAATGCATCCAAAAATATCTAGCGCTTGGATAGTTACTAGGCTGGATTACAAATTGGTAAAAGCTATATGAAATGATTCACGGAAAAGCTTTTTTTACCATTCTTTGCCTAGGAGTTAAGAGTTGTACATTGCTCAAAGTTCAGTCGTGCCAACTCTATTTGGAAGGGACTAAGGGAGAGAGGGACATTACAATTTACTTACAATCAAGTAGCTTTAGCTTCGGTTGGACAAAGTCTGTAGTTTTTTCTTGCTTTCTGGGTTTAATTTAGCATTTTTGCCAGAGTTGATTTTGTAGAAAAAGTTGATATAATTAAGTTTGTCAATTTTGCAGAACCGCATCCTAGCTTCCTAAGACAGCACGTCAGTGACGTGTACATGGCTCTTTCACTCCTACTCACCAATCCCAGTGTCTTAAGAAAGGCTCAGGGTGAGCTTGCTCCAAAGGTGGCAAGGACAGAAACGTATAGGAGGTGACATCAATGACCTTATCTGCTTCCTAGCAGTTGTCGAGGAAACATTATATGTTGCACCCTTTATCCACTCAACCTAGGCGGATATGAAGGGACAACAGGTACACGCTTGCTGGTCAACCTGTGGAACTACATCGTAATTCTGGAGTGTGGTCAAACCCGTCAGAGTTTAAGTCGATGAGGTTTTTTCCACAGTTAGATGGTGGTTATGGTGGTGAAAGAGCAAAGATGGATCAGGAAAATGGATGTGTCCCAGGATCAAACTTTTCTTAACAATTCATATGCAACTGGCTCGCCTACCTCACTCATTCACATGTTTCACTTGGAAATGATGGTCAAGGGTAGCATGCATCTAGGTTTAGAGGTCTCATGGTATATGGGGTTAATAAATAGAATCACACAATTATGAGTATGGTATGCCTTAGTTTACAGAATAGATATTTATATAATGAAAAGAGAAAAAGATGGGGAAAAGAGTACCCCAGAGACTTTATCTTAAGAAATTTAGTATCTGTGTTTAAGACATTAATTGCAGTACTTAGATCTTGTGATGAAGTAGTCGTATTATACTCTCTTTCTTAAGTTTGGAGTAATTATTTAATATTGAGGGACCTTCTTAGGTTAGTTACTGTTTCATCTCAGTCTGTTTTCGTTTACAGGGCTAAAGCTGCACTGAAAAGCCGGATATGCAGTTTTGGTGTCATTATTCTTCACCATATTTTTCACTGAATATCTTGCAGTCAAAAAGTACTCAACACACACCATAGAGCTATCAAAGCCACTGTTTTTGTCATCTCTGTCTAGTCTTCTTATCAATCTGAAACCCATTTATCAAGCCGGTTTTAGCAACGTTTCCCTAGTCACGGCCCTCGCTGAAACTAGTTGGCAGCAAGAGGAATTAAAAAAGTTCTTTATCACTGTTTACTGTATAAACATCCTTTACGAGAAAGGAGAAATGGGGGGAGCTCTGCCAATGCCGTCCTCCCAGTTTCCAGTATCCAGCAATTGTTCAACACCAGTCTACCTGATCGGCACTGCTACTGCTCTTCGTCTTGGTGAGATTCTTCACCATTCCAGTCGCAAACATAATCTATGTTTAGGTGCTATTCTTAGCTCCTCTTTCAAGGTACGCGTTCTTACTCTGACTTTAATCACAAAGAATTTGCATAAAGTTAAGGAACATAGATAGCCATTAACTTTCTTTTGATTCACTTTGTTTGAGAGGGTTGAGTTATTCTTTGATCTTATATTAAGCCATTACATGATGAACTTACATGGGAAAGGAATGAAACCAGTGTAACAACGATATCGGTACGCCTGCAGGTGTCGGGTATGAATACAAGTATTTTAACACGGTGACCCAAAAATAGTAAATGCAGACACGAGAGAGAGGGTTAGGTTAAGTATTCTTCTTAAGAAAATAAAATGGCTACCTCCAGGCTTATATTGAAGAAAACGGAACCTTGTTTTCTGTATTCTCTTTCATTTCAGGCTTCCTTTATAGTTTCAAGCTTTATAGAACTAAGTTGCTAAAATATTTAAGTTTAACAGCTACCGGAGCTTCTACAGTTTCCACGCGTGTTTGTCACATGAATCAGTGTCGGTATATGTCCATTCGGTGGACTTTTGGAAAACAAAGCGTCGTTACACTGCCAACTACTTGTAGGACACTTGTTTTTTGTTGGAGATATATGTCACAATCTGTTTAACGGCAGCTTATCTTTACTGGTCTTACTTATTATAGTTGTTATACGCTCAATATGGTCCAAGTTAATTTTAAAATAATATCTCAAATTAGAAGTTGCTCATCTTGCTTCCTTGGAAACAATATTGATCAAATGACAATGATTCCAACGTTATTGCTTGCCCGCTTTGCTTAGATTTTTGGTCCTCATATTTGTCCTTATCGACAGGGACTCTCTCATTTTAGTCATGTGTTCGGATCCAAAGAAGTCTGGTGTGGAAGGAAAAGCTTATTTGAGGGTGTTGGTTTTCTTGAACTATCTAGCACTTCTTTCTCATCTACACGCTCATCTTGCATAAGTTTTTTTAGCGGGAAAGAAAATGAAAAGCACAGTGTAAGTAAGGGGCATTCAGATTTGGAAACAGCTAGAAGAAATTCCTTTGATGGACGACTATGGACAAATGTCCTGCTTGGACTTAATGTCTTGTAAGTTTCCTATCTATAAAATGGTTCTTTCCAAGATTGTTATATCTTCTCATTGACAATGTTGTATTCCTGTTATTATGGCGTTGATTCTCAACTTAATGATGAAAACAAATCATGGCATGAGTTATAGTGTCAATTCGTTTGTAACTACTCAGGAAATGCAAAAATGCTAACAGGTTGGTACAAAGTCCTTGTAACATAAGCGACCTAGACTTTGGATATTGAGTTCAGAACCATAGACATTTGGTTGACGATGAACGTCCATATGTCACCTGATATTAAAAATAGTTTCTTGCGTACTCATTTTTCTTGTTTTGGTTGCGCATTCAGGAGCAAGGCCAGATTTTCTAGAAGTAGCTTTTGGACTTAGTTAAATTAGAAGTTGGCTTGTGATATCCTCATATTGAAATGTTTGAAGGACCACTTCATGGTTCCCTTTGCCAGAAAGCTTAGAATATTATTCTTTCGACTTGAGACGTTTTATCCCTGAAAGTAATTATATATCCTGATAATTATAAGCTGTTCATCTCAATGTTACTCGCTACAACCTCCAGCACCATCAATATCAGCAGTTCATTATTTATCAACCTCCATTGCCATACGGCCCATACCATCACCATTTTACCTCCAGAACCAACCACTTGCAATTTGAGATGTGAAAAAAATATATCTGCTCCATCTGCCTCACCATACATCACCACCAATCAACATATCTAATCACTAATTGTGCGGTGTAGGCTGTGTAGCTGCCGCCATTGCCGTCACAAAACCACCCACCTACACAGCATCACCATCAATTTATCCTTTTGGACTCTTTTAAATTAGTAAGCAGACATGTGTTTTATTTGTTGATGTTCTTCACCCTTCTTTTACTCAGATTTTTTGTGGCACAAATGGCAACTCATGGGAAGCTCATGTTGTGGGGAGCGAAGGTTGGAAAACTGCAACTCCATGTTTTAGGGTCATGATATTTCATTTTGTTGGGGCAATCTAAGTTACAGAATTTTACCCTATACAGATTAATAGCCTCATAGACAAAGGACAATTTTGGAGGTTCGCCACGTCATCGTTGCTTCATGCAAATATTGGGCATCTGATGGTTTGCTTCTCCACTTGCACTGTCAAACTTGAGATTACAGTCAGCTACTCTGTACTTTGGTTGTCTTGAATAGTGCCTTTTCTTCTCCTTACCAGATTAATTGCTATTCCTTGAACTCCATTGGTCCCACAGTGGAGAGTATCAGTGGCCCAGGAAGATTTCTGTCAGTTTATTTTACTTCAGCAGTGACAAGTACAGCTCAATACCTTCTATAGTATAATGTGGATGCTTTCGTTTATGTCTATACCAGCATCTGTTATTTTGTTAGTGCCCTGATTTGTGAGTTTTAAGAGAATTAGGTTCTGCAATGAGTTATTGGTTCTGTCCAGCACCTGCGGTTGGTGCTTCTGGGGCCATCTTTGGACTGGTAAGTTTTCTCAAGTTTATTTCATGTTCTTATCAATTTTATAAGATATTAACTATATAAGATATTTTCATTTATTATGAACCAGTTACGATGTCACTTAATGGGTAACAAACTAGCTATTAAGTAATTCTTGAGACACCCTGCTTAGTTACTATGACCAACTGTCGCTGGTCCTTAAGATTTCTTGTATTTCTGATCCTTTTTTATCTGTTTTGATCCTTTTGTTATAATATTGATTAGTTAATGTAGGACTCATATACTTGAACTACTAGATTCTTTTCCATTCATCTCATGTGGTTGTTAACTTTTTATGCAATGATCAGGTTGGGTCCTTTGCTGTGTTTGTCTTGAGGCATAGAAGTCTTGTTGGAAATAGGAAAGAAATGTTGCAGCATGTGGCACAAGTGATTGCCCTAAACATGGTACGCTCTATTGTCTAAAGTTTTTCTGAGTGATGAACTGTTTCTCAACTTGAATTAGCTTAGTAAGAAGTTGATCACATTATCATTGAATAAACTTGGTTGAATTAGCTATTGTACTACATTCAGAATATATACTTAAAACTAAAGAATACGTATGATTTTTATTTATTTTTTCTTTTAATTCAAAACACATGCAAGTCTGCATACATATTCTGTTGCGCAGTGATATTTCACCAAGCTGGTTGTGTTTCTCTAAGTCTCAGAGGCATCTAAGACATGTCAAATTGATCATGTACTTTGCCAAATTAAGAGCTCGGTATGGTAACATTTTTATGGTCTTATGTGCTATGGCCCACATAGTTCTAGTAACGATATGGAAGACAAGGCATTATTTGTCATTTGTAGTCAATAAGCAGCAACACATCACAAGCACGAAAAAAAAAAAAATCTTCAGTTTCTGATTTGGTCCGAATAATGCTTGTTTAGTTTGTCATATTTGCCAACTTACCTGGAACTTCAGATCAAATGAATAATCATGATTATCTTATACGTTTTTGCAGGTTATCGGTTTGTTATCTAAAGGAATAGATAACTGGGGCCATGTAAGTGTAATCTGCAGACCAACTGATATATGCTAGTTAGAAACTGTCTTTTATTATTTATTTTTAAATTGATACAGGTAAAGCTGTGCCTGCCCCCTGGGGGAGCAGATCCCGCCTGCTGAGCTGGCTCCACTGCCGGCTCAGCTCTCCAGACCCCCTTAACCTACTTAGTACCCCACTTAAGCCCCCCTCCACCTCCCTTCATTCAGGGAGGGGAATGAGAATCAATCCCTAGACCTTCCCTTATGAGGTAATGTTATAGCTACCACTAGAGGGGGGTTCCTCCTCGTAGGTTATATTTGACGAGTAGTATGTGGAGTTTCTGTTTAGCTGGGAGTACAGTGTGTGTCAATTACTATGTCCTAATCTTTCTTATGAACTCTACTCATGGAAAGATATGATTACTTTAATTTTTTTCAGCTGGGAGGGCTGTTGGGTGGAGCAGCTATGTCATGGTTTGTGGGCCCTGCATGGACGTATGAAGGTAGGACTAGTGATGGCAGATCAGTTTTTGTTGACAAGGCCCCGTTTTCTTATATCACCAAAAGGAGGAGCAAATGATAAATACCCTGGATTGATCTGCAATCAAGACATAAACATGGTCAAAGTTGGCCACTTAGTTGGGGTATCAGGAAGACTGGAGAAAATCATAGATCTCTAAATTATTTTTGTACTCTATTATGGTATAGCAGCCAGAGCCCTCACTTCTGTGTCAACTACAGTATTTCATGGTCCCTATTCAATGTATCTTTGACAACTAAATTCTTCAAATAATACAATTTTATATATAAAGTGAAGAAAGCATAAATTTAGATATTTTTTTTTGAAAGGAGCATAAATTTAGATGCGGACCTTTGAATTCAATCTTGTTTGATTTTTATTCTTATTTCTGCTATTTAAAGGCAATTTCAAGGCTCACTTCACATTTTTATATGACGAGTTCTGTAAGCTTCTTTCTGAAACAGAGAATACATGGCGGCTTCATCCAATGGTTTTGCTGTTATTGACGAGAGTATCAAACCGTTACTGTTTAAAAACGATGATTTTGGAGGAGAGAGTAGTAAAGCTGAAGATGAGGATGAGATAGAAGGCGTGGTAAATTACAGAGGAGAAAAGATAGTGAGTAGATCCAAGTATGGTGGATGGAAGTGTGCTTCTCTACTAATTGGGGTTGAAATCTGCGAAATGTTTGCTTACAATGGAATTGCTTCAAACTTGATGACTTATCTTACTGGTCCTCTTCATCAATCCACCACCACCTCTGCTGAGAATATCAACGTTTGGCATGGTGTTGTTATGATGCTTCCTGTCCTTGGAGCCTTCGTTGCTGATTCTTATCTTGGCAGATTTCGTACCGTCTTCTTCTCTTCTCTCATCTATATACTGGTTCGTCTCTCTCTCTCTCTCTATCTGTCTCTCACTCACACAGATTTGATTTTACCATCTGTCCATCTCCAGGGAGTAAAATTCATAAGATGAATTCATGAACTGTTGCTAATTATACAGTAGTGATGCGATGTGTTCAGGGACTCGGATTGCTAACGCTGTCAGCTACGGTCCCTTCTCCTGGGCTACCAGTTTCCCCTACTAACAATCTGTCTTCCACTTCTTCTTCATTTCAAGTCCTCTTTTTCTTCTTTTCTTTGTACCTAGTTGCACTTGGTAGGGCTGGGTACAAGCCATGTACAGAAGCATTTGGAGCTAACCAATTCGATGGAAGAAACCCACAAGAATGCAAATCTTTGAGCTCATTTTTCAATTGGTGGGCTCTTGGATTATGTCTTGGTAGTGGCATTTCTAACTTGACCTTGAATTACGTACAAGAAAGCTTGAGTTGGAGACTTGGATTTGGTATTCCATGCATTTCTATGGTAGTAGCTTTGGTTATTTTCTTACTGGGAACAAAGAGTTACAGATACAGTGTGAAAGAGAATCAAGAAAATCCGGTGATGAGTATAGCTCGCGTATTTACCTTAGCTGCCAAGAATTGGAGAAGTCGCTCATCACCATCATTGACAAGTATTGAGGAGGCTGAAATCGGGAATTCCAACAATGCTCATCAATTCAAGTAAGATTAGTGTGTAATCAACTATACTTTGTTTAGGAAGTGAATATTCAATTTTTTTTTACAAGATTCTTGTCCAGAAATCTTTTAGAGAAATCTATGGACGATTTGGTTGCTGATAATTGTATTGGTCAGGAATCTTGTTATGAAGTTTGGACATCTACCAATTAATAGCTGCAATCTTCATAATTTTTCAAATTTGCAGGTTTTTGGACAAAGCGTTGATTATGTCAAATGATCTTGTTGGCACAATAAAACCAGGAATCTCATGCAGTATTACCCAAGTTGAGGACGCAAAAGCATTGCTACGTTTGGTTCCGATCTGGTTTACATGTTTAATATATGCAGTTGTGTATGCTCAGTCCTCAACCTTCTTCACTAAGCAAGGAAACACCATGGAAAGATCAATAGGTGCATTGTCAATACCAGCTGCTTCACTTCAAATCTTCATTAGTTTATCCATTGTTTTCTTCATTATAATCTACGATCGTTTGTTTGTTCCTCTTGCTCGAGCTATTTCGGGTAAACCCAATGGTATAACCATGCTTCAGAGAATCGGTACGGGCATGTTTTTATCTACACTTTCTATGGTAGTAGCAGCTATTGTTGAGAAGAAAAGACTCCAAACCGCTTTAGACTTCGGGTTGATTAATATGCCAACAGCGACAGTTCCGATGAGTATATGGTGGTTGGTTCCTCAATACATTTTGTTCGGTCTTGCTGACACCTTCACCATGGTTGGTCTGCAAGAATTTTTTTATGATCAAGTTCCTGGTGGTTTAAGGAGTATAGGCATTTCGCTTTTCTCTACAATCTTCGGTATAGGGAGCTTTCTCAGTGGGTTCCTTATATTTGTTATTGAGAAAGTAACAAATAAGAATGGTCAGCATAGTTGGTTTTCAGACAATCTAAATTGTGCGCATCTTGATTACTTCTATTGGCTTCTTGCTGCACTTAGTGCTACACAGATGGTCTCATATCTGTACTTTTCAAAATCTTATATCTATAGAAGGGGAACTTCAATGGGTTACTGATGTATCTGAGTACTCATTAAAGATGTTCACTCATGTCATGTAATTAGGTTTTTGAGAAATATAGCAAATTTTGCCAATCTAAAGTTCTAAACCACACTTGTGGAAATGTCTTCACATTTTAGTGCTAATGTTGTTGCCATGAGGTAGCTTTTTCTATTTCATACTTCTTCCAAGTGTAGTCCATAACCAATTGGGGTCGACGTTATTCCTGTAGTGGCTCCCGTCTCTTGACTTCTTGTATAGTTTGTAGAGCTAGTCCTGCACTTGAAAAACCCATGGTGCAAAAACAGGTAAGGGTCAAAGGTGGCGCCTAAACTTCTGAGCCTCCCTGTAAATACTTCACCACGGACGCATTGAAGGCCAGACTGGTGTTGAGCAAGTATTGAACAACCAAAAGGTCTGGCATTGAACCCTTTCATCATCTCATCCAATTCTGTTTTTTCGAACTTCTCCAATGCTTGTCTTGCATGTAAATTCAGGTCTAAATACCTTCTCCTTCTGAGGAGTAATCATTCCACAAACGGTTGAACAATGACCCTATACGGGGAGGCAAATGAATTACAAGAAACTTGCACAAAAAAGTTAGAAAGAAAAACTTTCTTGGAATCACTGGTCTTCTATAGAATTGTGCAGCATTAAGACTCACTATATGAACATGATCAAACTGAGACCACAGGCACAGGCTATGATGCATGGATACTTCAAAACCGGTGACGTGCATGTATCGATGCCGTATTAGTGTCAGATACTTGAGGACACGTATCAGATATTCCATTTAAAGTGTCCCTTTTTATTAATTACGAAAGGGTAGGGATACTCTGGGATACCTCTTGCATACTCTAAGAGGGGATACTTCCTATAATATACTTGAAGCATGTAATTCTATGAGAAACAAGATTGTACCCAACGTAATGAGGACTTAGTGTTATACCTCAACGTAATGAGGATTTAGTGTTTGTTCATAGTAATCTTCGTCTTCTTTCACGAAAAAGTGAAAATTATACGAACGGAAAAGTAGAACGTGGAATATCAGTGGACATGAATTTGATCCATTAGACGGTGCGGGAATAATTGAAGTTGCAAATCTTTTACTTGACGAGTCAGAACTAGAAACAATGCTCTTTGATGAAGACAATATTGATGAGCGATGGGCGAGATGTTAGATAGTTTTTATCCGCATTTTTTTTGTTTTTTTAAATATTTTCTAGATAGTATTTAAGAATTTTTTTATTTATGTGATTCTTTTTACTAAAATGAATTATTATTAAAATAAATATTAAAAAAAAAAATACACGTATCACGTGTCCTCATTTTTTAAAAATTGACGAATCCCTGTATCAGTATCCCTGCTTCATAGACCACAGTTTATATATTACCACATATAACTTTCGGATTTTAGCTTCTACTTTTACCGAGTAGTCACTTTTTTTATTTCATTTCATCATAGTCTTCTAGTATAATATCCCGATTTGGCAGGTAGGGTTCGACGATTGGAATATAGGTAATGGTTTGCACAATTGTCTCCAGAATTGGCAAAAAGCTCTGCAGTTAAGCGTGCTCAGGCGGAAGTAACTCAGGTATGGATAACAGCAGTGTTGCCTACTGAAAACCCCACACCATTAGATGACCATAGTGGCTAAGTGCTGATAATATCGATGGAGAATCGCGTCATTACATCTAGTGTTAAATGAGAGTTAGTGTAGAGAATGATCTCTTTCAGATTTAGACTTTTGGAAGCTAAAAGTCATGGATCATCACAGTTAGGTTGCACTTCTGCCTCAAGCAAGATTTTAATGAGGCAATGTCCGTAATATGGTGTCATCTAAAGAGACTATTATGAAATAAATATATAGTGGATTAATACCACACTTATATTCCTGTTCACCACCATCCTTTCATCTTCTTTTCACCTCTTCACCCCCTACTATTTTGCAACCACCACCACCGTTAGTAGTAACTGATGCATGTCACTTTAACTCCACCGTAAGTGTTCTGGTTTCTGTTTGCGTAACTGGATGTGTTAGAGCATGGCTCGGTTGAACCCACCAAGCGTTGGTATGTCAAGTTTGGTTGTCATATTTTAGTGAATCAAAACTCATGTTAAGAGTCGCTTGATTATGAACTAGAGTTAAAATTCGTATAGGTTAGCTTGAAAGTATTAGGATATGAGACATTACAAGTATTGCGAAGACTTGAAGATGTGAAGAAGCAAGGAGCTACAACGACAACAATCATCCTTCCACTTGATGTTAGTGATATTTGACTTGAACTGTTTTATTCCCTAACGTATCTTTCAAGTCGTGCATATTGAAAACATAACTGTGAAGCATATTTGAACTCTATATAGACATAGTATTAAGGAATACAATATGAAGTTTATTTCTTAACCATTAAACTTTGTAGATAAGACATCGCCATAATCATTTGAATGCTATTGTGATTATGTATGGGTATGAGGTGAGGATTTCATCCTAGGGAACAATGTTTACATGTGTTCTAAGGAAGTAAGTTCATAAACTTGTTTGTGAACCGAAAAGGAAATTGCCAGGTGTTATTGGTTTTGTTATTCATTGCATATCTTATGAACAACCAATATGCGTGATAGAGTATAACCGCTCACAACTTGTTGTGTTCTTGGTAGAACTGTTCACAAAGGCCTGACTTATGTATTGGTATAACTTTTATTAGTAAAACCGATCTTAAGTAATCACCTGTGGTATGATCGGATTTAGTATGTCTGACCTTGTAAGGGAAAGGGAATCGATCCTTGTACGGGAAAGGGAACCGATCCTAGTAAGGGAAAGGGAACCGATCCTAGTAAGGGGTGCAGTACATCAAAGGGAACCGATCCTTGTATGGGGTACAACAAGGTTTATAGCAGAAAGGGGAACCGATCCTATGGACATGTGCAACACATATAAGTTAGATACCATATATATGTGGGGAACCGATCCTAGTACCTAGTCAACCGAACTTTTGGGAAGCTAGTGTGACTATGCACAGTACTCACATGAAGGTAGAACCGAAACTTGTTTTGGTAGAACCGTAAACCCATGATTGTGATTGAATGTTGGTTTGATCAATCACATAGTTCATGAAAGTCAGATGAACCAATTCTAAACTTGTTTGGAAGTGTGGCAAATCGGTTTCAAGGTTGTAAGTGTGAAAGACAACTTACAAAGTTAAGATGTCGACAAACTTTGAACACGTGTTGTGAATGTTTATTTCTATAATTGTTCAAAGATATTCCTTAACGGCTAAGGGAATATAATCCCAGGATCGAAACATAAGTAAGTTAAGAATCTTTTAATTAAGGTTATTAATTTCATTTTGTAGGGAAATTACAGAATTAGTAATGTGCATTTACTAATTAGATTTTCCGAGAGATTTCGATCGTTATTTTTGGACAGAGCATTTCCAGGAATTATGAAAACCGAATCTGTGCTTTTATGAATATCTTGAGAATATTTTCGGTTTGGGAAATTCCTTGGTGTCCAAACTTCCTTGTCTATAAATACACGAAGTTTGCCTTTCTAGCAAACTAATCCTTCATAACAACAGATTTACTCTTTTGTTGTTGTTACTGGTGTAGCCGCCTATTCGGAGAGGAGAGTAACCTAATTAGGCGAAATCTCTTACGGCCGCTCAATTTAAAGTCTTCTTTGGGATTGAGAAGCTCTAGCGCGACCCGTTGGTGGGAAACTAGATAATTGTGGTTTATCTTTGTTTTCGATTGATTTGATTGACTAACGGTGGTTGAAATCTTCAGAATCTTCTCTTCTGATATAAGATTCACTCAAACTAGTTCAGAGTTTCGAAAGGGATCTTTAGACTATTGTTAGTTCTAAAGACGATCTTGTGATAATCCATTGTTAACAGACTCCGTTCTGTGCGTGATTGATCACAAGAGATTCAAGTGATTGTGTGCAGGTTTTTATTGAAGATTTAAGAAGATTTGAAGACAAAGAAGATATTGAAGATCTGACTTGGGTTTTATAATCTTTGGTGTGCACCATACTTGTTTCGATAAAAGAGGATTCAATTAATAATCTGTTTATCCTTGTGGTAGATTGGATTGATTAATTGAGTAGATCGGCATCAATACGTTTCCTTGTGATTAAAGGTATTGATTGGCTTAATCTTAAACGATTACCTTTGGGTGATTGAACATAAGATAGATCTAAGGACCCGACGAAGGAGTTTATGTTAAGATAAACAGAGGAGTCTTTGTCCGACTCATATCACTTGGTTGAATAGAGTTGATACCAAACATATTTGTTGTTCCTTTACTGTTTGGAATACAAACCAAAGGAATTGTTCCAAGTACGTGACTTATTCACAAGTCGGAGGCGTGGGAATACAGACGGAACTAAGTGAACTATAGGGTTAGTTACTTGGTCTCAACTATTTGAAGTTAGGTGTAATTTTGTGTAGCGGCTTAATGCTGAGAGTATTCAATTCTGGACAAGGTCCCGGGGATTTTCTGCATTTTCGGTTTCCTCATTAACAAAATCTTGATGTGTCATTTACTTTTCTTTTCCGCATTATAATTGTTTTATTATAATTAAAGTAAATCACACAAACGTTAATTCCTATTTACTTGATAAGCAATCTTATTGTGTTTGGTTAAGTCCGAACCTTTGTATCAAGTAAACATACTTCGTTGTTGTATTGTCTCGATCTCGTATCCATAGACGATCACACGAAGTATGAACTGATTAGTTGCATTGTCTCGACTCAGTCCATAGACAATCACTTTTGGAGAAAGGACTTATAGGTAGGAAAAGTTTTAGCTTGAGGTATATTTGGGTACCCTCGCTTTTCAATTGGTACATAGCATGCAAACACGAAAAGATCTAACAATCTGTGTTTGGTGCGATCTAACCTATAAGAATTGTATCGAATGTCTGATTCAGTTAACGTTATGCAAGAGTATGAATATTCAATTGTTGAAGATGTTACCACTTCGTTAACTCATGTTCCAGGAGTTATGAAAGCATCTATGTCTATCTCTGATGAAAGAGAAGAAGCTGATGAAGAGTTGGTAAAACTCCTAAAGCCTATACAGTCTTTGTCTTCTAAAGTGCTCAGTTTAAAGACAAAGTCAAATCTTCTTAAACAGGAGATCAGAGAAAAATCCATTCAACTGAACTGTATAGCCAAAGAGAAAATAGATCTTGTTGTCAAACTAGAAGCTCTTGGTAAATTTCTTACAGATAAAGAGACACGTCCCATGATTCCGACTAATGATGCTGTTGTGATTTCTTCTAATGAAGAAACTAAAAGTACTTGCTCGACTTTTACAGATTGTGACAAAACCGGGTTGATCACATATGAAACAGATCAAGATGATGGTAGTTTGCCTAACTACATCAAGTTAGAAGAGGATGAGAAACCAGCTTCTAGATCTACTGATAATCAAACGAAATCTTGTCCAAAGGAAACTTTGAACCGATTCCGTGATGACTCTAAGGAATACAACTTTCAGTCACTTGACAGGAAACTTATACTTCTTCAACATACGGTGGTAAATTTTTTGAAAGAAGTTTCTTGTCTTAAAAAAATGAAAGATTATTCCTCAGTAGAAAGACAGATTATACTACATTCCGATAAGATCAACTCAAAGGAGTCAGAGAAAAGAGTTGATAATCGCTTCTGGAAAAAGGTTCCTCCGCACCCATATCGAAACAGTTCTGGTTTTGATGAGGAACGACTTCAGAAGAAAGGGAAAGAGAGGATCTCTGCCAAAAGAAACAATCAGGATTTTCCGATAGTTGTTTCAGATGATCACACTAATGTGAATAATAAGGAAGTCCTTAGAATGAGAAAATCTTATGAAAATCTCATTAAAATAATTAAGAGAGATCTAGCTATCTCCGAGAATTCTCACATTAGTACATTTTCTCCACATGATCACATCTCTAAAGCTAGAAAATATCATCGTCTTGGGAGAAAATATTTTGGGCAGAAAATCCCTAAAAGAGATATAAACTATGTTTCTGATATTCACTGTAAGCTGGAAAAAGCTTACTCCGATGCAACTTAGTTGTATCGTATGTTGTGCTTTCTCATCCTTTCGTGCTCATAATCTTGGATGGGAAAGGCACAATAAAATAGAAGCACATGTACCATTGTGTAGTTGTTTATCAGAAAAATTCTATGATAGTTTATGGATTACTACGAATCCATGGCAGTTAAAAATGTTCATGTTCAACATGATTTTCCAAAAATAGGTGATATTTGGAATTTTCGGATTTTTAATAATCCTTCCACCTTGAGAATTTCGGAGTAAGGAAACGAAATATATTGTTTGATATTTTTGGATTTTCCAGAGGTCTCTTGGTCCGAAAGTTGACTCTTTTAAGAGGAGAAACTTTATCTTGTCTGTATTCGAAACCCTGAGAAATCCTTTTATATATTATTCATAACCGAGCATGCCTCTAGTAACTCGCAGTGTCTCAAAGACTAATAAGGAGGAAGCTCAAAAAGTTAAGGATTGTCAAGGAATCGATACAGAGAGAAAGAAGAAAGGCATTATGTCTGATTATGACTCTGATAGCTCTGCTGGATCACAAGATGAATCATGTCTATTGGCTTACAACCTTTAAGATTCAACCAAAACCAAGTGGATTCGTTCTGATAGAATGTCTCAATATATCCAAGGTTTTGATGAACTAGAAACCAATCTTGATATGACTATTCGATATCAAGATTGGGTAAAAGAAAAGTATGAAGGAACAAGAGAAATTCTTGCTGAGCTCAAAGTCCTAATTGAGGATCTTGAAAAACAAGAAGTGGTTGAGGACAAGTCCTTGGAGACATACTTTAAGAGTTTTAACACTGAAGAGACCTCAGTGAACAACAAGAGCACCACTAGAGATTAAGTTATTTTCTGTAATACTTAATCTAGTTTAATAGACATCAATTTTTGATTTCTTTCATTGATTGTATTGGTCTATTATGAATAAAACTATTATGAATAAAATTATTTTTTTGAGTAATTTTTCTTGTGATAGTTTTTGGTTTACATAGCCTGTGCTTAATTGCTTTTACCTTATTGCTATGTATGTTTATGGGATGTTTGATTTCGGTTTTACTACCTTAATATTTGATCTCATATATTGTGAACCCTCATGGTTTGGGTGACTTTTTAATTTAGCGGGATTAAGTTCTAGCCCTAGTAGGTAGGCTTTATCAAAGGATTATGAGGGGTTCTAATAGAAACAATATGTGAAAAAGTCACAATATGTTGAATCGGTTTTGGTTTAGCATCGACGGTTTTCAACTTTTGCTTGCAATTGTTAAAACCGGTTTTCAACCTTTCTATGGTAAAGGTTGAGGTGTGTTGTTATTCTTTTGTTCACGCATAAGGATGACAACGTGGTGATATTTCGATATCAATTCTCCCTGGACGAATATGCAATCATATTGGAGAAGCGGATGCGAAATTTGAGGTAACAATATTGTTAGTTAATTGTTTTCCTGTTTAAGAAAAGCCTGAGTTTATATTATATATATTTGTTGCTTTTGCTTAACAAAATTTCGGTTCAATTGATATTTATTCCATAATGTGTATGTGGATGTGTGTTTCAATTGGTTCCGGTTAAGAAAAACTATTGCTATCTTGCTTTATTGTGTGGTATCAATTGTTTAGGCTTACAAAATTTCGGTACAATTGATGTGTTTGTGTGATTCAATTGGTTCCGGTTAAGAAAAACTATTGTTATCTTGCTTTTGTATGGTATCAATCGTTTAGGCTTACAAAATTACGATGCAATTGCGGTGCTTATAATGTCTATGTTGTTTCAATTGCTTCCGGTTGAGGTGAATAATTATGCAAGTTGATTTATTTTGGTTTGTATGAATTATTTATGGCTTAAAGAAATAATATGTGTACGGGATGAGTTGTTTAGTCCAATTCGATTCCGGATAAGATAAACTAAGTTAATTATGATCTTAGTTAGACTTATCGAAGTGAGGTTTCGGTTATTCAAGTCTAATCGAATGCCTAAACAAGAAATGCTAGTTAACTAACCTAGTACTTGTCTTGTTTAAAATTGAAAGGTCTAAGTTTATGGATAATTAGAACCTGATGAGAAAAATGGAGTTTATCTTTATTTTGGTCTTATTGAATTAAGCGGTTGTTTTTGAACAATCGGTTTAGCAAAGGGACTAACATGCTTAGTTGTTTTTGGTTTTATAAACTAAATTGAAAAAATTGTTTAGGGCAATTGTTTCCTTGGTAACATATCAAAATAAGACTACTTGTAGTTTCGGTTTTGATATTGGTTATCAGAACATGATGTGTGGAACCCTCGTGCCTAACTCTACGGGTTTGCAAGTCTATTCTGAGATTTTTAAGATTCTTTTCGTGTTGTCCTTTATTTTTTCATTTCTTTGTCATTTTTGTGACAAAAAGGGCGAGAAATATATGGAGTAAATAGGTGATGCTGGCATTGATATTTATATTGATTGGCATCGCTAGGGAAAAGAACATTGGTACTTGAATGTTTTTATCTAACGAAAAGAGTGAAAGCACAGACTAAGGGAGAGTAACATGTCATATGATTGGTATAACAAAGATGTGCGGATTGAATATCTACCTATCTTCCTTAGGGGGAGTAATAGCTTTGTTATTATAATGTCAACATCGACATTCTCAAGGATTGAATGTAAGCAGTTTCACTGTGTTGTTGAATCGGGAATCAAGCGGATTGTAATGAATTATTGTAATTTGTTTATCCATATGATGTAAGAGTTTTGTCACTAAAATTGACAAAGGGGGATATTGTTAGAGCATGGCTCGGTTGAAGCCACCAAGCGTTGGTATGTCAAGTTTGGTTGTCATATTTTAGTGAATCAAAACTCATGTTAAGAGTCGTTTGATTATGTACTAGAGTTAAACTTCGTATAGGTTAGCTTGAAAGTATTAGGATATGAGACATTACAAGTATTGCGAAGACTTGAAGTGAAGAAGCAAGGAGCTACAACGACAACAATCATCCTTCCACTTGAGGTTAGTGATATTTGACTTGAACTGTTTCATTCCCTAACGTATCTTTCAAGTCGTGCATATTGAAAACATAATCTGAAGCATATTTGAACTCTAGATAGACATAGTATTAAGGAATACAATACAAGGTTTATTGCTTAACCATTAAACTTTGTAGATAAGACATCGCCATAATCATTTGAATGTTATTGTGATTATGTATGGGTATGAGGTGAGGATTTCATCCTAGGGAACAATGTTTACATGTGTTCTAAGGAAGTAAGTTCATAAACTTGTTTGTGAAATGAAAAGGAAATTGCTAGGTGTTATTGGTTTTGTTATTCATTGCATATCTTATGAACAACCAATATGTGTGATAGAGTATAACCGCTCACAACTTGTTGTGTTCTTGGTAGAACTGTTCACAAAGGCCTAACTTATGTATTGGTATAAATTTTATTAGTAAAACCGATCTTAAGTAATCACCTGTGGTATGATCGGATTTTGTATGTCTGACCTTGTAAGGGAAAGGGAATCGATCCTTGTAAGGGAAAGGGAACCGATCCTAGTAAGGGGTGCAGTACATCAAAGGGAACCGATCCTTGTATGGGGTGCAACAAGGTTTATAGCAGAAAGGGGAACCGATCCTATGGACATGTGCAACACATATAAGTTAGATACCATATATATGTGGGGAAACGATCCTAGTACCTAGTCAACCGAACTTTTGGGAAGCTAGTGTGACTATGCACAATACTCACATGGAGGTAGAACCGAAACTTGTTTTGGTAGCACCGTAAACCCATGATTGTGATTGAATGTTGGTTTGATCAATCACATAGTTCTTGAAAGTCAGATGAACCAATTTCAAACTTGTTTGGAAGTGTGGCAAATCGGTTTCAAGGTTGTAAGTGTGAAAGAGAACTTACAAAGTTAAGATGTCGACAAACTTTGAACACGTGTTGTGAATGTTTATTTCTATAATTGTTCAAAGATATTCCTTAACGGCTAAGGGAAGAGAATCCCAGATCGAAACATAAGTAAGTTAAGAATCTTTTAATTAAGGTTATTAATTTTATTTTGTAGGGAAATTACAAAATTAGTAATGTGCATTTACTAATTAGATTTTCCGAGAGATTTCGATCGTTATTTTCAGACAGAGCATTTCCAGGAATTATGAAAACCGAATCTGTGCTTTTATGAATATCTTGAGAATATTTTCGGTTTTGGAAATTCCTTGGTGTCCAAACTTCCTTGTCTATAAATACACTAAGTTTTCCTTTCTAGCAAACTAATCCTTCATAACATCAGATTTACTCTTTTGTTGTTGTTACTGGTGTAGCCGCCTATTCGGAGAGGAGAGTAACCTAATTAGGTGAAATCTCTTACTACGCTCAATTTAAAGTCTTCTTTGGGATTGAGAAGCTCTAGCGCGACCCGTTGGTGGGAAACTAGATAATTGCGGTTTATCTTTGTTTTCGATTGATTTGATTGACTAACGGTGGTTGAAATCTGATTGCACCTAGTTTGTTTATTCTTGATAATCTTCTCTTCTGATATAAGATTCACTCAAACTAGTTCGTAGTTTCGACAGGATCTTTAGATCGTTGTTAGTTCTAAAGACGATCTTGTGATAATCCATTGTTAACAGACTCTGTTCTGTGCGTGATTGATCACAAGAGATTCAAGTGATTGTGTGCAGGTTTTTTATTGAAGATTTAAAAAGATTTGATGACAAAGAAGATATTGAAGATCTGACTTGGATTTTATAATCTTTGGTGTGCACAATACTTGTTTCGGTAAAAGAGGATCCAATTAATAATCGGTTTATCCTTGTGGTAGATTGGATTGATTAATTGAGTAGATAGGCATCAATACTTTTCCTTATGATTAAAGGTATTGATTGGCTTAATCTTAAATGATTACCTTTGGGTGATTGAACATAAGATAGATCTAAGGACCCGACTAAGGAGTTTATGTTAAGATAAACAGAAAAGCCTTTGTCCGACTCATATCACTTGGTTGAATAGAGTTGATACCAAACAGATTTGTTGTTCCTTTACTGTTTGGAATACGAACCAAAGGAATTGTTCCAAGTAGGTAACTTATTCACAAGTCGGAGGCGTGGGAATACATACGGAACTAAGTGAACTATAGGGTTAGTTACTTGGTCTCAACTTTACGAAGTTAGGTGTAATTTTGTGTAGCGGCTTAATCCTGAGATTATTCAATTCTGGACAAGGTCCCGGGGTTTTTCTGCATTTGCGGTTTCCTCGTTAACAAAATCTTGTTGTGTCGTTAACAAAATTGTTTTATTATAATTAAAGTAAATCACACAAACGTTAATTCCTATTTACTTGATAAGCAATCCTATTGTGTTTGGTTAAGTTCGAACCTTTGTATCAAGTAAACATACTTCGTTGTTGTATTGTCTCGATCTCGTATCCATAGACGATCACATGAAGTGTGAACCGATTAGTTGCATTGTCTCGATTCAGTCCATAGACAATCACTTTCGGAGAAAGGACTTATAGGTAGGAAAAGTTTTAGCTTGAGGTATATTTGGGTACCCTCGCCTTTTCAGATAGCTAAGGTGGGAGCCATCTAGTAATGGAATTTTTACTATCAAGTCTGCTTACGACTCTATTTTGAATGATAATCTAGTTGATAAACCCACTAAGAACAACCAAGATATTTGTTGGAAATCTTTTTGGAGACATAAACTACCTCCAAGAATTCAGCACTTCAAGTGGAAATTCCTTCATGGTTGTATTTCTACTAAATCTATACTTTCTAGGTTCACTATTGTATGAAAGTTTAGTCTATTGAGTTCAATAGTTGGGGTCAACCACTAAAATCAGACGTCAAACAAAGTTTTTACATCCTCTGGAGTGAAAGACACGCAAGGGAGGACTTCCTATTACGAATTTAACATAGGGTTTTCACCTACTCGTATATGCAACAAAGAAAGCGAAGGTTTGCATTAAGTTCGAGCTCATTAGCGAGCATTTACTTCACTAGATGAATACAAGCAAGAACCGAAGAAGGAAATTACCAACATTTAAGAAAATCATTTGGTAGTGACCTCTACCTCTCAGGAAGAAAGCTCTCTCTTCTTCCATAAATCCTCCATATCCTTTCATCCACGTATCCCCAGCTACCATTCTCTCTTCCATAAAGGTATGAGAAACGAGGACCGAATTTTCGCTTGTTCCAGTCAGCTCCAACAGAATCCAACGCGACTACCTCACGTTGAAAGCAAAGATTTTCACGGGTTGTCATCAAGTTTCCCATATCTACAAGATCCTCAGAAGCAAGGTCGTTCAGAGTTATCATTCTCATGAAGATAAAATCGCCAGCAAGTGTCTCATCCAAAGTTAAATAAGACATGGGTCCCAATAAATTCTCTCAGGTCGGTCGATTGTCTCTCTATATCCGGAATCTCTTTCTGAAGGTCCTCTGAAATTGTTGAATCCCGCTCTACCAAGGTCGAACTCGTTCTCACCATGATGAATACTCCACGAAGTATAGAGGGATTATAAGAAGTACATTAAGGGAGCAAAAACACACGACTAGGGTTCGCTTTACATGAGTACTGGCCTTTCCCCCTAAAACCTTGTCCTCATGCAATCCCTTCAAGCCTTGTCCCCTCCTAATCCCTTCAAGCCTACCCTCATGCCTAGAGTCTTATCCTTATCAAGAAATCCATTTCACATCTCATTGTATACTCGCATATTTGTTTGGGTCCACACTTTCCATGAAGAATCAAGAGAAGACATGATTTTTCATAACTAAGGGTAAGAACGTATAAACATGCCACAGACGCGTTTTGGCTCAAGAGGATCAAATTCACGACCTATGACAAGATAAGGAAGGTTAATTAGGTCATAAAACTCCAAAGGGTCATTTCCTAAGAGTCTTAATACATCAAGAGTTCAAATGCAGCAAGGATTCCTTTCGAAAACAGACATCTACACATTCCAGCGCAAAGACTTGAAAATTGACGACAATCCATAAGGAATTTAGGGGTACTTCCTGAAGCAAATATGTTCCCCCATGTCTTTCCAACAATATACCAAAATGGCGCCTCAAACGGACAAACGATCTAGGAGATGTGGTCCCAACACCGAAGTAAGTGCAATCTGAAAAACTTCTGAACTTTTTATACGAGATTTCTGAAGTCAAAAGTATACACAGGTTTGATTGACCAAACGAACTCGGATTCAAGTAATTCTTTTTTTTATTATAAAAATTATTCTCTTACCTTTCAAAGTTGGGGTCGGGGACTCAAATCGGAGTCTTTATGAAGAGTTTACATCCATTCTCCTAAAATATCTCAAATCTGAAGTTTTCTGACGAACACCTAAACAAAGTGAATTCTTGACAAATACGACTATTTATATTTATTCAATGGTTAAAGGAATATGAGTATATGATCAAGGAGGGATAAATATCAAGACTTACCTAAGATGACTCAATGGAGAACGAAGGATGGGTATCTACTTTATCAAACTCAAGATGTTAAGTACTTCTGTTAACTTCTATGTCATCAGTTTGAAGAGTAGTATCGTTTTGGAAGAATAAAAAATCTACCATTGAAGCAAAAAGAAGATGTTATCATTCGGAAACATTCATGTCATGTTTGGAATTCTAGGATCAAGAGTTAATTGCAAGCATTAAGTATAACGAACGGGTTTCCTGTAAAACTAATTCTACTTCAAGCAGAAAGAGGAATATGACTCCAACAGGAAACCCAAGCCACCTAGTTGTCAAAATTAAGCCAAAAACGTTTTTTAACTCTCTCTTTATGTGTGGTCAGCCTAATGCGATGGATTCCACTCGGATCTTTTCTCTCCCTCATGAGCACAAGAGCAGACAAAATTAGGATTTTGACAAAAATAACTCTGATTTGAGACTTTTCCCAACATTCCTAAAAATGAGGATTTTATCAAAAAAGCCATGGAAGTCTTCAAGTACTCACATACATGCCTCTATAAAAAGGTCACTCAAAAACTTTCCAGCTCATGAAGGCATCAGAAACGCTACACTTGAAGGCTTTTGAAATTTTGAAGAAAACAAAAGAAGTTTGACTCGAGTCAGGAAACTAAGTTCTTAATCCTTTCCAGACAAATCAAGGATGTGCTTGTCTCGTCTATTGGGAGCATCATTATATCTGATGTCTCTCGAGTCTCTTCCCTACACCATAATGCAGCGGCAACAAGGCTTATAAGGGTTTCTTAGAGAAATACCTGTAGTTTAAAAATTTTGATAAAAGGGAAGTCTAGTGCAAATAGAATTCTTGGATTTGTGGAACAGGGTGGACCGGTTTCAAATCCTAACACACGTCCAAAAATACATAAAGGAAAATTTATGTTTTCAATTCTATCTCAAAAGGGAATAGCTTAGGCAAAGGGAAAAGGAGTTAGAACTAAAACAAGAAATTAGAGGAATTTGGGTCAAATAAGGAAACCAAGGTCTTTTCTCCTTCCAAAACTCCTCCAAGTCGTGTCCAATACCAATTAATACGTGAGGCTGCTCTCCTAGGCCAGTGGACATGATTTATTCTCTCGGAATTTTTTCAGAGGGATAGAAGTCGAAGAGAATTAGGGTTTTGACGAAAAGAGCCCTATTTCAAGAATTTTGTGAAAAAGGAATTTATTCTAAAAGAGAGGGGACCGAGCCTCTCCCATTCTCTTGGACGGTTCTCTAATCCTCTCTCAATCCCTTTTATCTCATTTCTATTTAACAAAAATGAGCTCATAAGAGATTTTGACCAAAATACCCTTATATTGCGGTTTTGAGTATTTTCAAAGAAGAAAGCCTTGATACAGCTAGGGACTGACCAAGCTATCATATACTTATCCCAAGGGACTCATACACGTGAATATTGAGTTCTATAAGTGTTTGAAGAAGGATGGGATTGAAACGGAATCTAGAGAAGCATAATTTCAAGATAAAGGGAATCTGGCTCAAAACAGGGAATTCGGATTCATAATTTCCAAAACCAGGACCAGAGACACGCCAATCCCTCTTTGAAGACGAGACTATGTCTAGGGAGGCTCCATGATTCTCTCATGCCAAAGAAAAATCAAGCTCGTAGTGGTTTTTGACGAAAATACCCTTAGTTTCAAAGGTATGTACTTTCTCCAATAAAGAGAAGTATGATTGGTACAAGGAATTAAAAAAGCTCTCATCACACAAGGTGCTGACCCCACAAGATATATGCATTCCTTCCAATACTTGTCTAGCTTCTCCAGAGTGTCGCAGGAGTCAGACGCGAAGAAGAGAGAAATTAGGGTACAACACAAGCCTGGATTCCGAATCTACATGGGATAGGGACTTCGTTACTTCAAAAGTAAGTGTTCATCTTTTATCACGGCCCTTCACTAACATCAAGGATAGTCAGGAAACATTCAAGAAATTTCCTTTTCCCTACATGCTAGCCTATTCAGAAACTCAAGGATGCACAAAGAGAGAAAATTAGGGTTTTGGCCGAGTAAACCCTAATTAACGAATTCCATTCTTCCAAGACGGAAATTTTGTCCCATCAAGACTTTCATTATCATGTCATTGACGTTCAACACAAAGTCTCGGGAAATTCCAAGGTCTAGAATCGATTTCAAGATCAAAGTCATAACGATCAAAGGCTAAACATCAATTCTGGGATTCTGCAAGTCTAAAAGGATGAATGAATTGTAATGGCGTACAAATGATTTGTTACCATGTATATACTCATCATAGAAAAATTAAGGTTCTACTCTGAGTAGGGGACTTAATGTAGATGGTGAAATTTGGATAAAGGGCAAAAATGTTATTTCAACACTATAGACAGAGTTCAACTCTCATGGGAGAGATTAAGCCCTTGGTCCTCAAGGCATCCTTAGCCACGATTTCTAGTATACATCCCCGCGAGACACTGCTGGTCGTGATGCCGTGATTCCTAGCGCACATCCACAACGAGATACTACTGGTCACGTAGGTTCTGTAGAGCATAAAACGTCCCCGACAGACTTTTGAACCAGAACAGCCACAATTCCAGCATGTTTTCGCGATACGCAGATGATTGTGATGCCATGATTCCTAGTATACGTTCTCAACAAGATGTTGCTGGTCATGTAGGCTCTGTAGATGCGTAAATATGTCCCCGGCGGACTTATGACCCAGAGCGGAGATTTGCATATCTCTTGTAAGCACGACTCACCCTATTTGAGATCATAGACTGATTCCTAGTACATCATCGCGAGATACACTGGTCATGTCTGCTCTAGGATCTGACTTGACTTACTGAGGTTTCCGGATAACTCTTAGGACATCCCCGCGAGATACGCTGGTTATTCTACCTATGAGCCTTTTCAACAGACTCCTAGAACATCCTTTCGAGATACATTGGTCTTGTTGGCTCATCATATGGACACAAAGTTGATTCCTAGAACATCTCTGCAAGATACGCTGGTCAAAGACAAGTGAGCCAAAGTCTCGCAGAGACATTAATTGGGAGTACAAAGCCTTTTCTCTCTTTATCCAGGCCGAGTCCCAGCTGACCACAGAGATATACGAATCCGTTAAGAAAATCTTCAGAGAGATTTTGATCCGTCTGCAAAATCCCGGAGAGATTCAAATCTGTCTGCAAAAATCACGGAGAGATTTTGGGCCGTCCGCAAAAAGTCTCGGAGAGATTCAAACCTCTCTGCAAAAATCCGTCCGTAAAATCTCGGAGAGATTTTTGAGCCGCCCGCAAAATCTCGTAGAGATTCAAATCTCTTCACAAAATCTCTGAGAGATTCAAATCTCTCCTCAAAATCTCGGATAGATTCACATGATAGGCACACGCCTTACCTAGTGCTCAAGCCTATTTCTTAGCCTCTCAAATACACTCACGGCTAGTAAATTGAGCCTGGACTATACATGGCTATCCAAAAACGTGGATAAGCTCTCTTGAGATCCGCATGCTCAATAAAGGGACCCACAAACAATAATACGGTCTTCACATGACATATGTGACCGGCCATGGAGAGAGAGAGATCAGCCTCAGCTCCTCTCACACTCTGCACATGATTCCTAATGAATTCCATCCCTTTTCACATGACTCATCCTAGTCATTCTCACAAATTAGATAATATATCTCTATCTTAGCCAACTCGGTTAAAGAGAATATTTCTCTCTCAACACATCATCACAAAGGCTGACTCAACTTCACACAAATGGGGGGATATCAATTTGGGTTTTGGTCTGGCGGTCTACGACACGTGTGAGAAATACCCGACTTATTTCTCACCGCAGAAGAGAATAAAGAGGTGGAATAATGAGATAAACTCAACCTTTTTTTTTCCCTATTCCTGAAGAGACGGGAGAATTGTTCCGCACGGCACGAAAAGCAATCCTTATCTTCACCGACTTGAGATTAGAGAATTCAGCTATAAATAGGTCATCTATTTTCCAAGCTACGATCATCTTTCTCATAACCTCTCAGAGCAATAACTTGTTCTCTAATCTCCCTCTTCATCTGCTTCCCTCCCTAAGACCATCCCTAATCCTTCTTCCATGTGATTGAAGCAGCCTTTGAACGGCCACTGTGCGTGGTTTAGGCGAAGACTGTTCGTGCTCAACCTCCCATAACTCACTTTCAGAAACCATAGAATCCCATCTCTAGCCTCTCACCGATTTTAGGTAACTACAATTGCAAATCTAAACTCTGCTACTTCGGCAGTTGTTGGATAGATTGATCTGACCAGGCAAATGAGTTTATTTGTTAAACGGAAGAGCCTTTGCATATGACTTGAGATATCTTCATCTGTAAGAATCAAGAGAGTTGTTACCAAACAGATTTTTTGTTCCTTTACTGATTGGAATACGATCCAAAGATTGTTCCAGTGCATGCACTTATTGAATGTCGGAAACGCATGGATACTGAAGAAAATAGGTGAACTATAGGTTTAGTTGCTTGGTCTCAACTATAAGAAGTTTGTTAGAGTTTGTATAGCGGCTTAATTATGAGACTATTCCATTATGGACTAGGTACCGGGGTTTTTCTGCATTTGCGGTTTCCTCGTTAACAAAATCTTTCTGTGTCATTTACTTTTATTTTCCGTAATTATAATTGTTGTTATTATAATTTAAAGTAAATTACACAAACGTTAACTCCATATTACTTGATAGTGATCCTACAGAGTTTGGTTAAGTCTGAACCTATTATCAAGTAATCACACTTTGATTGTTGTATTGTCTCGATCTCGTATCCATAGACGATCACACAAAGTGTGAATACCGATTTGTAGTATTGTCTCGACTTTGTCCATAGACAATCACTTTCGGTAAGAGGACTTATATGTGGATAAATTAAAGATTGTGGTGTATTCGGGTACCCTCGTCTTTTCATGGTGGATAAGCGATATCATCAGATGAACGATAAACAAAACTGCTTCATAAAGAAGCTTTCATTTTGTAAACTCTGGACTTTCCTGATTTGCTTTCTGATACTTTGAAGTTGCATCTTGGCTATGGATCAAATCTGACAGAAGAAAAGCTCCAGCCACACAGTATAACCTCCTGGAAAGAGGGGAAAACGCATATTAAAAGACAACCCGACGCAAACAGAAGGGAATTTTGTAGGCGTCTCATCCAAGTAATGTTATGCATAAGTTGAGGTCTCAGGACTCAAGCTCAGTACTACTCTGTTTTTATATACTGTGTAGCAAACATGTTTGTCATGGAGATCTATTTGGGAACAATTGTTAAAATTCACTTGGGGTTTAATTTTTTAACATGTTACATGTTACTTTTCAGGTTGGAGAAGAATAAGACTATTAAGCTTCAATCTCCGAACTTTCATGTTTCAAGAACTAGACTCATTATATACAATTTTCCAAAGACAATCTCTCAGAAGCAGCTTATAAAGATTTATGTAGATGCAGTTCTTTCTAGAGCTACCGAACGAACTCCTGTCATCCGACGGGTACACTACGGGGAATATTTTTGCTACTGTTAGCGCTCCTTATCTTGACCTAACTTTTTCTGGGAAGTAGGAGGAAGATTTAATAGCTTATGCTCCCCTGTAAAATATGTAGAATTATTTTGATGTCTTTGAAAAAACTTAGGTGAAATTACTTTGATGCCTTTGAAAAAATTTAGGTGGATGGATCCACCGCAACTATTCAGGATATAATGTAGAAGTGTGTAATTAGGGTTTTGATGGATCTTTGTAGTTTAATTTGTTTTTCTTTCGTCATTTATGTTAAATGTTGGTATCATTAGTGGTGACTGGTGATGTTGCAAAAATTTATATATGCAGCTGCTGAAATCTGAAAAAAAAAATAACCGGCAAATTCCAGTTCCTTTTTTGGAACCTAATTAAAAATTTGCAATGTTTATACGCGTTGATGACTACCGTTGCTGAAGCAACGGTGTAAAATACGTTGCTTAAAAGAGGAATACAACGTTCATAAATGTTGCTAAATGTTGATCACAAACTGATGAAGTATAAAATGTGGTTGTAATTTAAGCAACGGATGTAGATATTGCCAAACATTTGTGACGCCTTGTGGGACATAAGCATTGCTGAAATTGTTAGCAACGCTTATAAAAGTGGTCAATTAGGGTTTTAGGTAAATAATACTTTATTTAGTCATTAGAGTAAAAAGGGAGAAAAATCCTCACTGTTGTTTTTTTTTTTGTTTCGATATTATAAAATCACCATAAATACGATCTTTTAGATTTGAAATTACCTAAATGATATATGGTTATAATGATACACCTAAGATTTGTCAAGATTTTCTTTTTCCAATTTTTCAGAATGGTTTATATTTGGATACAAGGTATATTTTTGGATAGCAACATGTACTTTTTTTCGTCTTTAAGTAATGCAAAACAGCTACAATAAGTTGTTACAATATTACGTCCTAGAAGACATTGATAGCTAATTTCATCTTTTTATGGAATTAACATTATTAAGAACAATAATAGTGAAACTCATTTTTTTTTTTTGAAGCATGCATTTATTAAGTTAAACTGAGATTACACGTGGGAATGTTATGCCCATAGAGTCTAGTATTACAATAGAACTTATTGGTGGGGGAATTACATTGTCTCATACTGTTGTTGTGAGCATCCCTATAAATAAATCATATGCCGCTCGATTTGCCATACCGACCGCTGTCTGATTTCATTCTCTGAAGACTCATGCCTAATATTTTTTTTTTTTTTTTAATATTCTCTATATAAAAACAGAGTTTTTTCGAGCCTTGTGGTTAACCGGAGCTTCTGGTTGATTCTTGCCCCACCATGATCTTTTTATAGAAATATTGTAACATTTCGACCAATAGAATTTAAGAAGGATATATTATTGGACCACAATATATTTTTCGGCCAAAATAGGAAACATATTATTTTTACCTAAAAAAAAACTAAATTTCTAAAATCTTAAAACATGACGAAAAAATTTATATATATCAATGAATCAGGTAAGAATATATATAACCCTAAAATAAAAATTCACAAACAAATTAAAATAAATATCACATCAAAATATATATCGTTCATCACGATTTCATCATGAAATTAATGTTTAAAAAAAACACAAAGTTTAAATTTAAAATGTCCAATGTCCAATTACACTTTTATAATTAAACTAATCTTAATTACAATTACAACTGCAATGAAATAAAAAAAAATTAATAAAATTTAAATCAGTAATTAAAATTCAAAATCAAAAAAAGTAGAGATGTGATACTTACCCATAGATTAAGAACGCGAAATTGGGGGATATAAAAAGGAATTGGGGATATAAGAAAAGGACAAAAACTGGATCCAGATATCAATTCGGGGTCACCCCTTATCTAATTATTTTTTAAAATCCTAATCTACCCCTCAATAATCAGGATTAGTTATTAATAATAATTAGTAAAATCATAAGATTTTTTATAAATGATTAGTGTATGTTTTATTTGATTTTGTGTGAGTGAGTTAGAGAGTAGAAGGATAGAAAAAGTATTTGAGAGGGAACTTTTTTGGGGGAAAATGGAGGATGATTGTGAAGAGAGAATTTCTGCTGCTGAATCTTTAGCTCAACTACAACAAGGATCATATCTTGAATCTTCAGCTAACGACAACAACTCTCAATTGCAACTCTTTGTTGAGCCAACACCCTTGAATGATGATTTTGACGAGTATGGGGAGTTTCTTGAAGAACCAACACAAGAAAGTAAACTTGCACAACATAGTAGCATCCCCAACACACAGGTAAAGCTGCTAGGATGTCGAAAAATCGAATTTTTTCTTGAAATCCGCCATTTTTTCAACTGAAAAACCTCGGTGCCGGCATGGTAGTTGTATGAATACCATGCCGGTAGTCAAAGTACCGGCATTGTATTCATACTACGACCATGCCGGTAAACTGATATCCCCATTTTGAATAATAAACCGGCATAGCATTCTACCAAAAACTGTGCTTAGGTACATAGTTAACCTTTTTACCTAACAAGGAATATACTACGAGAATATTTAACCTAGGCATGGTTTAATTGATAGGTTACCATGCCGGTACCGCATGAAAAACATACAGGAAACAATTCCATCTCAAACCAAAAACCGGCATTAAAACTTTATAACCATGAGTGCCGGAACTTGTTACCGGCGTGGTATCATCAATATCGATAATGCCGGCAACAAAACCGGCGTTGTTCAGTTTCAACTTTACAATGCCGGCACCTACAAAAAAACATGCAGGAATAAATGTTTTACAAAGCTAAATTCCGGCATTCAATATCAATTATTTTCAATGCCGGAATTGTGTACCGGCTTGGAACAATAGGTTACGATAATGCCGGCATCCTTGCTTCCGGCGTTGTTTTCTTATGAAACACATATGCCGGAATATGTTTCAAATTTGGTCTTCCGTTTTGGTTAACTTAGACTATGCCGGAACAATGGTCGAGCATGCCGGTACGGGTTTCCGGCATAGTGTTGTAATTGTGTTTGGAACTAATTTGCATTCGATCTTTAGGTGGTGCCATATATTAATCCAACAAATGCAGAGCCGCTTTATCGGGATACGTCGGAATACTATAAAATCCCTCCGGTATGTAACCAAAGAATACTTTTCACCTAGTATCTTGAACATTACTAATGGATTGCTAGTAATGAACCTTCTAATGAATGCAAAATTGTTCTTATGTAGGGAATAACATATCGAAAGGAAGCAATCGCTTGGGCTAAAGAGACGACCCTTAAGAACATGTGTATGTTGGTGAGGAATACCGAAGGTTAGAAGAGGCGTTTTGAGATGGCTTGCGAGAGAAGTGAGAAATACAAGGAGAAAAATAGCCACAAGAGAAAGGATTATGTGTATCAAAAGAAGACTAATAGGGTATACAAGACTCGTACGAGGAAGAATAATTGCCCGTTTAAGCTTGTATTCCGTTTAAATGACATAAACAATTGGGATTGTGAGGTTTTGTGTGGCTCTCATAACCACCGGGATCCGAAAGATTTTGTTGGTCACTCCTTAGTTGCGAAGCTAAAACCTGACGAGTTCGAGGATGTAAAGAGATTGACCAAAGCACTTATCAAACCGAGACAAATTCTCAGAGGCTTCAAGGAAAAGGACGAGACTAACGTGTCTTCTCTACGTACAATTTATGCCGCACAAGCAACTATTAGAAGGGTGTAATGGGAAGGGAGGAGCGTTATGCAAGAATTTGAGAAGATAGTTTGGGATTACAACTACACGCGTATCATTAAAAGAGGACCGGACGAGAAGCCCCTTCAAATATTCATTTCGCATCCTTTGCTTTCACAGTTGGCAAATACATGTTGTGGTGTTCTTTTGATGGATTGCACCTACAAGACAAACAAATACAATATGCCGTTGTTCAACATCGTGGGGCAAACCTCGGACAAGGTAACATTCACATTGGCTTGGTGTTTAATGGAAAATGAGATGGACTATAATTATCATTGGGCATTACGACAATTAAAATTGTTCTTCCGGGAAAATCAACTTCCGAGGGTCATCGTAACTGATAACGATGACGCATTAATGAAAGCAATATCCGACGTCTTCCCGGACGCAAAAAATTTCCTATGTACATATCATATACGTAATAATGTGATAAAAACTTGCCATGCCTTATTTGAACCCGCAAAGGCGGATATTAAGAAGAGAATGATGGTACAACTAGAGGAAGATGTTCGAAAGAACAAACTATCCCCCGAAGAAGAAGAAGATGAGAGAGGCAAGATAAAGGAGCGAGTGGACAAAGAACATGCGGAAAATCATAAAAAGTGGTTGGAATTTCTAAGAGATTGGGAGAAAGTTTATTGGCCTCTTACCGAGGTTATGTACGAAAAGAGATTGGAGAAGTTTATTGTCGATTGGAACGAAGTTTATCCGACTGCCGTCTGGTATTGTCGGACTCAATGGTTGGATAAGTTCAAGGAAAAGTTTGTACGTGCATGGACAAACCGGTATAGACACTTCAAGACTGAAGCAACTAGTGCAGCTGAGGCCGCTCATGGGAGATTTAAAGATCTCATCCATCCGGTCAAGGCAATGTGGTTACGGTCACCGAGGCAATGGAGCAATACTTTAAGCAAGATATCAATAGGATCAAGGAGGCTTTTGAGAAAAGCTTAATGGAAAGGATGACTCCATTTCTTCGTTATGGTAAGTTTCTCCAAGGAATAGAATTCAACGTCTCTCATTGGGCAATAAAACATATGATGAGACAAATGGAATATGAGAAAAATTACGGAAAACCCGGTGATGTGTGTATTTGTCCCGACATGTCTTCATTGGGGCTTCCGTGTCGTCATATGCTTGTGAAGTATGAAGAACTAATACCTATTGAGGTCATTGATCCATTTTGGAAGCAACTATCTTTCGACCCCCCCCCCCCCCTTTGGTGGATCCCGGGCAATCTCCATGGGATACGAACGAAGCAAAGGAATTCTTCGAAGCTTACTCACGTGGCACCTCGGTTAGCCGACAAGTCTTGTTGAGCCAACTAAGGATAATTACTCGTCCATGGATCGCACAAAGCGAAGAGCCAAGAAAGTGAGATCCAACAGGAAGACCACAAACTAAAACAAAAAGAAAAAAACAAAGGGTAGAATTGAAAGAAATGACTCAACGTGAAGAAGAACTCGCGGCAAGTAAGAAACGAGATCTAACCGCATGTGAGATTTCGGAACAAAGGTTTGTGGAAGCGCAGGTTCCAAACAAAATAGTTAGGCCGATGAAGGAACCGCTAAGTCAACAACAAACAAAGGAATCCGTATCCACACCAAAAGCCAACTCATCGGAGGTTCCAAAGAAGAGGGGTAGGCCTCACCATAATTTAACTTTGTGTTTAGTGTAGTAGAAAGACTAAACAACATAATTTCACTTTGGTGGGTTTGGTTGTAGAATTTTAAAGGTGGAATTTATGGGTCCAGGGGATTTGGTGGAATTATATTTCCTTCGGTACGTTTGGTTACCAGAATCCCCGGAATCACGTTTCCCATGGGAATCAGTTTTCCAGCAAATCCTCCATATGGAGTCTGACCCCCCCTCCCTAAGATTTGCTGGGAAACTTATCGAGGGATTTATGGACCCACTTTTTTTTAACTCTAAATCTCATATATATACAATTTTAAGATTCTCATGGCAATACCAAACTGTTTATGTACTTTAAAACAAGATATTTCTATGAATCCTAGGAATTTTAAATGGGTTACCAAACACACAAGGGATTTACATGAATCCCATAATTTGTAATCCCATGGGATTACAAATC
>JAJJWW010000791.1:0-20624 GCA_023531295.1 Papaver armeniacum | reverse complement strand
GATCTTCATATCTTTCTCGTGTTTTGGCTGTCGTCATTCATTGCGTCATTTATTTTACTTCCCTGCGACTCCCTCGCAATGTCGTCATTTATTAATCTCGCGAAGTATTGATGTCGCGATATTCTGATCCTACAGATATAATCTCAATTGTATATATTGTTAGTACTCGATTTTGCGTTTATTATGGTGTTTTATGTCTTTGTAGGTGTTGTTGGAGAAATAAGCTTTTGCGGGAAAATTGGCTCGAAAAGTGGTATTTGCGCTCGTGGGAGAAAATTACTATCCGGACTCTCAGTTTGGATAAGGGGCATCTCAATTACTAAGGGGTAATCCACTGATAAGGGGTACCCTAATTGCTATTTACACCTTATTGCTATGGGGACCCTCGGATTGGTTAAGGGGACACCTCACATTTCACCGTTTGAATACAGTTTTGGCGGGAAAATCTCTTCTCGACTGCGGAACTTGCTGGATCGGATTTTTGGGAAGTTTAGTCGGATTATTCGCCGACCTGGACTGGTTTTGGTATCTTTCATCTATCCAGGGTTCGTGTTGGATTTGGTTACGTGAAAAAGGGAAGAGAATCATTGTGCACATAAAACAGGCAATACGATATCACGACTGAGATTGTTTGACTAATTTTGGAAGAGATATACTCGGATATTGGGAAAGTGTTGTCTGATTGTTTCGGGGTATTTGTGTTGCATCCGGTGGTGAGTCTAAGGAGGAGCAATAAGTGCTCGAGTTTGTGTGACAAAGTTTGGCAGTTGAGTTTCTCGACAACAAAACAGGGCATAGCTATATCGGGAATTTTTGTTCATTAAAAGGGAAGGTACGTGTGAAGTCAATAGAGGATATCTTCTCGAGAGATTGTACTCTCTGTTTAGAGAGTTTTGACCATATCAGAGCCGTGTGAGAATTAAAAAAAAAGGGAAATATTGTCGTGGCTTGGGGAGGAGATTTCTTGGAATTTAATCGGCCTGTTGGCTATATAAAGGGTGAACGAGAGTTGTAGAAGGCTGTCGAGTAGTTTGGGGAGTTTCAGAGAAGAAAAAAAAAACTTACAGAGGTACGGGAGCAGCAGCAGGTGAAGAAGAAGAAGAAGAGTTGCAGACGACACCACAAAAGTGTCGTTCTCAAGAACCCTAAGCTGAAGAACATAAGACCCTGTTGGATAGTCGTATTCAAACAGCACAAAAGAAGTATCGTTGTTCAACAGTATTAGATCACATATATTATCAGCTAGTCATCTTTTCTCTGTAACAGTTCAACACCCGTTGTAAGAGTTGTTTGTAACGCCACTACAGCGTTGCAAACTGTCTGCTTTATTAGTTTTCTCTTGTTTTTCACATATTTGAGCTATGAACAATTATTTTGAGCACGTGAATAATATGAGGAGCTAAACCCCAACACTGGGATGACGGAGGAAGCCATATTTCATGCATGTGGTAATTATATTTAATTCTTTTATGACTACTTGCACTATTATCAATCGTTTTATGATTTTTCTTAATTGATTGTGATGTCGTATGATGATGTATGCTTGGTCTAAGTGCTTTTGATGCGTCATGCTAGTGATTTACAATCAATCTTTTAAGAATCTACCTTGGCAAAGAACTAGAGTCAATATTATTTGATCTTTAATTGTTTGGAATAAATATACGAATCGCATGAATGAGTTATGGTGGAATCCTGAGTCTCAGTAATCTCTCGATTTTTGTGACAAACTTGTGAATATATTTTCTTTGTTTTTTAGTAATTTCTTAAATCAAACCTTTACAAGCCCGAGTTGAACGAACTTTTACTACCACTTTCTACAACAATTTAAAATCACATCAATTTTTGGCGCCGCCGACGCGGACTTGTATTTAGATTTGTTTTAGGTTTATTTTTATTTTTATTATTTTTTGTTCTTTTTTACGCGTTTTGGTGTTTTTCGATTCTTTTCAGATTTGGAGCGAAGCTACAAGGAAAGAAAAAGTGCTATAAAAGGAAAGCATCTTCCAAAAAGGGAAAGAAAAGAGGAATTCAAAAGGAGTGAAGAAGAAGATTTTGTACATATCTATTTTGTTTTATTTTTAGAAACTGTAAATATGGTTGTATTTTTGTAATTTTTCTTTTTCTTTTTGGACATTTTTATTTTTGGACTTTATTTTTTGGACTGGACATTATTTTTAAAACCCTAAGGAAGGGTTGAAATTAAATATAAATTGTTTGCAGGGAAGGACGACAGTTACGATACTGTCTCGGCCCCTCGGGTTCGTACACTGACATATGAGTCGGTGTCCTGAGTCGACTTCAACGGTTCATCGCCCGTCTGGTACGGGAGGTAAGACTCTATCCACCCACGAATCCCCTGTCAGTGGGTTTTAATTTTGTGTGACAACTCACACCCCTGCAATAGAATGTTGAACTGGTATTACAATAGCCAATACAACGAATATCCGACTGAGTTTCAAAATGGACGTTACTACTTTGACCATAATGTGAATAGTGGTTGGGAACATCAGCCTTTTGAAGGTTATGGTCCATACCATGGTGAGCCCAATTACTATCCATACGCCCATCGGTCATACGAGCAAAATTCCTCTCTACTAGAGTCCGCACGTAAGTTAGCTGAGTCAGCACAAAAGTTACTTGAGTCGACACGTAGTTCAGCTGAGATGAACTTAGTTATGGACGAAAGCAATGCAACGTGTGAACCTTCTTTCCTAGATAAAATCAGGAAGTCATGTGAGTCGACTCAGAAAATGTTGTTAGAGGCCCAGGAAAGAACTGCTCAAGATAGTCTTAATTTCCAATATAGTGTTTCCAATAGTACCTTTGAAAATGAGGATAGTTATTTGCATAATCAAGATGACGAGGTTAGAATTGGTAACACTACTTGTTTAGATGAGGTTCAACCATTTTCATGTTATTATAATGATGATTATGATGAGGATAGTGTTGATGAAGAATTTGAAATAAGTAGGCATAGTGATCAGGAATTTGTTACTCCAATTGAGCTTTACAATGATAATATTTCTAGTTCAAATTCAAATAATTTTAATAATTATTCACCTATTCAAAAGGATGAGGATTTGACTAGAGATACCACCGTTTTAGACGATGTAGTATTTCCTTATGATTACGAAGCCGATGATAGTTTTGAGGAACGAGTTTATTCTGAGAACATTATTTTAGAGTCTAACGATTTAGAAACATTAGTCTTAGACAAAGAAGATGAACTCGTAGAACTTTCAAATATGATAAGTGAGGATGCACCTTCCGATTATAACTTAGAAGAAGCAATTGACCATTTTCAGGATTCCGATGATCTAGAAATTAGGGAAATTGTAGATAGTCTATCTAGAGACACCCAAAACTCTAAGTTTGGGGGTGATTATCATTCTCCCCGTTCTTTACCTTTAGCTCTTGTAGAGATCGCTCACTTGGGACTTGATATATGTGCCTCAACCATTGTGCCAGATTGCCTTCATACTAGTTCTCCAGAACCTAATAATGTCCAGGAAGAAGTTCAGTTGTTAGAAACCCATCCTCTGGTTGATGTGGTTTGCCCAGGTTATGATACCCAAATTGATTTTGTCTTCCCACCAAATATTTTTCAACCAATTGTGGGAACGTATAAGTTTCAGATGTTTCAATTATTAAGTTTTGAGACTGATCCTAAGTACTTTAAGAAATTAGTATCGACACATTTTATTATGATTGACCACCAGTTTCATCGTGGTCAATTGTGTGAGTCAAAACTGATTGACTTTAAGGATCCGCAATTATTCAAGTTATTATTATGTGCTTCTAAGTTCTTATTTGAGTTTTTACAGACTTTACAACCTGAATCGGATCTTAGCTACGAGGAAATCCAACCCATGAAAATATTTTATTTGGACCCAGTTATAGAACCTGAACCTAAACCACAGCTAGATGTAGTTGTCTTAAACAGGAAACTATACAAGGGTGTGCTTCATTTGTTAATTTTCTTGGCATGTTGCAGATTCCTTTTACTTGTGATAGCTCTATTTGGTTTTGATGACCCACAGATATTTCGGCTATTACTTTATGATTTTATGAGGTGACTAATCCTTTCTTAGTCTGGTTGAAGACTTTAAACTTAGCACTTCTTGGGAGGTAACCCAACATTCATGCGACACGGTAATATCTTTCCTTATCTCTTTTACTTCAAATGGTAACAGTTTCTCCTTGTTCATGCTTTTAATTTTATCTTTAGAACATTGAGGACAATGTTAGATTTAAGTTTGGGGGTATGGGAGAAACTTTTTAGTTGCGATAAATAAACTCCAGAGCCTAGAAATTTATGCTTATTAAGGATGGCACTAACCAATCTAAGTGGATGGAAGCATTTTGGTTGTAGGAGTTGAGGAACCAATCTGATTAGATGGAAACATCTAAAGAGTCTATTCATAAAAGCACAGAGCTCAGGTGTTAGAATTAAAGAAAAAACATGGTAGTTTCGCCATATCTCGTTGAATCCTTTTCACCTCTATTTTTATTTTGTTTTGTTTAAAGTATGTTTCTCTAAGTGATTAGGTGGGGCTCACGATTCAAGTTGTTACCACTGCTAGGGTGAAATAGAGTGATTGAGATACAAAAAAAAAAAAAAAAAAAAAAAAAAAAAAAAAAAAAAAAATTGAGACTAGACCATCAAACCAACCGGAATAAATTCAATAAAGTCGACCACTGGTACCCTTGTATATGCCAGCTGAGTTGATCTAGAATTAGGGTTATCGACCACTTGTTCCCTTGTATATGCCAGTGTGTTGATATTAGTCAGACTAGTATCTCAGTCCATTAGGATAGGTTTATTTTGGCAGTGGCCTTCAGACAGATATGAGAAACACCGTTCACCTTAGTCAACATAAAAACCATCTACGTTTTTCTCATCCATCTTCTTAATCTATCCATGTGATTGGTTGACTCAGGTTATGATGTCCGAAACTATCTCGAGTAGAGCTCTGTCACTTTATATGAATTTTAGTATGCTTGAGTGCAAACTCGTGTACATCAATTGGAATTTCGCATCGGGGTACTTCCTCCTGTAGTCAATAAGTATGCCAACCAAGGAGATTCTTTAGTGCCTTCCAAGGTTCTGTGTAGATAGCTAGTGTCTGGAGTGTAAAGGTTTTGTGGGTACACACCTCTGGTAAACCCTCCTGAGACTATAACTCGGCCACTAGGGCCACCTGGGGGTTTAAAGGCTTGTTGCATACGCTAAATGCAACCGACGATGCCTGCGACAGTGAGTTAGGATTTTATTTTCTAGATTTGATTTGCTCGAGGACTAGCAAATAATAAGTTTGGGGGTATTTGATAGACACATTTTTGTGTCTGATATAATCTCAATTGTATATATTGTTAGTACTCGATTTTGCGTTTATTATGGTGTTTTATGTCTTTGTAGGTATTTTTGGAGAAATAAGCTTTTGCGGGAAAATTGGCTCGAAAAGTGGTATTTGCGCTCGTGGGAGAAAATTACTATTCGGACTCTCAGTTTGGATAAGGGGCATCTCAATTACTAAGGGGTACTCCACTGATAAGGGGTACCCTAATTGCTATTTACACCTTATTGCTATGGGGACCCTCGGATTGGTTAAGGGGACACCTCACATTTCACCGTTTGATTACAGTTTTGGCGGGAAAATCTCTTCTCGACTGCGGAACTTGCTGGATCGGATTTTTGGGAAGTTTAGTCGGATTATTCGCCGACCTGGACTGGTTTTGGTATCTTTCATCTATCCAGGGTTCGTGTTGGATTTGGTTACGTGAAAAAGGGAAGAGAATCATTGTGCACATAAACAGGCAATACGATATCACGACTGAGATTGTTTGACTAATTTTGGAAGAGATATACTCGGATATTGGGAAAGTGTTGTCTGATTGTTTCGGGGTATTTGTGTTGCATCCGGTGGTGAGTATGAGGAGGAGCAATAAGTGCTCGAGTTTGTGTGACAAAGTTTGGCAGTTGAGTTTCGCGACAACAAAACAGGGCATAGCTATATCGAGAATTTTTGTTCATTAAAAGGGAAGGTACGTGTGAAGTTAATAGAGGATATCTTTTCGAGAGATTGTACTCTCTGTTTAGAGAGTTTTGACCATATCAGAGCCGCGTGAGAATTAAAAAAAAAGGGAAATATTGCCTTGGCTTGGGGAGGAGATTTCTTGGAATTTAATCGGCCTGTTGGCTATATAAAGGGTGAACGAGAGTTGTAGAAGGCTGTCGAGTAGTTTGGGGAGTTTCAGAGAAGAAAAAAAAAACTTACAGAGGTACGGGAGCAGCAGCAGGTGAAGAAGAAGAAGAAGAGTTGCAGACGACACCACAAAAGTGTCGTTCTCAAGAACCCTAAGCTGAAGAACATAAGACCCTGTTGGATAGTCGTATTCAAACAGCACAAAAGAAGTATCGTTGTTCAACAGTATTAGATCACATATATTATCAGCTAGTCATCTTTTCTCTGTAACAGTTCAACACCCGTTGTAAGAGTTGTTTGTAACGCCACTACAGCGTTGCAAACTGTCTGCTTTATTAGTTTTCTCTTATTTTTCACATATTTGAGCTATGAACAATTATTTTGAGCACGTGAATAATATGAGGAGCTAAACCCCAACACTGGGATGACGGAGGAAGCCATATTTCATGCATGTGGTAATTATATTTAATTCTTTTATGACTACTTGCACTATTATCAATCGTTTTATGATTTTTCTTAATTGATTGTGATGTCGTATGATGATGTATGCTTGGTCTAAGTGCTTTTGATGCGTCATGCTAGTGATTTACAGTCAATCTTATAAGAATCTACCTTGGCAAAGAACTAGAGTCAATATTATTTGAGCTTTAATTTTTTGGAATAAATATACGAATTGCATGAATGAGTTATGGTGGAATCCTGAGTCTCAGTAATCTCTCGATTTTTGTGACAAACTTGTGAATATATTTTCTTTGTTTTTAGTATTTTCTTAAATCAAACCTTTACAAGTCCGAGTTGAACGAACTTTTACTACCACTTTCTACAACAATTTAAAATCACATCACCACGCTATGACTTATCCAGAACTGGGAATAAAAATCTTCGGATACATAATAAAAGTGCTCACCAATCACAAGCTCTGTCTGATCAGATACCATATCCAAACTAGGGGGATTACATGGGATAACTAATTCTCCTACAACCTGCCTCATACATCTCTCCGCCAAATAAGCAGTAACTCTTGTTCCGTCCTTAACATCCTTGAAAATAAATCTCCTCTTAGACATCTCAAGTTCTCTTTGAAACTGTTCAGTTTGTTGGTGTGAGCTATTCCCGAACCAGGGGTCCCAAATAACTGCATCTCCCATCCTCATGTCTATCTGAGCGCGTGAATCAGACACAGAGTGTTCGTGTCATCAAATAAACAAATAGCAGGGTGTACATCAAGTTCATCATCTCTTAGGTTGTCTTTTAGAACAGGCTGACAATTACGGAAATAAAAATAATACTAGAATTCTAAGATCATCCACATCCCACCCATATCTGATCATACGCACGAACTCCATTCATCCATATGTTTATACAAATTACCCAAAGTTGGAGTACCCCAATCATAAGAACCTACACACTCCAAATTATCCAACACTAAACACCATCTTTTATCTACTGTACCGCTACAGTTGGCAAACAAAAAAGACCCAATACACCAAAGCAAGAACATTCTAGTCAAATCATCGAAAATATCAGTGTTGTCAGCTGGAGGTTTCCTACTTAAAATGTAATTAGCCAAGTGAGAAAGACGGATGGTAAGTGCCTTTGACTCATAATCTCCACTTTTCTTGTTCTGATTTTTTCTATCTCCCAAATGATCCAACACACCACGGAAATACTTATCATCCATAGCTTCAATTTCTTGTGACGTGAGGGTTTCGTTAGGTAATTCTGGGATTGGCTTACCTCCTCCGATTGGAATACCAGTCAACCGAAAGAAATCTAGAGGGGTCAAATCTATCTCAAACTCACGGAAATGAAAGGTTCTAGTCTTCTTCCACCACATCTCAAGTAAAGCTTCAACTAATCCATTATCCGCATACTTAAAATTAAATTGAAATACGGAAGTAAAGCCACACATATGAAGAAAGAGCAGTGCACGAGGGTTGTCATTAACCACTATCTGGTAAAAAAATTTTACCATGGTCCAACTACCCCTAAATTTAAACTGTCTCTGTCTCAAGTCCTCACATTTATGTTGCAAACGTCCGTTATTTTGAGTTATTTCGGATAAATTCTCAAACCTAGACAAATCGATATGCTCCATAGTCTAATAAAGCAAACAATAAGCACAATCAACATTTGAATAACAAACAAACATCCGCATATATTAATCTATGCAAAATCCAATTCCCATTACCTTAAGGTATGAACAATGCTCATATAAAAACATCAAACATATTCATATTAACAACATCATATTCTCCTATGTAATCATCTACACATAACTTAAATAGACTTAATCCTCAAATTCATGACCAAATGCTCAAAAAAAAATTGTAATCAAATTACAATTAACAAATTCATGAAGCCTGCAAAAAAAAACTCAATTAACTAAAAAACACAATTAACAAATTCAACTACAATCACTAAAGAATGAATTGATGGGTTGGATTACCGACTTTGTTTTACCGCAAGTGCACGGTGTCAAAATTGCACACAATAGCAAGCACGGTTCGTTCCCTCAAGGAGTGTGAACACTACTGTAGTTGCAGGAAATCCTACAATACATCCCTCACAAGAATTCATAATAATCAACCCATCTTTAAGATCAAAAATCACACTTTTTATTAATTGAGTTAAAGAATTTTACAAAGAGGAAATGAAATCAAGAATACAACTATTGCTCTAGACTTTCTCTCTCCTCAAAACTTTCCCTCCACTCTAAAAAGATCTCTCTCCTCTCTTAAGCCTGCTCAGCTCTTTATATAGGATATTACATAGTGGGTGACAGCTAAGCTGTCCTTTATTTTAGGATCTGACTTGCGATATTCTCGCAAGTATACAAGTGTTAGATTTCGCAACACTCCTAAATTTTGCTAGGTCTCCACATCTTTCTCGTGTTTAGGCTGTCGTCATCTGTTGCGTTATTTCTGTAACTAGTCTGCGATATCTTCGCAGTGTGTCGTATAAAGATTTCGCAAAGGTATTGATGTTGTGATATTCTGATCCTACATCTTGCCTCTTCTCATGTATTCTCTGCAAAGGATAGAATGTCATGAGAATTAGTGTTTCATGATGCCGCAGCCGTTCATTTTTCCATATTATTCTGTATTGACATGATTCTGTACTTTTACGCAGAATTTATTACACGTATCTCTTCTTCCATCCATTTCTTGACACGTCCTTTTCAACCGCTATTTCTCAACCGTTCATGTCTACTCTTCACATTAAATGTGCTTATCTTCTCGAGAATCCTTCTCTCCATATATATTCTTCTTATTCTTTTCTTCTTCTTTTTTACTTTCCTTCTTATCTTTTCTGCAACTTTTCTTCACTGTTTCTCCGTAAATTCCCTCATGTTGCTGTAAATTTTCTTATTTCCACTTCTTTTGATCTTTAATTTCTTCTTCATTCCCATACTAAAAATGGCTCCAGCTGGTCGTAAATACGAAACTTCTCATGAAGGGATTCAGAAAGATCTCGAAGGGAGAGGTTTTACATTAACCACCATTCCCGATCAAGGGGCTAAATCCATTCTTTCTGCTAAACTGTTTTTTGATCATCATTGTGATGATAAAGAAATCATAGTTTCGCTTGGTCAGATTCTCGCTGGCCTTCCTATCCCTCTTTATGATCCAAATCTTCCCTTGTTTTATGAAATTCTTGCTCATGCGAACTTCTCGCGAGCCATTTACCAATTAAGTGGGGACTGCATTCGCTTAATACTTGAATTCGCCAACCGCGGTGCTGGTAAAGTATCTCTCTATCCAAAAGAAGTTAGGGATCCTGAATATGAGGATTTAGAAATACTCGCCGAAAAATACACCTTGGAGAGTTTCTTTGAAAATTATGAAGTAATAAACATGAAAAATGATAAAACTCGCTGGGGTGCTCGCTTGAAGAGGAAAGAAAATGTTGCCAGCGATAGAATACTTATGCAGGATATTGATTGCATTCTGGCAAGAACAATATTCCTCGTCACTCTAAAGACGATAGATGGTGCGTCTTGACCGCGGTCGTAAGCGTCAAAAATAAATTTACACTTTCTTACTACTCAAAATATAAATATAGCAAGGGCAAGAAAGGATCGATCCCACAGAGAGGTCTAGGTTGTCAAATTGTTTCGGTTCCCTATAAATAACACCGGTAGTTTTGTGATTTTTATATAATAAACTAAATAAAATAAAAGCAAGACAAATTAAAGTAAATATGCAAATCAAGGATGTGAAATATTGGATAAAGGTTTCATCTTCAATTGTAAACAAGTTTATGAATATATGAATAGAATTCGTATTTAATCTCGCTATCATCAAAAGCCATAGAATACCTTATTGCAAGAATACTCCGTAAATTTCCAAACTTATCGACACACACATTAGAGATGCGTATGTGAATTCTACCTAAAGAATAACCTAACGCCTTGCGCTAATCAAGTTCAATTCCTAGGAGCATTAAGTTTCAGAAATAGGCTAATCAATGCAATTGAAATACATTGCGCAAACAATTCGAACAAAGGTCAATTTCTACATATGACTACGAGGATGTATCACTACAAACCCTAATCATATCATGCTACTCGTATTCAAGGTTATCGCTCGATGAAAACCCTAAAATAGCTATAGATATGGATGTGAGTTCAATCAATTCTAGACTCGACTAAACAAACATTCAATCATATTGCAATACTTCAATCATGCAATTATTATAACCCGTAGAAGTCAAACGATAATATTGAGAGAAAACTAATTCACAAAATCATAACTTGGTTACAAAATCCAACTACATCTTCAACCAATAATAAAAACTTAGTTACTTGTGTTTTTGGAAATCATCATCATATTCATCAAAGAAGAGACTATCATGAAACCCTAGAACAAAAGTAGAAGTCTCCCTAATGGAGATATCTAGGTTTGAGAAAGACTTTTCTATTTATATGCTTCTCCCCAAAAGGATACTCTTTCCAAGTTTAGGTTTTCTCAAAACCCATCTCCAAGTGGTCCACGAAGCCCATGTGTGGAAAATAAGTCTCTGGATTTTTGGGTGAAAACTGGTCGCCGGATTTGATGACGTCATCACCGGAATCCGGTCACCGTCGCCGGAATCCGGTCGCCGGGAAATTATCTCTGGCCGCCTTTGTCATCAGGTACTATCACCAGGTGATTCTACACTTCCAGTAGTTCAACTTTGCTTCTCTGCAGTCCACACATTCACAAAAACCATTTTAGCCAATTCCTCGTTTCTTGCGAAAACGCGCCTAAAAGCGTGACCCGAAGCTCATATGTCCGGCCATAAATTCTTGCATCCGACTCATACCCCCCTCGCGATTCACTGAAATATTGCGATTCATAATTAAACTTCCGAAATCCGTTTACCGGAACTATGCTCACTCAGGGCGCCATTTTCACTCCGTTTCGCACAATTTCTCGCAGACTTGGTTTCTTGCCATTCTCATCCCCGTAATTTCACATCCATGGCAGCAAGCCAACATCCATTCCCTTCTCACTTCTTTCCATTGCATCCATCCTTGCACCTCAACCATCATCTCAGTCTTCCACCATTTTAATTGCCATTGTTCGCTGCTATACCAAACCACAGCTACAGCACCATCAATACCAGCTCAGGCCATTCACTCCAGTGCCTGAGTTCATCAATTGCAACAATGCTTTCCCCGTTCAAAGCCACCAGAATCCACTCCTCATTCTCATTTGATGCCTGAAACTCAACCTAGCTTCATTTCTGGCTTAAAACACCAATATCATGCCCTTAACCAGCAGCATATCCTAACTGAATCACACCTTGTAACCTAGATTTGCTCCATCCACTTCTTGTGCACCACCAAAACTCTTCCCAACTCGAGCTCTTCCATTAATCCTAGCTGCAACCAGCCACTCCTGTCAGTTCATACCAACACCTCAGTGCACGATTGCAACTTCAGAAGCAAACAATTACCACTGCCAATTTCTAAATCAACCACCACCAGCTTCATCTCATACCAGCATCACTTCTCTGCCTAACACAGATTAGCTCACCACAATCCCAGGCCAAAGACCACCTATGATCTCGTAACCATGACCACCATATTGCATGGCTGCGACATCTAATCCTTACTTTGCAACACCATTCTACTTTTAGCTCAACTCAGGCCACCTCGCAACGTCACCTGCAATTCGGATCCATCTTCCCCGCAATGCCATTCCTTGAACCCACAACAACAAACCCCAAGTGTAATCGCGGCGTAACCCCCGCAAAGACAAACTCCAGCTACCATTCCTTCTCCGCAACCCCGCAACACCAAGACTCATTGTATTTCAGCCTACACTTGCAATTACTCGCAATTCCCTTCAGCACAGACCAATACAATCTCAGATTTACTGCAACAAATTGATTCCTCCGCCATCTCTGCCAATCACAGACCCAAGCCAGCACCTGATTATAACCAACTCCATCACCAAAGCCGCCACTCAATGAGCTCTTATCCCTTCTTGTTCACCACCAACCACCATCGACACCATCGGTACCTCTTGCTCGATTTCATATGCTCGGTAAGCTTAACCAAAATACAACAAAGACCAAGACAGCTCCATTCCTTGTCTGCGCCGCAGCATCACCATCTCAATCAAGCCTCCAGATCAACCTTTACCAGCACTGCATTGCACTGCTACAAATGCTCATTAACTGCAGTCACCAACACTGCCTCAAAACCCTGTAAAACTGCACCTGCAATTTCTTTGTCAAGACATACATTCCATCTCAGAACCACCCTCTACAGCTGCAATACTCAGCTATCATCACTAGCATTCCTTGCATATGCCCAGGCATTTTATCGAACAAGTGTTGTGCCATCTGCTGGTGTTTAACAATTGTGAACTGTTGTTGATCCTATTACACATCTCCTTCCCTGTTAAGACAATTTCATCACACAGAACAAAACCCATACATTCATTTAGTAGCTCAATTATTTCCTTATACTTCCCACTGTCAATGGCAGCCAACTTCTTTCTCCTCCCCGTGAATCAATTCCAATGGCTGTAAATATGTACCCAGATCATCTCAAACGTGTATTCGATGCTAACCCATCTTCCCTTATGATTGCAGTGCTTGGAAACTTTATTTAATCCTCTCCATTGATCATCAATAACCAACGGAAGTAACAACGTTCTGCTCCTTGTTTTTCCGGCCAAACAAACTCGAATACATGTTCCTTCTTCATTTTGGCTTCAATGGCTAACCTAAACCTTGGCAAACGACCACAAGAACCTTGGCTCAAATGATGTAATGACTTGTGCAGCTGCTGCTCTTGTTTAGTTTTTCTCAGATTCAAAATAAAGAGAGAAAATGTCTTCTCTTGATTGAATTATGGTATAAGTGGTGGATGGATAAATGCACCCATAGTCTTAGACAAGGACCACCCCGGACTGGTTGGCTCTTAACCTTTGCCAGGCTCCCAATAGTGTTTGCCTATGAAAAGACAGTTTAGCACCATCTTCACCAAATTGGGTGATTTCCCCTTCTTTTCGTCTGTGCGACTCCAGAGTACCTAATAAACTCAAAAGCAAACATAAGATATATAATTCACACGAAAACTCGCAAATAAAGCATAAATACTAGATATAAAATTAGGTGTTTTAGACACCTATCAGATTCCCCCACACTTAGACTTTGCTAGTCCTCGAGCAAATCAAACAAAATAAAACTAAAACAAATACATACAACTCCGTGACGTCGAGGCTACGGTTAATTTTAGCATAAATAACAAGCCTTTAAACCCCTAGGTGTCCCTAGTGGACGAGTTATAGTCTCGTGAAGGTTTACTAGAGATATACCTACAAAACCTATATTTCCAACTCCGTCTAATTGTGACAAATCAATGAACGAATCCAAAATGACTACAGGAGGAGGTACCTTGCAAATTCAATTCAATTATTAGTAAATAAACTCTAATTAGATTGTCGAACAAGCCACAATACTCGGAAACTAACAAACCACAATCACAATGAAAAGATTAAGAGGATGGATAAAGATGTAGATGTTGGCGAATATTCACAAGTGATCGATGTTTCCCATATCTATCTGAAGGTTACTGCTAAGATGAACCTGATCCTATTGGATTGAGCTACTTGGTTTGAATCCTACATCAACTCACTGGCATATACAAGGGAACCAGAAGTGACTTTATTCAACCAATATAAAACTTTCTCTTTTTTTTTTTTTCTTTTCTTATATGATTGGATCAAACTGGATCCAATTTCTCTTTTTTTTTTTAGACGGCATGATTAGATCTATTGGATCCAAGCGCATGCTTCTTGTCAGCAAGTACATGATAGTTGCCTTGGATCCTGCATTCCACGCTTGTTTAGGCGACGGAGACAGGGACTACGTTTCACACATACTGCTATTCCCAAGTGTCTTTTTATTCCGTTTTGGTCTAATTGGTCGGTCTCTTTTTTTTTTATTTTTTTTTTTTTTCTTTTTCATATATATTTTTTCATCATTTTTTTTTTCTTTTTCTAGTAACTCAATCACTCTATTTCATCCTAGCAGTAATAACACGTCGATGTTTAATGACCCACCAAAGCACTTAGAGAACAATATATAAATATGGAAAAATCAAAATAGAACGTGATATGGTGATATTCCGAGATATGGTAACAACTATCATGGTATTTATGATTCATGAGCTATGTTCGTCCCTTTTAGTTAATTGGTTCCTCAACTCCTGCATTCAAAATGGTTCCATCCACTAATGGTGTCATCCTAAAGGCACAAGTTTCTAGATTTCGGAGTTCAAAAAGCACAAATTTTTTTCTTGGTTTTTTTCTATTTTTCTGATTTTTTTTTTTTTTTTATACATAAAACAAACTAAAACATATAAATGCTCCCCCACACTTAAACTTTACATTGTCCTCAATGTAAAATTGAATCTTCCAAAGAGAGTTCAAGGTGGGAAATTCCGCAAATGATATGCAAAAACAAGAAAATAAAGATAAAAGCAAATGCATAAAAATAAAAGCAAATGCAAAAAATAAAAAGATAAAGGGAAAGATACAAAACTGGTGGGTTGCCTCCCACTTAGCGCTTGTTTTAAAGTCGACGGCCCGACTTGCTTCTTGTAAAATTCATTCCCCATACACCAATAATCTGAAAAGTTGGGGATCCTTCCATAGAACCTGTTTTTCAAATACTAGCTTCGCACAAATATTAGTACAATAAAGCAAAAGTGAAGCTATTAGCCGATAAAAGCTTCCCCCACACTTATTCTTGTCTACACTTGGAAGTGTATAAAGAATATAGAAGTCGGGTACTTCCACGGTTTCTTGTTCCATAACCTGCATAGTATGAGAATCAAGTATCTCTAATGGCGGAAAACGAGAAACAAAGTCATTCAACAATATTCTCGAAGCACATACATTCAAACCAATAAGAGGTAAAGGAGAAGAAACAATAGGCAAAGGGTTAGATAAACCTTGCACAATCTCTTGTATCACGGAATCCTCTTCATCCTTGAAATACTCAAGTGAATTGTTCACCTCTTGTATATCATGGTCCTCTATCAAACCTTGCAACCATTCTTCGTCCGTTTCTGCCGTAACCAAAGTATCGACATAAACATCATTATTACATTCATATGCAAGCTCAATTGGGTCTTCCACAATATTGGTCATAACGGTCTCATTCTCAACATACTCCTCCTTGTTGTAAGGCACATACTCTTTTGCGGATGCAATATTATCCATAAGGAATTTCTTTAGAACACTCATTGCATCATCCTCAAGCTCTACCGTTTGAATAGGTTGTTGATCATTATAAAGATCAATGCTCGATTAAGCTACACTAGCGTCATCATATTCCTTTTCAACTTCACCTTGATCGCAAAAAGACTCCATTGTACACTCCTCGGGGATGTCACCATAAATTGGTTCAAGCGATGTATTTGCATAATCATCATCACTATCATAGTCATCATAATCTTGTTTGTCGCTGAATTTAGTGTTGCTAATCTCTAACTCATCCTTTTGAATAGGTGAATGATCATTATTAAGATCAAGAGTTGAGTTAACTACACAAATATCAACAAAAGTCCCCAAAGGTTCGCCTTTTTCAACATAACTATTCATTTCCTCCTTGTATTCTTCAATGCCTTGTCTTAAAGTGGAAACACCTTTTTGAAGCTCTTGGAGTGTTCCATCCAAATTCTGAATATAGTGTTCCATTTGTTTGTAAAGCTCATTCGACAAAGAAAAAGTAGAATTACTTACTTCAGTATTGCTAGGCCAATTATATTCCCTTTGAATGGGTGGATGATCATAACTACGATCAGAAATTGGGCCAAACATACTATGAGCACATTCGGTCGATGAAATTGGTTCCATGCTGGGTTGTCCACAAATTGACTCCATGCTGTCCATAAATTGTTGCATTTCATCTACCAAACTAGAGGAAAAATTAATAGGAGTAAAACTAGTCTCCCCTCTTTGTGGTTGCTCACTTACATACCCACCGTAAGAAGGTTGGAATGTATGAGAGTAACTAAAAGGGTACGTGGAGTATTGATCATAACCAAAGGATTGATTTTGATTGTACTCCCCATAAGGGTGATAGTTTTCATGTTGTTGAGGTTGAAAGCCGTATTGATTGCTCCAATATGCTCCGTCCATAGAAATTGGTACCTGAAACGAGATTCTCAAAACTCGAATAAGAACCAAAGAATAAGAAAAAGTAAAACAAAACTAAATACAAAAATAAGAAACCAAAAACAATTAACAACCGCTGCCTCCCCGGCAACGGCGCCAAAATTTGACCGCGGTCGTAAGCGTCAAAAATAAATTTACACTTTCTTACTACTCAAAATATAAATATAGCAAGGGCAAGAAAGGATCGATCCCACAGAGAGGTCTAGGTTGTCAAATTGTTTCGGTTCCCTATAAATAACACCGGTAGTTTTGTGATTTTTATATAATAAACTAAATAAAATAAAAGCAAGACAAATTAAAGTAAATATACAAATCAAGGATGTGAAATATTGGATAAAGGTTTCATCTTCAATTGTAAACAAGTTTATGAATATATGAATAGAATTCGTATTTAATCTCGCTATCATCAAAAGCCATAGAATACCTTATTGCAAGAATACTCCGTAAATTTCCAAACTTATCGACACACACATTAGAGCTGCGTATGTGAATTCTACCTAAAGAATAACCTAACGCCTTGCGCTAATCAAGTTCAATTCCTAGGAGCATTAAGTTTCGAAATAGGCTAATCAATGCAATTGAAATACATTGCGCAAACAATTCGAACAAAGGTCAATTTCTACATATGACTACGAGGATGTATCACTACAAACCCTAATCATATCATGCTACTCGTATTCAAGGTTATCGCTCGATGAAAACCCTAAAATAGCTATAGATATGGATGTGAGTTCAATCAATTCTAGACTCGACTAAACAAACATTCAATCATATTGCAATACTTCAATCATGCAATTATTATAACCCGTAGAAGTCAAACGATAATATTGAGAGAAAACTAATTCACAAAATCATAACTTGGTTGCAAAATCCAACTACATCTTCAACCAATAATAAAAACTTAGTTACTTGTGTTTTTGGAAATCATCATCATATTCATCAAAGAAGAGACTATCATGAAACCCTAGAACAAAAGTAGAAGTCTCCCTAATGGAGATATCTAGGTTTGAGAAAGACTTTTCTATTTATATGCTTCTCCCAAAAGGATACTCTTTCCAAGTTTAGGTTTTCTCAAAACCCATCTCCAAGTGGTCCACGAAGCCCATGTGTGGAAAATAAGTCTCTGGATTTTTGGGTGAAAACTGGTCGCCGGATTTGATGACGTCATCACCGGAATCCGGTCACCGTCGCCGGAATCCGGTCGCCGGGAAATTATCTCTGGCCGCCTTTGTCATCAGGTACTATCACCAGGTGATTCTACACTTCCAGTAGTTCAACTTTGCTTCTTTGCAGTCCACACATTCACAAAAACCATTTTAGCCAATTCCTCGTTTCTTGCGAAAACGCGCCTAAAAGCGTGACCCGTAGCTCATATGTCCGGCCATAAATTCTTGCATCCGACTCATACCCCCCTCGCGATTCACTGAAATATTGCGATTCATACTTTAACTTCCGAAATCCGTTTACCGGAACTATGCTCACCGGCGCGCCATTTTCACTCCGTTTTCGCACAATTTCTGCAGCTTGGTTTCTTGCCATTCTGTCCCTGTAATTTCACATCCATGGCAGCAAGCCAACATCCATTCCCTTCTCAGCTTCTTTCCATTGCATCCATCCTTGCACCTCAACCATCATCTCAGTCTTCCACCATTTTAATTGCCATTGTTCGCTGCTATACCAAACCACAGCTACAAAGACCATCAATACCACTCAGGCCATTCACTCCGATTGCTCGAGTTCATCAATTGCAGCAATGCTTTCCCCTTCAAAGCCACCAATCCACTCCTCATTCTCATCCGATGCCCGAAACTCAACCTAGCTTCATTTCTGGCTTAAAACACCAATATCATGCCCTTAACCAGCAGCATATCCTAACTGAATCACACCTTATAACCTAGATTTGCTCCATCCACTTCTTGTGCACCACCAAAACTCTTCCCAACTCGAGCTCTTCCATTAATCCCAGCTGCAACCAGCCACTCCTGTCAGTTCATACCAACACCTCAGTGCACGATTGCAACTTCAGAAGCAAACAATTACCACTGCCAATTTCTAAATCAACCACCACCAGCTTCATCTCATACCAGCATCACTTCTCTGCCTAACACAGATTAGCTCCAGCCACAATCCCAGGCCAGCACCACCTGTGATCTCAGAACCATGACCACCATATTGCGGCTGCGACATCTAATCCTTACTGCAACACCATTCTACTTTTAGCTCAACTCAGGCCACCTGGAACGTCACCTGCAATTCAGATCCATCTTCCCTGCAATGCCATTCCTTGAACCCACAACAACAAACCCCAAGTGTAATCGCGGCCAGAACCCTGCAGCACAAACTCCAGCTACCATTCCTTCTCCGTAACCCCGCAACACCAAGACTCATTGTATCTCAGCCTACACTTGCAATTACTCGCAATTCCCTTCAGCACAGACCAATACAATCTCAGATTTACTGCAACAAATTGATTCCTCCACCATCTCTCGCCAATCACGACCCAAGCCAAAGACCGCTTATAACCAACTCCATCACTCAAGCCGCCACTCAATGAGCTCTTATCCCTTCTTGTTCACCACCAACCACCATCCGACACCATCGCACCTCTTGCTCGATTTCATATGCTCACCGCTTAACCAAAATACAACAAAGACCAGCACCTGCTCCATTCCTTGTCTCATACCAAAAGATCACCATCTCAATCAAGCCTCCAGATCAACCTTTACCAGCACTGCATTGCACTGCTACAAATGCTCATTAACTGCAGTCACCAACACTGCCTCAAAACCCTGTAAAACTGCACCTGCAATTTCTTTGTCAAGACATACATTCCATCTCAGAACCACCCTCTACAGCTGCAATACTCAGCTATCATCACTAGCATTCCTTGCATCTGCCCAGGCATTTTATCGAACAAGTGCTGTGCCATCTGCTGGTGTTTAACAATTGTGAACGGTTGTTGATCCTATTACACATCTCCTTCCCTGTTAAGACAATTTCATCACACAGAACAAAACCCATACATTCATTTAGTAGCTCAATTATTTCCTTATACTTCCCACTGTCAATGGCAGCCAACTTCTTTCTCCTCCCCGTGAATCAATTCCAATGGCTGTAAATATGTACCCAGATCATCTCAAACGTGTATTCGATGCTAACCCATCTTCCCTTATGATTGCAGTGCTTGGAAACTTTATTTAATCCTCTCCATTGATCATCAATAACCAACGGAAGTAACAACGTTCTGCTCCTTGTTTTTCCGGCCAAACAAACTCGAATACATGTTCCTTCTTCATTCTGGCTTCAATGGCTAACCTAAACCTTGGAAAACGACCACAAGAACCTTGGCTCAAATGATGTAATGACTTGTGCAGCTGCTGCTCTTGTTTAGTTTTTCTCAGATTCAAAATAAAGAGAGAAAATGTCTTCTCTTGATTGAATTATGGTATAAGTGGTGGATGGATAAATGCACCCATAGTCTTAGACAAGGACCACCCCGGACTGGTTGGCTCTTAACCTTTGCCAGGCTCCCAATAGTGTTTGCCTATGAAAAGACAGTTTAGCACCATCTTCACCAAATTGGGTGATTTCCCTTTCTTTTCGTCTGTGCGACTCCAGAGTACCTAATAAACTCAAAAGCAAACATAAGATATATAATTCACACGAAAACTCGCAAAGAAAGCATAAATACTAGATATAAAATTAGGTGTTTTAGACACCTATCACGTCTTTC